>JAUTXW010002496.1:0-45391 GCA_030620095.1 Kuschelorhynchus macadamiae
CGTTGTTACAAGATTGGAAATTGCTAACAAACCAATTTTTTTTTTTAATAAATAATTATTACTGAACTGCATGTTTTTAATTAGAAATTTTTGAGCCAAAATTTTTCTTCTAAGATATAGAGGAGCTCTCTACACTCAGATAACAAGGCCTGAGTAGGAGTGGACATAAAAGCCCCCCGTGACAAGTCTGAGGGCCTTGAACTGACTACATCCACTTTTCTTAATTGGGATTTACATGCTGATCCATAGAATATACTTCCAATATCTAGAATAGATCTGGTAAATGATCTATAGAGAAGAAGCATTGTTTTGGGGTCTGAGCCCCAGGATCTAGATGCAACAGCTCTCATTAAGTTTAAACTTTTTTCTGTTTTGTTTACTATATAACTAATATGATCATTCCAGTTAAGCTTTTGATCTAGGAAAACGCCTAGGTATTTTATAGATTGGACCCAGGGTACAGTAGTATGATTTAAAGTAATAGTTTCTTCTTTGTTGATCCTATGCCTAGTAAAAAACATAACTGCTGACTTCTTATCGGATATTGTGAATCCATTTTAAGGAAAATATCTGTTACAGATGTACATAATGTGACTGAGATTAGATTTACATTGTTCAAATCTTTTATGTCTACTGTATATGCAAAAATCATCTGCAAATTGAAGAACTAGAGAATCAAAACCTAAATCGTGAATATCTCTGGTATAAATATTGAATAGAAAGGGGCTCAACACAGATCTCTGAGGGAGACCACAAGATACCAGTCTAGACTCACTAAGCGAATTATCCGTTTGTATTGAAATTACTCTATTTACAAATAACCTGACTATATTACAAGCGATAGTTCGGGGTATAATTTTTGACAGTTTTTCTATTAAGATATGCAAATTAACATTTTCGTAGGCGCTAGAAATATCAAGAAATATGGCACCTAGATAGTCGTTATCGGTTAAAGTGTTTTGAATGTCCGTCACCAAATGAGCCAGGCAATCGGAAACCCCCCCACCACGTCGAAAACCAAACTGATTCGGGGAAAAAATCCCTCTTGACTCATACCACCATTCCAACCGAGATTTTATGATTCTTTCAAGGGTTTTCATAATACATGATGATAGAGCAATTGGCCTAAATTCGCCAATTTTACCTGGTTTATTTATAGGAATAATTAATGAATTTTTAATACATGGGATTTCATCCCCTCTGCAGATAACTTTCTCGAAAGCAGTACATAAAAGATTCTTATACGAATCGGGTAGATTTTCCAACATGGAGTATGAAACTCCATCTAAACCGGGGGCGGTATCTCTATGTTTTTTTGTTATGGTATTAAATTCCTCAAGGGTGATTGGATTTGTTAAAAAATGAGTGGAATATATATTACATCTAGGTATTTCCTGAGATACTGTATCAGGAGCAATTTTTTTAATAAAGGCCTCAGCTGCTTCGTTAGACATAGTATTTGATATGTTACCAAAAATACCTTTGTTAGCAGAGTTCACCCTTTTCCAAACCAGTGAAGGATTACTTTGGGCATTAAGGGAGCAACAAAACTGCCGCCAGCCTAGTTTGGCCTTCTTTTTGAATGTTATTTTACATTTGGCAGTTATTCTTTTAACACTAACGAAATTTTCGATGGAGGAGTATTCCCTAAACTTCTTAAGGGCTTCATTACGTAACTTAGCAATTTCGGTACATTCATTATCCCACCATGGTGGGCTGATTCTCTGAGAAGGTCTTTTCCTACGAGGAAAAATTGAGTCCGCGGTGTTACATATATTATCGTAAACAAATTCAATAATTTCATTAGCATTAAGGTCATGAGGATTAAAGTTATTGAATTTACCTTGTAACACAAGAGAATAAGCATACCAGTCCGCATTTTTTACATTCCAACCTTTTCTTTCATGGGTTGTAGAAGCCTCATTGGTGTCGTTAATGACCAATTGTACCGGAAAATGATCAGAGCCATATGTGTCATTTAAAACCCTCCAAGAAGACCTATTTAAGAGATTAGAGGATATAATAGTTACATCAATAGCAGACGCATGCGTGCCAGGTACACCAAGCCTGGTTGGTTCTCCTTCATTCCTGACCACAAGGTTAGGATTAGAATCTAAGGCCTCCATTAAAGCAATACCGAATTGGTCATTTTTATTACAGCCCCACAAATTGTGATGACCATTAAAATCTCCTGCAATTACGCAATGTTGGTTCAAGGAATGAAAAATCAGTTCGTACTGTCGAGAACCGACCTGTACATTGGGAGGTCTGTAAACCGAAACGATAGATATGGATTTTTTGTTAAACTCAATATTTACACTACAAACTTCAAATTTGTTATTATTAAAAAGAATAATACTACAATTTTGAAAAGGGATAGATTTTCTAATTAATATTGCTACACCGCCCTTACCACCAGGTCGGTCTTTTCGAATAATATTATATCCGCTAAGAACTATATTGTAGTTAGGTTTGTACCAAGTTTCACTCAAAATACCTATATCAAATTGAGTATCCCTAATAAGGTTCTTAAGTAGATTGTGATTAGCAAAAGCTGATCTAGCGTTCCATTGAACAATCGTCAACTTTTGCTTTGTTGATCCCATAGCTTAAGCAGTCACCAAACTGTTTCAATAATTTCCTCTAAATTAATATTTTCAAAAACGTTTACCAAGTTAGGACGTACTAAAGGTTTATAGGAAGAACAGATTTTATTTTTTAATTTTTCACTAATTTTTAATTTAATTTCTACAATACTGTCTTCAGTTAAATTTGGCTGACTATGAATTAGGGGAGACCCTGTATATGACCAGTCCAACTCTCTCTGAATGGGTTCGTAGTTAGGACTCCTATCGTGCACTTTCCTTTTTTTGTTGTTATTATCAGAATAGAACGAAATATTAACACTTCCTACATTATTTATTTTGGAAACGGTATGTTTGCTGAGAAAACATATAAACACCCTCCCAGAAAGGCCACAACATGTATACCCTACCAGAAACTCTAGGCATGATATTTATCTTCCCATTCCTTCCACAGAATTAATAAAAAAATCAATTATTTACAACGCCATAAAACTTTACAACAATCTGCCAGTACATTTAAAATCTATCCCTATGCTTGCACAATTTCGAAAAAACACCAAAGCATACCTCATTGAGAGACCATTTTACAGCGTTAATGATTTTTTTTTCAGTGAGTAAGTCTCTTTAAATTGTCACTAAACTCGCTTGTTTACTTAAATCTTTTGTGAGTCATGTCCTAACTCATAGCATAGAATTTTGTAAATCATTATATAGGGAAAAGAACTGTCGAACATTCACTTAAAACTTAATTATTTTTGTTAGGTATTGGATTAAAAACAATTTAATTCTTTTTGTATACTACATTCTACACTAGTTCAATATACCTTCTGTTTAACATCACAATTATTTGTATAACTATAATAACATAGAGTTTAAGGTCGCATAGTTGCAATTTTGATTTCAATGTCATCGAAATTATTCACCTCGTACATGTGTGTTTGTTTACTTTTATAAGGTTATCATGATTCATTTACTGTTTGCAATGTTATGCTATATTCTAACGTGTGTTTTACGATTTGGTAAATTGATAATTTACATTTTTAAAAAAAAAAAGCACTGACCTGTCGAAATTATTTTCGATTAATGTTTTGATATGTCTTATTTTTAGGTATATTTTGCTTTGTCCATAAAATTGTAGAATTTTTCTGCGGCAATAAAGCATACTTTTGTTTTTGTTTGTTTGTTAGGTTGAGACAAAGAGTTATGTACTCCATGTCTGTTTGTCATAAATTTATTTTGATTGTTATTCGTCTTTTTCTCGGGAAGGTTAGGAAATTCATGAAAGGAAGATAATAGGGGAGAAAATTTATTTTTGTTAACGAGACCGGCATAAGAAGGCAGATCAACAATTTTTTCGGCTTCTTTGAAAGATAGGTTTAGGTTAGCCATTGCTTCTTTAGTTCTTTTTTGTTTTAAAAAGATTGGACATGATTTGTTTGTAGAATTATGTGTATTAGACTTGGCAATGTATGCAAAAAATGTTACATTCGTCGCACTTGTTTTTTTCTCCTGGAAGAACCTGAGAACAATTTTTACACCTTTTTTTACCCTTACACTGTAAAACCGTGTGACCAAAATTGAGACATTGAAAACACTGTGAAACTGGAGAGTACCAGTCATGTCTTAATTTGTAGATATAAACATGTTGTGGTAAGGTCAATTGGTCGAAAGTAATTATTACTTGCTGTTTAGGTACTTTAATTGATTTGCCATCCTTATCGATTACAGTTTTGTAACGTCTTTTAACAGATTTTATTTTTATATCAGATTGTATAATTTTAATTAGTTGCTCCTCCGAGAAAGTGGTATCTACTCCACGTATAAGACCTTTTTTCTCAGTAAGGTGCGAAGGAATGTAGGCTACAAGGTTATTTTTTTCAAAAATTTCATTTGAAATTAAGGAATTAGCTGCTAATGCTGAATTACAAAAAACTTGTACTCGGTTTCGACCGACTATATCCAAATAGGTAATATTTTTTTCGTCTCCATCTAAATTATATAATTTTTCGCTAATACGAATAGGGTGTAGTTTTCCAAAATTTAAATACTTATGTTCAATAAATACAGAGAATGGACCGGTACTGCTATCTTTATACCTGTTATTAAAATCAATATTTTTTATGCGGTCAGATATTATTTTCCCCTGTTTTTCCTGATTGTCTCCATCGGGTGGCTCACCTCCCTCATCATAATTACCCCCCGTCATGTTAGCAACATGCGAAGGGCAATACTAAATAACAGAAAAGTTACAACTTACAGATTATCGTATTTAGTTATTTTAAATTCCTAAGAAATAATCCAAATCAGATATGCACGAGAACGAACACACCAAAAAAAAGGTTTCGTTATCTCTCACGGTCAAGCGCGTCCGTATCGGATAGTAGCAAAACCCGAACTGCAAAGTCAATTTCACACAAATATTAATATTGGCGAGTTTAATATTCGCAGTATATATAAAAAGTTTTCACTTCTTGAGGCATTGTTGGCGAGTTTAGAACATAGTTATGATATATTTAATAGATTGATCGACTTACCTGTAAGGATGATCGATCGTAATTATTCGAGCTGTTGTCCGGAATGATTATTACGTAATGTAGTATGCATTGATTCATACGGCCAGCACAAAGTACAAAGAAAAAAACAAAAGACTCACCCTACTTGCTTATCCATCTTACGTGTCGCTTCATTGCATTCGTCTTGTTAATTAAATCGTAGGGAGTAAAAAAGGGTAGGGAGGGTTGTAATAATCATTCCGGACAACAGCTCGAATAATTACGATCGATCATCCTTACAGGTAAGTCGATCAATCTATTAATTATTATTCGCTGTTGTCCTACATTATTATTACGTAATGTAGATTTTCAAAGAAAAAATCGATCTAATTAACTTAAACGACTTATATTACGTATCATCTGATAGAAAACAAAATATTCTGAAAAATGTATTATTATTAATAAATAACTATAACTGTAAAGTTAACCTAATCTATAAAGATTTAATTTAAACGATTTGTAATAACTACTCATTCTAATATAAGATTTTTTTTTTTTTTTTACATACATGTATATATAATCTACTAATCTACATATAGGAATATACAATTGTTAACACATATATACAATATACAAATAATCACTAATTTCTATTTAAACTTTATTTTTTTTTTCGTTAAACTTTGTTCTATAATAGACCTAGCAAATTCACCTGGAGAGGACGTAACTGGTCTATTATAAAATTTTATAAATGTGTCAGACCGCTGTGACCAGCCAGCTGCATTGCGTATGACCTCTATATTAACCCCTGCTCGGAGAGCTGCAGATGTACTGGCATGTCTAGTGCTATGTGTGGCAAATTTTTCAGTATCTACTCCACTCTTCTGTAAAACATTTTTTACCCATCTACTTAAAGTTTGTGCACTAGCTGCGTGATGAGGTTTCTTCCATGTTATAAATAATTTATTTTCTTTATGAGGTCTTAATGGTAATGTTTTTTTAATATAGTACGTTAAAGTTTTTGCCACACATAGACTAGGGCGATCTAAAAATATCGGGAAAACTAATAAGGGCTGTAGTCTTTTATAGCCAGATGTTTTAATTTTGTCTGGAATGCGTATTTCCAAAACGTTCTCACTCTCTTTTATATTTTCTAAACTTATTTTAGATATTGTTTGGATCCTATGTGCCGAAGTTAAAGCCAGTAGAGTAACTAGTTTATAAGTAATTAATTGTAGTGATAAATTTTCTAAGGGAAATAATGTCTCTAAATATTGCAATACGAGGTTTGGATCCCATGTGGCAGCATATTTGGGTTGAGGGGGCTTAAGATTAAATGCCCCTTTAAAAAAACGTTTTATTATTCTTTGATCTTTTTCATCAGGAGAAAAGACTAACGACAGTGCAGCCCTATGAGTATTTAGTGAAGAGAATGATATTCCCGAATTCTGAATCTCTGAAAAATATTCTAATATTAAGTTAAGGTTATATTCATACGGATTGTGGTCATTTCTTCCGCAATAATCCCACCATTTTCTTAAACAGTTATTGTACTGTTTTAATGAGCTATCGGACAACGATGCTAATAAGGTTGGAATAACGGAGGTCGGAACTCCTAGTCTAGTAAATGACCCCCGTATAGCTTCCCGGCTACCAGGGTAGTCATTTGCATTGTGTCTGTCACTGGTAATCTGAAAGGTGACAAGAGGAGACCGTTAAAAAATGGGAATTTTAATGGTTCATCAATCAATAATTTTTTAAATAGGGGGTACCAGAATTGGCTTGGCCAGTCTGGAACAATTAAGATACCCATTGCCTTTTCCTGGACAATTTTTTGTAATACTCTCCCTATAAGTGGAAATGGCGGAAATGCATAAAAAAAATATTTTTTCCAATTTATCGTGAAAGCATCAACACACATGGATTCTGGATCAGGATGCCAAGATATAAATACATTACATTTTTTATTTTGATAGCTAGCAAAAAGATCGATTTTTGGTGTACCAAATTGGATTGTTATCTGCTGAAAAACTAAGTTATTTAATTCGTATTCAGTGGAAACGTTTTTTATTCGCGACTCTGCATCCGCTATGTTATTATTAGAAGAACTTATATACGCTGCATGAATAAAAATATTTCTGGATTCGCACCATTGCCACATGTTATGAGATATTTCGTTAAGATTTTTGAACTGAACACTGCCCATTTTATTTACAGTCGCAATAGCTGTGGTGTTATCGATTCTCAATAAAATATTTTCATTGCGAATATTTTTTGCAAAAGATTTTAAGGCATTAAATGCAGCCAAAAGCTCTAAATAATTAATATGAAATCGTTTTTCGTTCTCGTTCCAGAATCCATGCGTCTTATACCGCCCAAATTTTGCACCCCAGCCTGTATTGGAGGCATCAGAATAAATTTCAATGTTATATAATTTATTTTTAATAGATTCTTTGCTGTTTGGAATATTATCTAACCACCACTTAAATTCTATTTGTAAGTAATTCGGGATAATCATTTTCGCACTGTAGTCATTATTGTTAAGAGAGAGAGCGATATATTTTGCTCGTTCTAAATTTTTGAGATGCAGCCACCCATATTTTAAAGCTGGTTTGGTTGCTACTAATGTACCAACCAATCCCGCAAATTCTCTGATTTTACAATTTTTTTTATTTTGAAATACTTTCAGCTTTTTTAGAACTGTTTCTTTTCTTACCTCGGGCAAACTAATAGTCATATTAACACTATTTATTGTAAAACCCAAGTACGTAATTTCTTGCTTAGGAAAAATTTCAGTTTTGTCCCAATTTAAAGTAAATCCTAATTTTGATAAAAGTGTGTAAACTTTTTTCGTGTTGTGGCTACATTCTAATTGATTTTTTGCAATAACTAAAAAATCGTCTAAATATGCCGAGCAAATTATATCTCTTTCTCTTAAATGTTTTAAAATTGGTCTGGTTATTTTAGTAAAAATATATGGTCCTAAGTTTAACCCAAATGGCAAACAATTAAATTCATACGTTTGATTTTCAAAGGAAAAACGTAAATATTTTCTAGATTTTTTTGTTATAGCTAATGAGAAATAGGCATCTTTTAAGTCAATTCTAGAGAAAAAACAACCGTCTGTAATTAATTTTAAAACTGTTCTGTAATCTTCTAACTTGAAATGGGGTGCTGTAATAAACTTGTTTAGATTTTTTAAATTTAAAATAAATCGGTATTTACCATTTTGTTTTTGAGTAAGAAAGAAAGATGACAAAAATTCACCCTTTTTAGAATTACATTTTGAGACAGCCCCCATTTCAACCAATTCAGCAATTGCTTTTCTATATTTATGTATTTCATGTTTATTTATTTGGACCTTACATCGAAATTTCTGCAAAGGCTTGCTATGAAATGGTATTGATATACCTCTAACCCAGTTCAAAATTACTGTATTTTTAGTTATTTTAATCCATTTGTTTACCTGATTACTAAGGTTTCCGATGGCATCTGATTTTAACGTCGAGGGACATATGTCTTCCTCTGTTTGTATTGGTATCTGTGTGGAAAGTTGTTGTAATTCTTGGTTACCTTTTTCCTTGTGGTGTTGCGTTGGGGCTGGTAGTTTAAATAACCTGCGTTTCTTCCTGATTGTCCTTGCAAACCCGATGGTCCCGGTTGTTGGTCAAGCGCTAAAAATTGTTTTTTGCTCCATCTCTGTTTGTTTCCAATGTAGCCATGATCTATTTTTAGTTCTTTTCCTGTTTTCATCGTGTTTTTATCAGTCTGAAGAGATTCTTGAAGCTTGCTGCCGAACAAATATTCATCAATAGGGCATTCAGAGAGGGTCTTCCTTTTGTCTTCACGAAGGAAAGGTTTAACCAAAAAACGTCTGTGGTTTGATATCTGATGGAAATTTTCACATAAAATTTGTCCACTATCTGCTAAGGTTGTAAGTATTTTTTGGGGGTCAATGTGGTTTTTGTCCTGTATTAAGTCTGAAATTATATGTCCTAAGCCCGATAAAACACTTGCTATTTGGTTTTGCATTTGGATTAAAAAGAAATCCTGTTTCTTAGACTCTCTTGTTAAACAAATTTCAATTTCATTGTTTAAAATCGGAGGGGTAAGTTCTTTGCAGTTGTCAGGTGTAGGGTATTTCTTAATAAGTTCCTCTGTTTTACTCTTATCAACCCCTTTTGTGACATAATTACTCCAGCGTACGGAAACTTCCTCATGGACGGTCCCCCCCACATTTTTTTTAAGTGTCGGGTTTGTCCCTAATATTTCAAAAATTTCTTGGTCTACTGTCTGTAGCGTAGGGATATCACTATTATTTGCGACCATTATTGGTTGTCGATCCTCTGTAAAAAAACAGAAGAAAAAACATTACAGTAAGACAATAGTCAATTACCGTAAAGTATACTAAGTTTAAAAGTTTAAACCCTAATGGCAAATATTAGCATTAAGACATTCGTCAATTAGTGCTTATAAGTTTGGGATAATACTGTAAAAAACAAAAGAAAAAACATTACAGTAAGACAATCGTCGATTACCGTAATATATACTAAGTTTAAACCCTAAGGTAAATATTAGCATTAAGACATTCGTCAATTAGTGCTTATCAGACATCGCAAATAAGTAAGAAATAATTCGATTACTTATTTTTGTACAAAAAAGCTATTAATTTAACTATCTATGTATATTTTTTAGGACTTACCCGTGTCCGAAGTGTCAGAAGAATCTGAACTTATTTTATTTTGAATAGTCCGTTCCATCTCTCGCAATTTGGCTAATATCTCGCCGTATTTTTCATTTTTCTTAACCCTTTTGGTTTTACGGCGTGAATCCAAAACCGAATGTCCTTCACTTTCACTTTCGGAGGACGATAAGATCCTCTTTCTAATCACTTTTGGCATTTTAAAGAGTTTTAAGAAATAGTTAGCACACGAAAATTAAATTTACTGCTTGCCGGCCCGCACAAAAGAATGCAATGAAGCGACACGTAAGATGGATAAGCAAGTAGGGTGAGTCATTTGTTTTTTCTTTGTACTTTGTGCTGGCAGTATGAATCAATGCATACTACATTACGTAATAATCATGTAGGACAACAGCGAAGAATAATAATAATTAAAGACATAAATGCATTTGGCTTAAAAGATTATGTTTGTGTATATAATGATGGTCAAATTAATCAGAATGATGGTGTGCTTGTATTTATTAAAAATGTATATAAATTTAAATTTAAAATAGTTAAGATTGCCAACATAAATTGTCTAAGAATTGAATTAATAATGTCAGACAAAACTACATCTATAACAGCTATCCAGGACTACCTAAACTTGTTATATGCTGCCGGCTACAAGTCTCTTATAAATCAATTTACTAGAGTCGAAAGGGATGCTAAAAGTTGTATAGATCACATTTTTTTTAAAAGTGCCTCTATTAGCCAAAAGACACTTAAACCAATCATACTTCATTCTAAAATAACCGACCATTATCCTATTATGCTAACATATGAAATATCTAATAAACAAACAAAATTGGCAGAGAGAAAGACATATATTAATTATACAAAGTTTGGAAAATCATTGGAGAAACACAATTTTAACAATATTTTCCTCGGAAACGGAAATGTTGACGAAATTACCACTAAGTTGGTAGATACAGTGAGGAAATGTATGGATGAGAGCATATCAACATATTTACCAAAAACAAAAAGAACTCCTTGGATTACGAATGGAATTTTAAAATCAATGAAAATAAGAGATGAGATCTACAAAAAATATAAAAGAAGTAAGAGCGAGGCATTATACATAGAATACAAAACCTACAGAAATAAGATCAATAAACTAATTGAGATAACAAAGCAAAGGTATTTTAAAAGTGTAATTATTTATAATGTAAATAATACTAAAAAGATTTGGCAGACAATAACCAGTTAACCATAATTCTAATTATACAAAAAGTTCAATCAAAATTCCAGCTATTTTCGATAAAAACAAAACAGTACAATACACAGATTCTCAAACCATCGCTGAATGTTTTAACGAGTACTATGCCTCTGTAGGCGAACGGATGGCTCAGGATATTATAAAAAATAATAGAACAGCAAGAAAATACCAAAACATAAAATCAACATATAGAAATTCAATTTATTTATATGAGGCTACAGAAGATGAGATAAGTAAAATTATCGACTCCCTAAAAAACGATTCTACTCCAGGAATTGATGAAATAACAACAAAAATATTAAAATTGAGTAGTTACAAACTAGTACCTCCAATAACCTATCTAATAAACTTGATATTTTTGACTGGAAAATGCCCAAAACATTTTAAAAAGGCAAAAATTAAGCCGATTTACAAAAATGGTGAGATGGACAAAATGGAAAATTATAGACCAATAAGCTTAATTTCAAACCTTGCTAAAATTTTCGAAAAGGCCCTTAAAACAAGATTAATGTCATTTTTAAATAATAATAATCTATTATCCTCCTACCAATTCGGATTTCAAAACAATAAATCAACAAATGACGCAATAGCATTATTAACTAGCAAAATAAATCAAAGTTTGGATAAAAGTAAACCAAGTGCTGCGGTATTTGTTGATTTAGCAAAGGCGTTTGACACTGTAAGCCATAAAAAATTGTTATCTAAACTTTACAATATCGGTATCCGTGGACCTGCACATGATCTCTTTAAAGATTATCTTAGCGAAAGGGAGCAAGTCGTAGAAATAGATCATAAAATCAGCAAACCAAAGGTGGTTAATTACGGTATCCCACAAGGAACAGTTTTGGGTCCAGTATTATTTTTAATATATTTAAACGAACTTCTTACACTACAATGTACCGGAACCATTATATCATTCGCCGATGATACAGCACTTTTTATAGAAGGCGATACATGGGAACAAGTAGAGCGAAAAATAAAAACAGATTTACAAATAATAGTAGAGTGGTTCGATTCTAATTTACTTACTATAAATTTAACAAAAACAGTTTATATAATGTTCTCAAGTTATAAAAGAGGATTACCTCAAGCGGCATCAATTGATATAAACTTACCTCTGAGAAATCATGTCTGGACTCTACATCGCTCTAAAAATACAAAATATCTTGGAATATTTATAGATGAAAATCTAAGATGGGATACTCAAGCTGAAGCCCTTGCAAAAAAACTGAGATCGCTTATGTATCTGTTTAAAACTATGTCGAAAATTCTTGAGGCTAAGTATCTCAAAATGATGTATTACGCCCTTATACAGTCTCTGTTAGAGTATGGAATAATTGGATGGGGGGGGGGCGCATATCAGTCAAATCTAATTCCTGTAATTATGGCACAAAAGAAAATTCTTAAAATAATGTTTAAGCTTGAATGGCGATATCCTACCCATCTTCTGTATTCCCAAACGAATATGTTGAGTGTAAGGTCTCTTTATTATAAATCGTCTATTTTATACTTGGCAAAAAAAATATGCTTAGCCAAAACAATACTCATAATTATCGGACAAGATTTAGGGAAGGACTAAATTTGACATTGCCTAGACCAAACAAGCAAGTAGGAAGGCAACAGTTTAACTATATTGGCCAAAAAGTTTATAACTTAATGCCTCAAGATCTGAAAAATAAAATATATAATAAAAACTTTAAAAAACACTTAACAAGGTGGCTGATAAGAGAGGCAATTATTTCATAGGTATCTAGTTTTTTTTTCTATTTGCTTTTTTGTATCATCGATCATTAGATAGATGTATGTTTGTAATGTTTTTTACTAAATACTATGTCGTATATCGTTCTTTTATGTCTTAATAACATTTAAACTAACAGTTATGTTTTTATAATTAATTAAGACTGTGTTTTTTTTTTTTATCACAGTTCATATTTATGTCTGTAATATTTTGTTTTCTACATTTTATACTGTATGCTGCTCTCTTATCCTTTTAAAAGTTAAAATGGTGTTTTGCTTTAATATACCGGTTAATTTTACTTAATTTTTACATACATTTTTTTTCCACTTCCAAACTCTATTTATACATGGCTGACAAGCCGCAAGCTTAGCGATGGTAAACAGGGATATCTGGGTTTAAATTAGATATATAAGAGTAAGATTCCTTTAATATTTATTTACCTTATAAAACTGTTATTTCTTGTATTTTTACTGTTGTAAATAAATATTATTATTATTATTATTATTATTATTATTATTATTATTATTATTATTAACACAAAATAATGTCTTAGACGTTTGTTTATTTCGATTTGCAAGGGATGTTCCTGGTTATTCCAAGTAGTTTAGTAATAAGAAAAGAAAAATGTTAAAAAATAAAACTGATAATAATGATTTAATAGCGGCAAATTAATCTAGAAAAATAACAGAATATTTCTTTTATAACGAAAAATCTTTTATAGCAGTTTTTGTGTTCTGGCTTATAGAAGATATTTTCGACATAATGACTTTTTTATATACAGAGTGTTCGATTTTTCCAATGACTTTAAAGTTTGTTCTTTACATAGAACTTCATAAGCCCGTCCCTGATTTATTTTTAAGTTATACATGCGTCAACCCGTTCAGAAGACAAAGTTCCTAAACATATCTAAATAGTAGTTTACCTAACAAGTGCGGAAAGTGTTACTTTTCCGCACGCCATTAAAGTTCAATCGCGTGCGGAAAAGTCACTTTACGCACGTGTAAGGTACACTATTTTTCTACAAGCGTGCGGAAAAACCCAAAAGTGAAATGAATCGTTTATTTATATCAAATACACAATCACAAATTAATTATTAGTAACAACATGAATAGTAAACGTGCAATTTGTAGCATTTTGTAATTAATTGCAGAAGCTAGTTTTTTCCGATGCATTATAGTGTGCAAGCCCCTTTCTTGTAGTTAACAAAAATAAATCGCATACTTTCTGACCAATTTTAAATATTCTCCGCTTTTAGCTTTATCAGATAAAACAAAGCTTCTAGAGCGGTAGTTTTTTGTGTCTGGAATATTTATTAATAAAATATTTCCTTTGTCTTCAATATGGTCCAGTGACATTTTTGTTAGTTCCTATCGGCGACATGCGCCCGTTAACCAAATATACTAGCTACTTTAATATAGAGATAAATTTCGTCAGGCGCTTCATTTATAAATCTAGAAATGTCTTCTCTCCTTCTTTGGTTTAAATCCAACATTTTATTTTTTTAAATAGGCAGTTACTTTGAAAAACTTGCTTATATCCATGTTTTCATTGAGTTTGATCATACTTTTTAACATTGAGTATCTGGACCAAAGCGTGTTTGGCTTACATGTTTCGGAAAGTTCGGCGAAATAAGCCAAAAAAGCTAGGATTTTGATGGTAGCAGATCGAAGTTTGCAGTTCTAGCTGCTTCCAACACTGACTCTGGCAGATCTTCGTCTGAAGAATCCATTAAAAACACTTTTATTCAGGTTTTACTACGACAAAAATCAGCGACAGCCGCGTATTTTTACTTTGCATCTATGGTGATTCAAACTGCCAAATAAAAAAAGCAGGTTTAACACTGATTTTATAAGGCATAATACGAGAGCCATTAAACAATTTTTTAAAACACGTTTTACATATTTTTTACTATTTTGTTGAAAATTATAGCAGGATTCTAGCAAATGTATGTTCCTAAATCATTTTGCTAACTATCAGCGTATCAATATATTTTTAAATATTTAAAATCAGTAAGTATATTTCAAAAAGGTGGCTCTTTCCTAACCAAAGGCGTGCGGAAAAATGAAGTTTTCCGCACGCTTGTAGAAATAGTCCATAGTGTATGTATGAAGTCACTACCAAATGACTATTTGTATACAAAAAGTGTGTTATCTAATTGCGACGAAATTTGTTGAGGGAAGTGTCGGGTGATGGCCAGTTTGCCGATTTGTTAAACAGTTATAATAATAAAAATTAATCAGTGAGTTTACTATCTAAGACCTCTTTGAATCCAACCAGATTATCTTTTAGTAACGTAATATTTAGCGCTCGTTTTTTTTTATCTTAAAACAACAGCTAAAGTTCTAGTTTAACTCCCTATACTCGTAGAAATTCATAATATTTTCCCCGTCGTGTTGCGCCTGACCATTTATATATGCACTCCTTCAGGACTGCAAACTAACTATACACACTCCACCCCCACACACGAAGCGATATTACACACATGTCTTATTGGCACACATACGTGAAACCCTTGCAAAATTTCAAGCTCCCCTATAAGTTTGTGAGTCTGCGTAAAAATTGGAGCGGCCATGTGTAACTGCGACATTGAACGCTGTCCGCTGAGGGCCTCTGACGGATAAAGCTCCAAGTTCTGGGGATACGAGGGTGAGTGAAAATAAGGAGGACCATTGGAATTTAAAAAACAATTGACAGATACTGCAATTTTACTTTATAGACGAAGATACAATGAGTGATAAAGATTTGTATGTACTTAAGTATGTTTTTAAGTATTGCATTATAGTTTGACAAAATTTATGTGTGAGTATGTTGAGAGTTTGACTAAAAACCAGAGCCGGAGTAAGGGGGTATTTCCCTGCTCCCAATTAGTTAGGTAAATTGCAAAATTCATTACATTCTGTACGAAAGCTTTCAAGGTTATAATCAATTAGGAAATCATAGTTATTGTGTTTAGAGCAGGTATGGGCAACCTTTGTTTAGCTGGGAGCGTAATTTCTACTAATGAGCGACTGGAGTTTGAAGCTGAGAAATAAGATGATCAATATTGGGGTCAATATTACCGGTACAGAGCACAGTGGCCATTTACTGACATCTAGATTATCAAAATTCAAATATAATAAGTAGATTGTTCAAAATGTAAAATTATTATTATACTTTGGCAGAATATTCAAAAAAATACAATTGGACTTAAACAAATAAAAACGCTTAATTTACACAGGGTTTCTCAAAAGTGGTCTGATTGAACCAATCGCAAAGGAAAAATTGCATTTATTTTTAATGAATAGATGGAAATGCAAGCATCGTACTTACACTAAACGACTTTGGAGGGAACCTGTGTAAATTTGTAAGCTAAATATTTTTTTTATTCAACAATAAACAAAAATAAGTATAAATAGGTAAACAAAAATACAACTTAATCACTATCACTATTTTCCGATTCTACAATGGAGAAATTGCCTGCATAAGCTGAAGAGATCTTGACTGGAACAGATGGTTGTTTAATTAAAGAAAGAACTTCATTATTAAGATTTTTTCTGTTTGCAAGAGAAGGATTTCTTAAAAAAGAAATTACAGGATCAGGAGAAATAAACATGAATTTTAAAAGATCTTCATTTGTGTCTCTCCGTCAGGTTTTTCTTGTATTTTTTTCCTTAACATACCTATAATCTTTATGTCGAGCTTCAAAAGCATCCTCTGATAATTGCCCTATAGGCAGTATCATTGATTTTATTACATCTGTACTATGAATGAGTATCTTATGAACCGTAACAGGCATATAAAACCAACCATATAGTCTGACGAATAATTCTGCCGTGTCCCTACAATATTTTCGAAAAATTTCTGTTTCCCGTTCATATCCTAAAGATAGGGCGCTTAGTATATTAGTTAAGCGTACAATTAAATTTTCATCAATTTCTGTTATTTCGGCCGCTTTCTTAGGGTCCTTAAAAAATATTCTAGATGTATTACCATCGTTAGTATTCCCTCCTCCTTGTTTTGGAGTATCTACTAACAATCCCAAGATATTACGACATTTTTCTATGATTGATTTTTTTCTTGCTTCTACTAATTGTTTTTCTTCCTTCCCTCGAGCTTGCCACTTTTTTATATCTAAACGATAAGACAAGTGAAGAACGCATTCGAAAACCGAATGGTCTTCTGAAAACTTGTTCTAGGTTGTTCATAATTTTTGGTGAAATAATTAATTGCAAATATAAGAAACTTGACTTGAACTTATGTCTAACACATAGTTGCACACTTTGCCGTCAACCATAGTCTAAAGTGTCGGGAATGATCAATTCCCGATCTTCGAAATTAATATTTGTTTCAGTTAAATTTGAAATTTGATTTTCAATGTCCATATCCATATTCTTAAAATCGGAAATCCGATCAGTAAATTACCCCGACAGTAGTTTCAGTTCTTCAGCAGAGCGACCTTATTCAATGTTTTCGTAACTGGATAATGTTAAAAAATAAAAACGGTTTTTACTTCGTATTTGTGTTTCCCACGAACTTTATTTTGAAAATCTTAAAGATTATTATACAGTTGATTTACCAATTACCCTTGTTTTTTAAGCATCAAGTTCAGGTCGTTTAAATGTCCTGTGATTTCTACCAGGAATGCCAAGTCACAAACCATGTTGGATTATAAATTTACGGCAATTTTTTCTCTTTCATTTCAATAAAATCAGCTCAGGAAATTTTTTTAGCATTTTATCTATGCTTAATTACCTTACTTCGTAATAGTATATCACATCATCGTGTTCTGAATAGAGTTAATTCAAAAATGCTTTAAACTACGATGGTTAAGACCGCGGTACTATCACATCCATAACGTTATTCAGTGGAATAGACTTAGAGCACAGAATTACTAAACCTCATTTTTGCACATTAATAGCGGTTGATCTTTTCTTCAGAATTCCGATAAAACCGTTTCGTGAACCAACCATTGAAAGCGCACCAACTGTGCACACTCCAACTAATTTACTGTAAACCATATTGCTTAAAAGTATTTTGCACCTCAGCAAAAATATTTTTGCCATCACTTGTAATGGCCATAAAGCCAGTAATTCTTTTGTCACTACAAATTCTTCATCAACACCTCGTACAAAAATAGCTAGCTGGGCTGTGTCAGATAATTCGGTACTCTCATCCAAAACAATCGAAAATGTTTTGAAACCAGCCAATCTATCAGTCAACATTTTTTTGATATTACTAGCCATCATATCTATACGTAGAACAACAGTACGTCGCGACAAGCTCACTTCCTCAACTCTTTCTTCTTTTCTGAGCACAAAAGTTCCGTAAGATCTACTAGACACTCTTCAACAAACTCTCCCTCAGAAAACGACTTCGATGTTTTCGCTATTTTGGAACAAACTATAAAACTAGCTTTAACAGCACTGTCTAGATTTGATCAATGTAAATGGAACATTTGTTGCTGTTTCCCAAAATCGGTAAAGATTTTTTAAATTTTATCCTTTCTTAGTTTGCACGTAATAAATTATATTGAGCGAAATGCTTGCTGGAGTAATGCCTCTTCATATTGTATTCTTCTAAAACGTAAATTGTTTCATTGCTCAACAAACACATAGGTTTACCACTGTGCATGATAAAAAAGCATTTTCCCCCTCCCTGTATTGTAAGCAACCTATTTTGACACTTCTTTGAGAGACGTAAGTGAAAATTACTCAACAAGGTATTGGTTGCCCTTAACGACAGGATGTAAGCCAACTTACATCCCTAGGGAAATAATAATCTAAAATTATTATAAGTAGCTTTAATTTTTGATTTCATCAACATATTACAAGAATCTGGACAAAAATCCGGTGATATTAATTGAAATCAATATTAATGGTACAATTATTACAATTATTCACATTTCTTCTCGATGTGTATTACATTTTCTGACTCCACAGATCCTTCTTTTCTAACCAATGTTTCTGTCACTGTTGAAGCACTGCAAGAGACTTCTGGCTGGTTCTTATTATATAAAATGTTATTCGCTACTTCCTTTTTATTTTTGAGACTCTCAGCTACGTAACTTTCCGCAATAGTAGCGGATTTCCATCCACCATGTCGCTTGATAGCTAATACATCAACTCCAGTATTTGCTAATAAAGTTGCCGACGTTCTTTTAAAAGAGTGTCCAGTATACATTTTGAAGTTTTCAAACTTTAGAAATTTCGGAATTTTACTTGGAACTGACGAAAACGTATTTTTTGCGACAGACTGGTTTAAGCACTTTCCATTTTGATCTCGCATAAAGAAGAGAGGATTAAGTCGTCATGTGGGATCTTGTATCAATGTACTTTTGAATTATTTTGAAGTGACAAACCTGAGTGTCGTCACTTTTTGTCACTGTAAATGTACGTGACATTCCATTTTTGGGGTCAGGAATGGTCATAATTATGATTTCTTGACTTATTTTAACATTGTCCATTTTCATTTCACAGAGTTCATTAGAACGGCACGCTCCAGCAACTCCCATTACCATTACGACCTTCATGAACTTATTCACATCTTTTATGTTAAACACATTCGATTTTTCGGGTCTATAACCATCATTTTTTCTTTTCAAAAATGCTCGAAGTTTTGGATACTTAGAAATATTTATATTTTCCTCTATAAAAAGGGTGTACTTCAACATTGAATACTCACACTATAAGCTTGATGGGGACTTCAATAAAGCTCTTTTTTCGTGGAAATACGCCAAAAACAAGGTTTCTGAGACTGCAGTAGCCGTCTTGCTTTGGCACCAATTCTTATACTAATACTAAATCCAGAATTGCATTATTTTCGTTATTAATATTATTAAGCTGTTCGAGATCGCAGAAGTTTGCAAGATTACACAGAACATCAACTTTTTGATGCGCAATATCATGTCTAGTAAAATTTGGTATGTTAAAATAACCTATGATTAATAAATTATTACCATAAATAAATTGGAGATTTTCAAAGCACTCACCGAGCGATAAAAATTCAGTATTAGATGCACTTGGTGGTACGTATATAACAAGGACATACAATGTTGTATAATTTATGTATAATTTAGTCCCAACCATATCTACCTTTTTAACATTGATATGAACATCCTGAAGATCAATTTATATTGTTTTAAACTCTTTTAGCCAAAAACACACCGCCTCCTCTCGTTACTCCCATTCCCATACGGTCCCTGTCACATCGAAAAACCGAAAATCGATCATCAAAAAGCTCACATGAAGAGATGTTGCTCTGAATCCAGGTTTCCATCCACTCTCATTTTCACAGATCGACTTATAAAACTGACTGATTTTGGTACTGAATCCTCTGACATTCTGATATAGAGATAGCTCAAGTTTGGATGATGACGACACACTGTTAGACAAACGTTCTAGTTTAAATTACCGTTCGTCCTGGTAATTTTCGGAATACCATTAACATATTTGATTTTGAGATTAACTTCCCCGGGTTGAATTCTGGTGTTAAGAACTTCCTTTAATGCTTTAAACTCTTCGATTTGTTTTGTTCATTTGCGATCCGAATAACCGCTCTAACATCACTTATGGATTCAAGTATCACTTTGAGGGGCCTAGTTTTTGCTGGACATTCCCGACCAATACGAAAAACCTTCATATTCCGGATGTTGACAGCGGGGTAAGCTTTCAGAATAACATCAGCGGCTTTGTTAATGTTCTGCTCTTTCTTATAATGGCCATCAGAATGTGAAGCTTCCCCAACAACAAAAATCATTATATTCTTCTGGCGCACTTGCCTATCACTTACATCCCGAATGGATTCGTTCACAATCCCACTAGTGATGCGATTTGTCCCAGAAACATCATAGCCAGACATCTGCCTTTTAATATTAGCAATTTTCTTTTGTATATTGTCGTTAATCTTAAGTTGGCCTTCATATTTGATGATTTCGTGTAAGACACCTGACCGTTGCGACTCCGCATTGATTCAGGTTCCATGGCACTAACATTTACTTCCATACCGGCCCCTGGACCAGTTGAGAGGCGATTTCGAGGAACGTTTGAGGTAGAGTTCGCGTTCCTTGTTGCCTGGAGCTGCTCTGCATCCGTAGTGTTTAATGTCAAATCCAAGTATTGTTGCCTTGGAAGTTATGAGTTATGTAGGTTAAGGAAAAAGGTGCTGATGTAATTTTGCTGCCTAAAGAACGATAAAATAGCAGTACAGGTCTTATTAACCCTTGAAGTAATTAACCGTACTCATAAATGAATAAATATCAGGAAGAATCTAGTACTCTCTAAAAATACAACAATATTTTAACTTACCCGAGAAAATACTCGTTAGGAGTTAAATTTTTTAAATTTTTGCACACTTCGCACTTATATACGTATCATAATGCTTAAGAACAAAAAACATACAAACTCAATAAAAAACAGGTTATTTGAATCATATATATATATATATATATATATATATATATATATATATATATATATATATATATATATATATATATGTATGTCCGAGGGAACTGATTCAGATCAAGAAGAATACCTCCAGGTAGTAGACCTAAGGGGCATAAACCTGCTTGATAGAGGAGCTACAGGTACGGTGTTTAAATAGAGATAGCAGACCTGCGGGGCATTTGGGAAGCGAAACCCTGCTGTTAGTGAACTGCAGGAAGTAGTGGTTTTATGTCAGGAGTTACCGTAGTGTTTTTTTTTTCTTTCTGAGGTTCCGCTACCTTGTGACTTTTTGTATGTGGTAATAAATTCTATTTTATTTATATTACCTGAACCTTTAGTGTTAAAAGAAACAGGAAGCCACCATCGAGGGTGTGTGGTACCTGTTTTTGCGAGAGAGATAGCTACCTTGGTTAGCATCACCGAGCGCTTGGCTTACCTCGAAAAAGTGAAGTGAGGAAGATAATAAGTGATTACATCCAGGATTTGCGAGTGCTAGCGGCGTTTCCTCTTACAAATTGTCGAGGGACCATCAAGGATCATTCCCAAAAAAAGAGTGTCCCGATATCTTTCTAGGACCACTCGGGAGATCGGGATAACTGACGGAAAGATATTAAAGGTGAGCATTTAGACTCCCCTAAGTCTTGTGTTAGGACAATAGCATTAGCCGGCATACTGAAATTGAAAAACCTGTCTGGAAGAGAACACTTACTTTATGTGTGGACTTATTCTGAAAAGCGACGTTTTAATTGACATACGACCATTATCAGGTCTTACTAACATGAATACCACTAATAAAGAAGACCAACAGCTAGCAAACGGGTACAACAAGGATGGCGCCCTTAGAATCAAACGAGCTTAGAGTTAAACAAGATGAAGTTAATTCCCAACACAGGGAAAAGAAGCAGACGGGTGAAGGACCACCTGAAGATCAGGCAGAGGCCAAGGGTGCCCTGCACCCAAAACAGCTTCCTGATTCCAAGTCTCTTGAGAGTCTTCCCAATCTAACATCACTCACGATGAGCGCAGAGTTGCCGTAGCCAGCAAGTACTTAATTCAAAATTCACTAGCGAAGTGTGACTCAATTTAGTTCAGTACACAGTCACTTGTCATACTTGACTTTTGGGCATAATTTAAAATAAATTCAAGTAGTTTTTACATTGACACATATCGCCATTTTGCAACGTCATGTTGAATTGGTCTGCAGATATTTTTTAGTCATAAATAATACTCCACTGTAACAACGACAAGATCGTTAACGAAAATTAATTTAGAAGCTTAATGTCTGTGAATTATCTGCGAATCAACCGAGTAGGTAAAGACTGATAATATGGGTTTCATGCAGGATGTAAAATCTATATATGTGTCCTAAGAATGCAACAATAAAGTTGCGAAACGTCGACAATTTAAACCAAAGACTTTTTTTTTAGTGGATCCTAACCCTAAATAATACACCGATCTAACATAAGAACAAGAGGATCGTTAAAAAAAACCATTTAGAAACTTTATATCTGGGAAATATCTGCGGACCAACGTAATAGGTAATTACTGATAATATGGGGTTAAAAAAAACTTGTCCTTGTTTTACTTACTGGATCTTAACCCCAAATAATACACCATTCCATATTAGTTTTTTACCAAAATATTACCAGGTCATCCCCATATGACCCTTAATTTTTGGTCAAATCGAGTAAACATTATTTAGCCTATGTCGCGAACTGACACACAGACCAACAGACGGACCGATGGAAAATGGTAAAACATGTCTTTTGGCATCTACGGACGCTAAAACGTGAAGAGGTGTGATTTTTTCACGATTACAAAAATTTTATTTGGCCTCAAATTTGTTCCGCCATCTTGGATTCGTGCGAAAATGTTATCAGTTGATTTCAGCAAAATTTGAGATAAATTGGATGAATAGTTTTTTTAATAATATTTTTTTAACATTTAACTAGACCGCCATTTTGTTTCCCCATACTGGATTTTTACCAAAATGTTACCAGGTTATCCCTATATGACCCTTAGTTTTTGACCAAAATTTGAAGTCAATCGAATAAGTAGTTTTTTAGCTACGCCGCGAACAGACAGACAGGCAGACCGGTGGAATTGAGAAAACATGTTTTTTGTCATCTAGGGACCCCGAAACGTGAAGATCTGAAAAAATCTCGGAGAGTTATTTTTTCCAAGATTACAATACTTTCCTTTTACCAGGGAAGTAAAAAGGGAATTACCAGGTTGACACTACATTGCAAGTGAATAAATCAGAAGTGGGACTACAAGCCAATACTGAATACTCATACTATTGGTACTTTTTATTTTTATTTTGTTTTGTATAAATTTGACTATTGTACACTGTTGTCAAATTTCACACTTTGTTTTGAATTTTATAAGAGCACATTAGCGCATATATAATTAAAATAAATAATATTGGGTACGTTTTAAAAATATATAGATTGTACCAAATTATTGAATCGCGTTGAGAAAAAAAAATCTATTTTAGAGTTTCAATTTATGTAACTTAATTTTCTAACTTTTGCTTTTGAATGTTGCTTATATGGATCCTTGTTTTCTTAAAAAGTAACGTCGGATCGACAGCCTTTATGTAGAGCAATGCATGGGGAATTTTATTTTGTTATTAGGTTAATTAGTATGATTTTTATTTTTTCTATCCACTATTTCTTATGAATATTTCTTATGTTGCGGCGGAGTACTGATCAATGTAGGCGCTGAGGAGTGAATGATCATGGTGATATGTGGGCAGCTGGCCAGCGAGCTAATCTTGTTATTAAAAGGTATAAAAATGGTGACAACTTTCTTGCTGCACATCTCAACATACGCTCCATTAATACCGGTTTTGACGAATTTGTAAATTACGTAAGCGGTTATAATTTTGATGTTTTGGCTCTGGTTGACATCTGAATATGACAATAGTATGTTTAAAGTTCCTGGTTACAATTTGGTAAGGAAAGACAGGGCTACCAGAGGAGGTGGAGTAGGGCTCTACATTAAGAAAAAAAAATTTAATATAGTTGAATTTGACGTAACTACATATGATTGTGAAAGTATCAGTATAAAATTTACAATTAAGAATAAAAGTATCTTATTTACAACAATTTATCGCCCTCCCTCTTCAAATATACACAATTTTACTAACTGGTTAGAGGACATATTTGGGCTAACGGTACCAATGTATGATTATGTAATATTTACAGGGGATCTAAACATAGACTTTTTAAAAAATTCTTTATCTAGGGCAAGGGTTGAAAAACTTCTTAAAACTTTTAACCTTAATCAGCTAATTGATACTCCAACACGAATTAACCCTTCTACAAATAGTTCTAGTCTCATCGATGTTATAATCGCAAGTAGTAATTTAGTTTCTAAAGATAATTTCAGTATAAATATATCTGAAATTGTGTCCGATCACAATTTAGTATACTCTGTTTTACATTTGCCCAATAAGGAGAGTAGTGCGATTTATTTTCAGTTTCGAGATTATAGTGGTATTAATATTCATAATCTGGAGCAAGACGCTCAAGAATTGCAATGGGAACAGATATAGTACACTCAAAATATTGATGATAAATTAAGCTTATTCAATGATAAAATATTATTTATAATAAATAAACATGCACCTCTAAAACAGAAAAAAATTAAAGAAAACAAAGCTTATCGAAAATATTTAAAACAAATAAATGCAGGACATCTAAAATATTATAGAGAACTTCGGAATTTCACAAAACATGCCATTATTCGTGAAAAAATAGCCTATTTTGAATTAGTATCTGAAAAGAAGGGGAAAGATTTTTGGAATAATGCGAAAAAATTAAATTTAATTCAAAATGTAGATAATAATTTGCCAACAAAGTTTAATGATGCAACAGTTCTCAATAATTATTTTTCCAGCTGTAATAACGTATAAGATACTACGTCGAAGCAAAAAATTGAATTTTATAAATTAAATAAGCACATAAATGTAAGGTCTAAACTGAATTTTGAATTGATAAATGAAGAAAATGTAATGAAAATTATCAATACTATACATACTATATAACTTACCAATGGTCAATGAATCGAAAAATTTTGGAGTTTATTTTGATACAGGCTTGACGTTTCAAACCCATATAAAAAATAAGCTTAAAATAGCATATATGCGCCTAAAAAGGCTTTATACTTTAAAAAATTATTTACCTTCAGCGACTAAATATTATTTATGTAATACCCTTGTTCTATCTTTGCTTGACTATGGTGATGTTGCTTACAGTGACTCCTTGACAGAAAGTTTGTCTCATAGTATACAAAAAATCCAGAACTCTTGTATGCGATTTTCATTTAATATACCATTTAGAAATCACATAACTCCATACTTAAATATTAATTGTATTTTGAATATGAAAAATCGGAGAAAATATCATATGCATTCAATTGTATATAGAATTTTAAAAAGTGGGAAACCTCCGTACCTTAGAAAATATTTTAATTCTTATAATTATAATCATATAACTAGATATATAAATAATTTTAGAATACCTCAACATAAAACTGCAAATTTTCAAAAATCATTTGCGTTTGTATCGGTACAAATGTGGAATAATATACTTAACACTGTGAAGGAATTTTCACCTTTTAAATTTAATAGGTTTATAAGAAATCATCTTCTTGAAATACAAATTTCTAATAATTAATTTTTTGTACGCTCTTCCATTGTTTAAATAAACGAGTGTGTTTAGGTTGTGCTGCCTGCATTCATTCATTCTATCGTTTGCCCTTATATTATATTGTTTTTTGAGTATTGTCATGCCATTTATAGCTTCTCCTCTCTTTCTCTCTTGCGCCTGGACGGGTCTTTGCTCTGTTGCGTTTATAATTTGTTAACTGGCCGCGTGCCGTTAAAGAGCGGATAGTTATTTCATTTTTAAATTATTTTTTTTAATTATTTTTTTATGGGTCGTGCCACACATGCACAGTTTTTTGTGCATCGTGCAATCGATTTTTATAATCGCGGCATTGTCCAATTTATCAATATTCTATAAAGAGAAATAATGTAATTTAATTGTTTTGAAATTTTTAATTTGATAAATAAATTAGTTTTGAGTTTGTGTCTGAGTTTAGAATAATGAAAAAAGTTTAAAATAATTTCGAATCTATTAATACTAAAGGTTAGGTATATAATTGCAATAAACATTTCTTAATTAGATCGAATACCACCCTGAAAAAATAACACTGCAGAGATTTACAATTCACACCATGCCATCAACAGCCGCCGCTCGATCCATTTGCTTAAGAGCTTGTAAATGAATTGTCCGACAGTTCGTTCGAACATATTATTTGGCAGCGGAGGTCACACACACAACGAACAACAACCCGTTAATTAGCGAGTGCACGGCTCATTTAAATTTACAATGTCGAGGATGTTACACTGAGAAAATATTCCTTTTATTTAAAAGGAAGGGGTTAAATTGGCTTTTATACTTACAATTTTTTTTATTGGTGAAATCAGTCTACCGCAAATTTTCGAGAAAAAGTAAACGCTCTTTATTCTCGGATTTTTTTTCATATTTACTGGTGGGATCACAATGACCGGCAGATATTTTATTTGCTTTTGTAGGAAAATTGAATTTTTCACATCTTTTTTTTTAACAAATACAATAGTTTAGCTGCTCCTAGTGGTCCGAATGATATAAAAAGTCAGTTTCTCAGTTTTCTAGCTTACAACAAAGCTGCGCTGGTTTCAGATGTCTATGTCCAGTATATAACCTACAAAACAAAATAAATCTTACAGTAAGAATTCAAGTAGAGATCGCAATCCATTCATAAATCACGTTAGGGGTATGCGCCAACATGATTCCCCTACTTTTCACATTCTAACGACCAATGTTTGTGATAAAACAAGAGGTGGGGATGGCCCATGTCCAAGCACTTGATATTTGGTGACGACAACCAGTGGCGGCGCGAATTTTTACTTCCCGCAAAAGGAAAAAAATCGTGAAAACATTATCGTTCCAGATTTTTACAGATCTTCAATTTTTAGGGGCCGAAAAACATGTATTTCGATTAACTTTAATTTTCTCTAATTTTCAACAAAAATTACGTCTGTTTCAAAAATAAACTGATAAAATAGAGGTATGAATTGAATACGACGGAACAGAATGACGGCTTTTTAAAATATTTGATGTACAAAAATAAAGAAATGGGTCATGCTTCATTATCTTTCACAAAAGTAAGGATTCTTACTTATTCTTTAATGAGGGAAATATGTATTTTTACCATTCTATGGCATGATTTTCAGTGTTTTCACAAATTTATTAATGCCAATAATAAGATTTGCGAGATTAAATTAATTTTAATACTTCTGTAGAATAAACTGAAAATTTAAGAGTATCGGCATTTAAAAATTCAAAATATCGGTGTCAACATGGCAATGTCAGCATGTCGGACGGATGATTTTAACATTTGTGGGGATTACTTAAGAATGCACAACAAAAATCAAAATGGTGGCGCCAATATAGGGACCAAATTTTGTCATTTGTACAGCTTCGGTATCTAGGAGTATTCTAAAGTGAAAGTTATGAAAATTTTAGTCAATATTTGAGAATTAAAAATGATGGACCCAGGCAGACTAATTTTAATTTTTTTGCAGATTTGATTAAAATTGGGCATTTGGGGCTATTTAAGACTGCACATCTTACATTTTTGTCAACATTTAAAAATCCAAGAAGGTGGTGCCAACATGGCGGCGGAATTTTAATAATTGTATAGACTTCAGGGGCTTCAGCATCGGGAGTATGATAATTTTTAGTAAATATTTAAAAAATCTTAGCAGGCATGTCAAGATGGCCAGTGAATTCTAACATTTATGTAAATTTGATTTAAAACCGATACTAAGAGTGCAAGTCGAAAATGGGTTTTAAGAAAATTATTTTCATCTAAGCGTTTTTTGTAGGTTTACTATTATTCAAATGGACACACACTAAACAGCGAAAGTTAAAATCTACACGGTGTAATGCTTTTACGATTGTTTTGAGCTCGGAATGTTGTCTACACCGGTTAAAATAGATTTTTAAGCTAAACATTATATTGTTAAAAAATTTAAGGCATATTTAATTTGTATTTTCACAGCGCAAAGGGCGTTCATTTAGACAGTCTAGAAAAATCGGTAACTTGGCATTTACCTGGAACTTTCCACTAGAAAAAAATATATATATTTATATATACAGTGTGTATCAGCCAAATGGAATAAATTCGATAATAAATAAATGGGGGCGTGTTCGGAAAAACGCTTGGACCCGTCGATTGGTATTTTTAGTTGCTCATTTTCTCCAATAAAAACTTTTTATACAGGGTGCAGCGAGCAACTTCCACTTGTGTTCGTGTGTTATCTCCATAACCAATCATTTGTAGAATTGTTATTTTATGCATTTCTGTTAAATGAACCATTTTTCTGATATTAGGTATTATGCAGTTAACGAAATTCAAAAGACTATGACACTGACACTGACAACTACTGTCTTGCAAAGAGAAAGACCAGGCATTTTATACAAAAGTAAACAAAACTTAAAAGTAAACAAAACTGGATCTTTTTGTTCCATATCAATAAAAAGGAACGCTAAAATGGTTTTTGCTTACATTCTTAATATGAAGACCTAAATGGTAAATAAGTATTGAGTGTGTTGTAGCGAATTTTTGTAATCAAATAAATAGTTCAGTAACCAGAGCCACTTTCATGAATAATAATAAATTCGAAATAAATAAAATAAAAATAAATTTGAAAACACTTAACATTGCCGAAATAGTTGAAGATAGGTATAGGACATTGAACATAAAATATGTTTAGAATCTCCTAAAGAATCCAAAAATTAATAAATATTAAGAAAATGAGCAACTAAAAATACCAATCGACGGGTCCAAGCGTTTTTCCGAACACGCCCCCATTTATTTATTATCGAATTTATCCCGTTTGGCTGATACACACTATATATATATATATATATATATATATATATATATATATATATATATATATATATATATATATATATATATATATATATATATATATATATATATATATATATATATATATATATATAAGCTGGCAGGTAACAAAATATCACTTTTTATGAAATTACTTTTTTTTCGGAAATATATACACATAAGTAAAAGTCGATATTTAATTTTAGAATATTTTATTATACAAAAGTTACATTTCTTTTATATCATAAGTGATCGAGTTGTACTTCTCGAACACTGTTTAGTCGTCGAGTTTTTGATGTGTAACGATTGCAGATGATCTAGAAGTTCTCTTGAAGACTCTCTCTGGTTTATTTTTCTTGTGGACTGTATGTTCGTAGTTGTATTTTAGAAATTAAAGGCCCTAGTTGCACAACAATAACACCAACATTTATTTGAAAAGCTATGTACAAACTAGGGATTAAAATACTTGTTACTAATTTAAAACGTAGGATTAAAAATAACGAATAACTATTTAACTCCGGTTATGGACAGACTAATCCACAACCTGTTTAAGTTACGCTAATTTGCGCACGACGAACCCTATTTATTTCGGCCACGTTACTTTACGTGAACCCTACGCGCGTAAGTCGGTCAACTCAAAAAACCGAGTTGTTCGCGTGAGATCGTACTCACTTCTGTCGACCCATTTTTTCTTGCCGTTGTTATTCCCCTAGCATCCTTCGTTTTTCAAGAAAGCTGACGAGCCAGAAATACGGGCTCCACAATTTGTTATGACTATAGATTTTAGAACGCTCTATTTACAAAGCGGCAAAGATCTTAGATTTTATATTGAATTGAACCTTGAAATGAATACTTGAACATGGTTCGACGTTTATTTATGTGATACTAAAAAAAGCATTTTGTTAGCTTAAAAAGCACGAATTAAAAAGCTTTGCTTTAATAAATCTAAATAAAAAATATAAAGATACTTATATATTGTTGGTTTAAATCCCAACAATAAGTACAATTATTAAATGTGCACTGCGTTAATGACATGTGTAATAGACAATCTTCGAAATGAAAGACCCATATATGATTTAGCATTTTCAAGTTGAAGAAAATTAGCTTCTGTTTCAAGTACCTTATGAAACCTGACCTGGTTGATACATTTTCCACTGCGATATGCATAAAACATACGGCGATCCTTTGCTGCTGCTGGACGAAGGACTTGGTATATTTGATAAAATTTATTATATTCTCCAGTAACTACAAATCTTCCATTTACATCATTCTTTTTTTGCTTAAGTTTCCCAATTAATAACGTTCCCGAATCTTCAATAGCATCTAATCTCAAATACAACAACAACGTTGGCCATTAAATCGGAAGCATTATTTAAAAAATCACTAATTTGTGTACTCGTACAAATCGCAGCTTTCTTGGGCGTGTAACCTGATTTTTTGTAATTAACTTGTTTTTACGAGTTTTACAAACTGTTAAAATAAATGACTCAACTTTGAGAACACCCTGTAAAATTGCTTTTTGTCGGCATCATGTTTGAATTTGACGGTTTTGAGGTCAGTTGTAAGATTGATATTTCTGTGATTGACATTGTTAATCTTTTTTTATAATAATTTTTCCTTGTCTGAGATTGTTTTGCATCTGATTGTATCTATTTTTTTTCAAGTATCTAAAAAGATGCAATACATGTAGTGTTTATACTGTTCACATACATACCTAAAAGTAGGCTTTATCTGTTGATACTTAATTAAAAACATAAATAGTGGTGAAGATAGCCACTTTATGTGGAACAGGCAATTTCGATTTATTTCATGCCTTAACTGGAACACATAAAATTAATTGGTTTTTTTGTAATCATAAATTTAAAGTTGGAATTAATCTCAGCTTTAATTCTTAGAATAATCAAAACCTATATAAATTAGCATCAGAGGAGAAAGGACACAAAATTAACGAATAATAATACCGAAGCCAAGATACTTTTCTAATAAAAGGAAAGTTTTGTAATCGTGAAAAAATCACTCTTCCAAAATTTTAGAGATCTTCACAAAAAAATGTTTCTCGAGCAATTTTGGTTCGAAAAGCTTTAAGATGACTGTGCAGCTGATTTATAAAATGCCCTTGTTTAAGTGTCCTGCGATGTCTACTATTTCCATAAAATCAGCTATTTCTTTTCTAAGGTAATAAAATCTTTTTAGCATTTTACCTTTGCTAGTCACCTTACTTCGCAATAGTATCATACGTCACATCATCGTGTTTTGAAGAGAGTTTATCCAAAAATGCTTCATAACGTACTTCAGTCGAATGGACTTAAGAGCACATGTTTTGTTCGTGAATAATGCAATACAGAATTATTAAATCATATTCTTGCACATTCATAGCGGTTGCACTTTCCTTCAGAATTCCGATAAAACCCTTTCGTGAACTAACCATTGAAGGCCCACCATCTGTGCACACTTCAACTAACTAAATTTTTTGAAGCCGTAGAAATCGAAAATAACATTTATTTAATCCTAAAAGTTATGGTTCGGCGTCACGACGCCCGGAAAAATCGAAATTTCTACCGATAAATGCAGGACTTCAGAAAATCGTCCATATCTCCGTAACCGTTAATCGTAGAATACCGCTCGAATCAGATTCTGAATCTACGGAAAATTCTTTATCAGATGTATGTTATTTCGCGGGAAAACCGCTTTTTAGGCAAATTTTCCGCGATGCGAAAACATACTCGCGTATTTTGACATAATGGCGAAAACGCCGAAAACACCAATCGATAAAAAAATTTTAAAATTAAAATATAATTTGATGCCGTAGAAACCAAAAATAACATTTATTTAATCATAAAAGTTATGGTTCGGCGTCGCGACGCCCGGAAAAATCGAAATTTCCGCCGATAAACACAGGACTTCAGAAAATCGTCCATATCTCCGTAACCGTTAATCGTAGAATACCGCCCGAATCAGATTCTGAATCTACGGAAAATTCTCTATCAGATGTATGATATTTCGCGGGAAAACCGCTTTTTAGGCAAATTTTCCGCGATGCGAAAACATACTCGCGTATTTTGACATAATGGCGAAAACGCCGAAAACATCGATCGATAAAAAAATTTTAAAATTAAAATATAATTTGATGCCGTAGAAACCGAAAATAACATTTATTTAATCCTTAAAGTTATGGTTCGGCGTCGCGACGCCTGGAAAAATCGAAATTTCCACCGATAAATGCAGGAAAATCGTCCATATCTCCGTAACCGTTAATCGTAGAATACCGCTCGAATCAGATTCTGAATCTTTCTATGTATGATATTTCGCGGTTTTCCCGCGAAATATCATCCATCTGATAGAGAATTTTCCGTAGATTCAGAATCTGATTCGAGCGGTATTCTACGATTAATAGTTACGCAGATATGGACGATTTTCTGAAGTCCTGTGTTTATCGGCGGAAATTTCGATTTTTCCGGGCGTCGCGACGCCGAACCATAACTTTTATGATTAAATAAATGTTATTTTCGGTTTCTACGGCATCAAATTAGAGTATAGAAAAGTTTTTGTGAAAATCTGAGACTCGAAATTTTTTTCGAAAATTTGCATGCGTATGCGTTTTTTTTTTCACGGAAAAAATTTTTTTTCGAATAGCAAGACAAAAATGTGGTTTTAGGGGTATTTTGAGCTGCTAAATTCACTAAACACATCTGTTTCGTGCTAACTTGGATATATTCGAAAATATGATGAAATTTTCACTTTACAATTTTTTTTTTGTCACTTCTTGTTAAGTTAGAGCTTTCTCGTTGTAGTATGTTATAAACTAATTATTTTTTAATAAAACAGTGCAAACCGCAACCCTCTATCTCATTTCGTTTTTGAAAAATTTATTATTGTTATGTAATTTTAATTTAATGATGAAACTTTCACTTTAAAATTTTTTTTATCACTTCCTGTTAAGTTAGAGCTTTCTCGTTGTAGTATGTTATAAAATAATTCTCTCTTAATAAAACAGTGCAAACCGCAACCCTCTATCTCATTTCGTTTTCCAAATATAATTTTTTTTATCGATCGATGTTTTCGGCGTTTTCGCCATTATGTCAAAATACGCGAGTATGTTGTTGCATCGCGGAAAATTTGCCTAAAAAGCGGTTTTCCCCCGAAATTAAATTAATAATTTAATGTCTTTGTTGTTTTATTGCACCACAAAGACATAGGTTTACCACTGTGCATGATACAAAAGTATTCATCAGTCCATTTGTTTTGGAATTGACGACATTCTGTGTCCACTCCGCTTTTTTAAATCAGACATCCTGTTAGATTTTTTTCTTCTGAGCTGAATTTGCTTGAATATTTCCCGCGTCTTTTCTTTTCAGTTGTTAAGAAGTAATGAGTTGTATATATATATATATATATATATATATATATATATATATATATATATATATATATATACAGGGTGTCCCGAATAAGAATGAACTCTATAGGAATCTCGTAAACCAGCAGAGATGCAGAGATATTTAAATTAGAAAAAAGTTGCGCTCTACTGAACTCTGCAAGATCGGCCTGGTTGACGCCGTTCGGGGTGTTTTTGTTGTTTTATTGCACAACAAAGACATAAGTTTACCACTGTGCATGATACAAAAGTATTCATCAGTCCAGTTGTTTTGGAATTGACGACATTCTGTGTCCACTCCGCTTTTTTAAATCAGACATCCTGTTAGATTTTTTTCTTCTAAGCTAAATTTGCTTGAATATTTCCCGCGTCTTTTCTTTTCAATTGTTAAGAAGTAATGAGTTGCATATATATATATATATATATATATATATATATATATATATATACAGGGTGTCCCGGATAAGAATGAGCTCTATAGGAATCTCGTAAACCAGCAGAGATGCAGAGATGTTTAAATTAGAAAAAAGTTGCGCTCCATTGAACTCTACAAGACGACGTTTTCAGATTTGGAACATTCCGAGTACTTCCGAAGACATTAAGAAAAAACCGAAAACCCACGATTTCGTTTTTATTTTTTTCTGGTTCTATTTTCAAGAATATTGGAAAACAAATTTAACATTTTCGTTGTCACTTTTTCTCCTATACGAGATGGCATTATTGGATTTCGAATCCGATGTTTCGTTTCTTCACAACCACCATCAACTTTATTTTTTTAAATGGTCGAAAAAAATTGTTGTGTGCTTAATAAGCTCTATTTTTATTCTAAATTTAATGACATATCGCACTTTGCATTTGTTCGACGTTTCGCACTCAAAAAACCATCATCAGTGATATTCGATGATGATTCCGCAAAAACGAAACGCCGGAACAAAAATCTGATTAGTTTATCTTGTCGAGATGAAAAAGTTGCTATGGTAATGCAAAATTTATTTTGTTCTAGCTCTTACGATAGACTTTAAAAAAATTAATAATTATTTTATTTGTGTTGGCATCAGGGTGTTATAATAGTATTTAAAGCGATAATATGAATAAAATTGTTGAGAAGAAAAAGTTGCTATGAAAACAAGAAATTTATTTTTATCTATCTATTTGGGTTCAATTAATAACAATAAATATTTGGTTTGATCCATTTTCAAAAGGTTAGTGACAAACTTAAAATAACATGGCGCTATTGAAAAGTCAGTGCGTCATCGTAAAACCCTGAACAAGTAATGCGAGTTTTGCTTGCTGTAGAAGAAGATGATAATATAGGACTCCGTACCATCGAGAAAGAGCAAGAAGTGCTAAAAACCATTGCACATAGAATCCCGCGTAAAGAGAAACACCATCCTTATAAATACCGTATGTGCCATGCTTTGCATCGTGGAGATGAAGAACGTAGAACTACTTTCTGTGAGTGCTTTACACGAAAATGCGATGAAAATCCCCACCAGATTCTTTGGACTGATGAAACTTATTTATCTAACAATGATTTATTTAATAGAAAAAATAGACATTATTGGTCAACAAAAAATGAAAACCGATTACGCACATCCAAACACCAGAATCGGTTTGGAATAAATGTTTGGTGTGGAATTATTTTTTGAAGGCACTGGATGACTTGCCTTTAAACCTAACCCATAACATGTGGTTCCAACAAGATGGGGCTCCCCCTCACAATTCAAGACTCAACATGGATTATTTAAGAAATCGATTCGAAAATAATTTAATTGCTACTCTTGGTCCAATTAGCTGGCCTCCTCGGTCACCAGACCTTACACCCCTGGACTTTTTGCTTTGGGGGGTATCTGGAAAATGACGTTTATTGGTAAACATTTCAAGATATTGAAGAATTAAAAGCCGCAGTACGAGAATCCATCCGAAAAATAACCGGAAATGCTGGAAAATGTAATGAACGAAATTGTTTATTGTTCCTATTTATGTTTAGAAAATGAGGGCGGCATTTTTGAAAATAAGAAAAATGGTTAATTGTATTTAGTTAATAATAAGTTTTTATGTAAGTTAATACTAACACAATGCTTCACATCTAAATTAGATAAGTTCATAAATTAGTTATTATTTTGTAGGTTAAGTTTTTAGAACATTATTATTGTATTAACATTATTAATAATAATTGTTGTTGATGTAAATTGCTTTAATAAAAAAAACAACTTTATTCATATTATCGCTTTAAATACTATTATCACACCTGATACCAACACAAATAAAATAATTATTCATTTTTTAAAGTCTACGGCAAGAGCTAGATCAAAATAAATTTTGCGTTACCATAGCAACTTTTTCTTCGCGACAAGATAAACTAATCAGATTTTTGCTCCGGCGTTTTGTTTTTGCGGAATCATCGAATATCACTGATGATGCTTTTTTTGAGTCCGAAACGTCGAATAAATGCAAAGTGTGATGTCATTGTATTTAGAATTAAAAATAGAGCTTATTAAGCACACAACAATTTATTTCGACTATTTAAAAAGATAAAGTTGATGGTGGTTGTGAAGAAACGAAACGTCGGATTCAAAATCCAATGTAGAGGAGAAAAAGTGACAATGAAAATGTAAAATTTGTTTTCCAATATTTTTGAAAATAGAACCAGAAAAAATTAGAAAACGTCATCTTGCAGAGTTCAGTAGAGCGAAACTTTTTTCTAATTTAAATATCTCTGCATCATATATATACAGGGTATTGCCGAATTCCGGCATGTAACTCCAGGAGGTGATTCCTAAGGTTATTTTAAGAAAAAAAATTGTTACGAACATGTGTCCGGTATTGCCTCGATTCTGAGTTACAGGGTGTTAAAATTTAAAAAAAAATCAGTTTTTCATATACATCATAAACATACTTAAGCCGATTTGGCTGAAATTTGGCAGTGTCATTTTTAGTACTAAGACGCTAATTTAGCCCTAACTAGATCGAAGTTATTAAGTCCAGTGGCGTCTCAAGGAGCACCGCAACTATTATTATTAAGAAAAAAGTACGTCACTGAGTCTTTTTGCAGTGTTTTTAGCTTAAACAACTAAAAATACAACTTTTTTGTCTCCTGTGTTTTGTTCGTATCTACCCACGTTTTCGAGAAAAAAAATAAAAATTACTTTAAAAATTATCGATGGACAACATTAAAAAAGTAAAAATTATGTGTTAATTACTATACATAAATTACAGAAAAATTAAGAATAAACAATTTCGACCTCAAGGTAGACGAACAAAATGACTACCATCTGATAAAATACACTATTGCAATCTCTTCGTCATTGGTTGTCTGAGACGTTCAAAAATGCCTGGAGTATTCCTTATGACATTGCAATTGTACATCTAGTACAGGAATTTTATAAACTAGAGCCTTCAGATGACCTCATAAATAGAAATCTAGAGGATTCATATCAGGACTACGAGATGGCCAATTTTAAGGTCCTGCACGTCCGATTCAGCGATTAGGGTAAGTAATGTCGAGATTCTGCCGAGCAAGGATATTCTATCTTACATGTAGGGAAATATCTTCTAACAAATTGGGTGGATGTTCTCGCAAGAAGTCTGTATAGGATTCACCTGTTAATCTTGCTGGTAAAAAAATGGGCCAATTAGTAGTCATCAATAATTCCTACCCATACCTTCATTGAAAATTGTTGCTAAAAATGACTTTCTCTACAAACGTGGGGAACCCGCTGTATATGATATGGGTACAGTAGATTTCTTTTTAAATCTTTCCAAACTGTTTTTGGGCTGACTTGAAGATACAATGCAATCTTCCTGGTACTATCTGAAGGATCTTCTTTAACCGCATTAAATATAACTTCTTCTAGTTCAGGCGTTGTTATAGTTTCTAGTCTAATCCTGCATATATCGTACTAAATGTTTTAGCACACGGAATTCCTATGTTAGGATATTTGTCTTGGTAAACTCTTCATTGCTCTTCTGAATTTCCAGTTGCTAATACGTAAATAAAATGTATGTCACTCATTTCAAAATTGCTAAAATTATGCATAATGGAATCACTGCTAATAAACAACTTTAATATTTACTGATCACAGTGACAGTTGCATTTTTATGGAAAATTTAAAGTTTTTCCTCGATTTTTTTTCTCTTATAAATGTGTTCGGATACTGAGTACGGACTGAGAATAAATTTGTGTACGAATATTCCACTCACGTACAAATTTTCCCGTAAGATGTGGTGTTTTCGAAAAATTATAGCGGAAATACCACGTCGTCTAGTAAACATGGTGTTTTCACTTACCCGGTTAGGTGTGGTTACATACCTAACCAAAAAATGAAATCTTGACAATATGAAACCTGCTTTTGAGAGACGCTAGAGTCTCTAGAAACTGATTTTTTTAAGTATCTTTCAAACATTTTTGAAAAGTTGTCAATATGAATAATCGCTTTGGGCTGGTTCAAGAAGAAGAAATTGATAAAAATATAATTGGAAGCGAACCAAGAAACACCGTTAAATCCAAGAAGAGCATCTGGAGACAGTTTATGTCATTCTGCGATGAAAAAAACTATACCTTTGACCAAGATACTCCAGTATCCCAACTAGCAATGATTTTGAAAAGCTGGGACTACAATATGCGAAAAATGAACGGGGAGGAATATAAAGAAGGCACGGTAAAAATTATTTGGAATGTGACGGCGAAAGTATTGATGGAAAGGTATTTCAATGAATACAAAATTAAAATAAATCCCTTCGAGCAGATCGAATTCAAATCGGCCCGAGACGCAAAAAATGCCAAAAGGAGACATTTGCAAGGTATTGAAGGCAAACGCAGAGAATCGGCCGTTTTTTAACATACAATGAATTAAAAAATCTAATCGAAGCTTGTGATGAATCAACTCCAGAGGGTTTACAAAGGAAGTGTTTTTTTTCTGTTGTCCTATGAATTAGCCTGGAGAGGAGGAGAAGGTGCAAGAGCCGAAACAACTTTTTTCAAAGAAGAAACTGACAACTTCGGAGGAAAAACAGGTAGAATTCAATACCCTGTTTTTTCTAAAACATGTCAAGGTGGTGGCCGAAAACTCGCCGATTCCAAGTAGTTAGTGAGAAACGAGAGAAGTCCCGGCTTTTGCCCAGTAAGAATTTATAAAGAATTACAAGATAAAAGGAAAACTATTTTTAACGCCAAACCCCCATTCGAAAATTTCCGGAAAATGGTTCAAAAACAGCCTAGTAGGAGAAAACGAGATTTCAACTTGAACAAAAAAAACAAGCACAGAAATCAGGCCCACATTACCACAAAAAAATTTACCAACTATTCCCTCAGAGCTACTGCCGTGTCCAAGCTGGCCCAAAGCGGAGTATCGGAGCAAAACTTATAATATAAAAATTACAGTTAAAAGTTAAAAAGTTATTTGCAAATGGATCCAGATCACTACAAAAAAATTTTTGAAAAAATTAGGGAACATGGAGCGCATCCAGCGCCTGTAGCAGCACCACCCAGCACAAGTACAAATAGTGGTCTGACGGCATCTTCTACGTCGTCGCAAAACAACAATGTGGTTAATAATTATCAGAGCAACTTGAAATAGGTATGTATTTAATTTTCAGTTAATAAAGCTTAGTTTTCCTGTATTTGATTCGTGGAATATTTCTCCTAAATACCATTGTGCTTAAAAATTAACCAGATAATTTTTAAGCACTCGTGGTTTTATCCCCAAAATAATAAACCTATTCTATGACTTTTAACCAATGCAGCTTTTTGTAATATTTGGATGTAAATTGTTATGTTTCATATAGAAATACTCACCCTGTATTTTTTTTTATAACTAAAATGAAATAGAGATACTTATTTTTGTTTTTATGAAAATTGTAAAATATATAATATGTTCAACTTAATTGCGTATATTTTTGTTATGCTAATTTCCTTCTCTCTTCGGGTAATCCGAGCTTGAATCACAAAGATCACAAACCTTTGCTCCCAATATTGTAGTTAAGCCATTAGTTCTTCTGCATCTTCTGCGTAGCATATTATATACAATAGTTTCTATATTTTGTAAAATACATTAAAAAGAAATGAACAGAAATGAAAATATTTAAGTCTTTATAACTTTAAAATTATTTATAATATTCTTTGATAAAACTTGGTGCAAGCGGATATTTTAAAAGATGCTTGACAAAAAAACATTCATAATACGGTTTATCTTAGAATTGACTATATCTCCGCTTAAATTCGCACGCCTATGGAAATAAATCAGTTTAAATACAACTAGACTAAAAGATATAATATTTGTTTCCGTCAACAATATTATTATTATTATTATTCCTTCTATTATTATTATTATATTATTAACTATAGTAACGCCGCGAGATGAGACGAAACGAGATTAAAGCTCGACGTGGCTAATCTCGACTTGACTCTGGCTAATCTCGCCTCATCTCATCTCTACATTTTTGTCGAGATGAGACGAAACCAAGGTGTTGTCTGTCTCGACTCGTCTCGACTATAATCGATTGAATTTTGATTATCTCCCCAGGTTCTTTAACAAATAATCCATAATCGTTATATAAAATATATAAGATTTCATTCATTTCCATGCATAAAATACCTTTTCGTGAAAAGTATGAGAAAACTAAAATTATTAAATAAAATGTAATAAGCGGGTTACAATGAACCTAGTTCATTGGTGGGTCATTATTTTACGGTTTGCCGCTATTGAAAGATAGGCTTTGAGTTGCTATATTTTTTTAACGAGTGATTTAAAGCATCCAAACGTCAAATTCGATATTTATTTTTACCTATTATGGCTACAGGTTGTTGCGCTTTATTTCAGCGAGTTAATTGTATATATGAAAATTAATTGAAATCTTTAGCTAAAAATCATATAAGTTTAAAAACCAATACCCACTAGACTCCATCGTGTAAATATCACGACCCTGGGCATGTAATTAGATTGTATCAAGTTATAATCATACTAAATAATACTCTTTAACACATACAATGTTAATAATAGGTTTTGCGGAAATATTTTAAATTAAATATACACTTAAAATATAAATTCCAAAATTGTATCTGAAAATTTTACTTATATTGTAAACTTATTACAAGAAAAATTAATTCGTAGACAACACTATTTAAAAACTAAGAAGGACTTATCTAGCTTATTTTTGATGCTTTTGATTTATTGCCATGTTTCCGCAACAAAAAAAAGACCACTATGCGGCGCTGGCGGCGACTGTGAGAGTAGGTTATTACACACACATTTTTTTGTGAAATTACAAGATCGTAGAAAATATTACATGTATCTCATGCAATGCAGTATTTTTCTCACACCTGTGATTGCGGTTCAAAAAATTCAATCTTCTTAGTGTATGTGTTAGATAAATTATTGGCAAACATCTGAAATCTTTTCGATTGTCGCTGGATTTTTTTTTAATTTTTCAGAAATATTGTTAATATTTTAAATAGGCAAATACGTAGATTTCTTAAAACTGTTTAATATATATTTTTTTAATTTTAATTACAAAATCGATCTAATTTAACACAAAACAGTTATTGTAGTAAATCATGCATTATTCACAAAGAGACCTGTTTCTAAATTAAACAGTAAACAGACGCTAAGTCTCAGTCTCAGTGAAAGTTTATAATAAAATAAAACTGGTAACACGTGTTTCGGCCGGTCGGACATCATCAAATCTATCAGAAAAAAATATATATATATAAATTTCTTTTGTATGATTTTTCAACCATTTAAGTTCTTTTAACTCATTATATAATCCCCGTGAAAAAGTAATTTTTTGTTTTTATCTATAATTTTTTTTCTGTTGGAAGGGTATACAGACCTCAAAGCCCCAGCAAAAGCTGTAAAAGAGTTCATGAAAGTTTTCATCGACATTATAAAATGAGCGAAAATAGTACGAAAATTTTTCAACACTACAAAGATGAACATTATGGAAGAAATACACATATGTGGCGGTTGTATTAAGAAAAATAGGAAAACGGCAGTAAACAAGCTGTCGATAATGGTCAGAGAAACCTGGGTCAAAGTTGTTATATTTACTGATCATTTCCGGTCTGTCAGTTACCTTATAATCTAAAATGGAAGAAGAGGTGAATTTAGGACCAGTGTATGGACAAATTGATTGCGGTAATTTGTTAAGTAACATTTTGTTTCGAAAACCACAGAGGATTACTAGATCTAGGGAATTATTTCATATTGTATTTCATAGAACAATATATGGAACTCAACGCTTCTCGGACAGACTAATAAGAAATTATAATGACAAATTTTGGGACTTCGATTTGTAACGTTATAACCTTTTAGTTTTTAAAAATAAAATTAAATGTAGACAGTAGTGCTAGTGTCCATATATTATGTTTGTATATGAATATTGTAATTATTGTTGATAATAAATAAATAAATAAATAAGTTATTTGGGCAATAATATTTTATTTTTTCAGAATCATTAAAATAAAATAGATTGTTTTTGTTTTGGTCAAAAAAGTTTGTGAATTTATGTTATAGTGTACAGGGTGTCCGGATTTGGTTGCAAAAGCAGGGTGTCTCGCTTATTTTTAAAGATAGAACCTTGCGGTTTCCACGAACCTGAGCTAATTTTTTGTGAAACTCATGAAGCCGTAAACAAAATTTTCATAGCCTTCTTCGTCTATAAGATACAGGGCGAAAAAGAAAATTTTGCACTTTGGGACTCCCCTCGTATCTCGGTTATCGTTTAACTTAACGCAAAGGGAAACACTGCTGCTTATGCAGTTTTTTACGCTGGATCCAATGGCGTAGTCATATTTTTCATTTGAGTTGTTATTTTTTAGATATGACCCAAAGTTGTGTTTTTTTAAATGGGACACCCTGTATATTTGTCCAGAAATTGATTTGTCCTTTTAAAAGCTTCTCAAAAATATATAATAGTATGGGTCTATTTTAATAAACAACAACAAAAATCCTAATTTTTATAATTATCATCCCAAATTTTGCAGTAGGCCATGCAAAACGATGCCGTTTTCTTTTGTTTTCTTGGAAGCAAATGACATTTCTCAATTTTGTACGCGTATATAAAATATAGCTCTAGTTTTTTGTATTTATTTATTGTGTACAAATATATTTGTATTATTATGGAAGAAAACCAAACTTTCGAACATTATGAAGAGTACGATATGTTAGCTTGTTTTATATTAAGTAATGAAAATGTTGAAGCGGCTTCTGAGATGTATTTGAACAGGTAAATAGTTAATTTTTAGGTATGTTGAAATACTATTGCTTTATTTTTATTTAGATATCCAGAAAGGAGGCAACCTAATATATCCACTTTTTATCGGATAAAAAAGAATTTACTTAATCACGGATCATTTATCAAACCTCGTACGAAAACATATAATAAAGAAAATCGGGAGGCTGAGAAAATTACGGTTTTGGCTAATGCAGAAGCTTACCCTAAAAAATCTTGTAGAGCTAGTGAAAACAGCATAGGGATTCCAAAAACTAGAGTTCAAGAAATTCTAAAAAAAGCACAAATACCACCCATACAAATTTAGGCTCGTGCAACACTTACAGCCAGGAGATACAGAGCGTCTTGTAGTCTTCTGTAATTGGTTTCGAGAAAGATGCGATATGGTTAGAGATTTTGAAAGGAAGTTTGTATGGTCAGACGATGCGCAATTCAGTAATTCTGGTATACTCAATAGGCACAATAGTAGATTCTGGTCCCAGGAAAATCAACACCAAATATTTCCCGGAAGACAGCAGGGCAGGTTTGGTCTAAATGTGTCCTGCTTCATATTAGAAAGACATATAAAATTTTATATATTTGAGGGAAATCTAACAGCCAATCGCTATATAGAAATTTTAGAGGCAGCTATACCTGAATTACTTGACGATGTTCCTTTAGCACAAATTAACGAAATTTATTTTCAACAGGACGGTGTTCCTGCACACAATTCTGGAATGACGAGATTATTTCTGGACAATATTTTTACCAATCAATGGATCGGAACAAATGGACCTATAAGATGGCCCCCTAGGTCCCCAGATGTCGATTTTAGATTTCTTTCTATGGGGATATCTGGAAAATAGAGTTTACAAAGAACACTATGATAATGTCCAAGATTTAGGAAATGCAATAAGAGAAAATTTTCGCTATTTAAAAAATCATCCCGTTATTTTGCTTAATTCCCTAAAACGAATACGAAAATTGTGCGAAGCATGCATAGAACAAAATAGAAATCAGTTTGAACAAATCTTTTGATTTCCTTGGTTACTGTAGTTCTTATACGACAGTTGATTTTTGCTGAAAGGCTTGTTATATAATAATTTATTACTGTTTTGTTCTTGTGTTACATAAATCTAGGTAGGTGGTACTTTTTTGATGCGAAATTATCAATACATATTTTGATAAATAGATTTAATTACATATTTATTTTGATTTATTGTTAGGATGTAGATATTGTTAACGACTTTAAATAAAAGGCAGCATTGTTTTGCATGGCCTACTGCAAAATTTGGGATGATAATTATAAAAATTAGGATTTTTGTTATTGTTTATTAAAATAGACCCATACAATTATATATTAAGAAGCTTTTAAAAGGACAAATCAATTTCTGGACAAATATATAGGGTGTCCCATTTAAAAAAACACAACTTTGGGTCATATCTAAAAAATAACAACTCAAATGTAAAATATGACTACGCCACTGGATTCAGCGTAAAAAACTGCACAAGCATCAATTTTTCCCTTTGCGTTAAGTTAAAGGATAACCGAGATACGAGGGGGGTCCCAAAAGGCAAAATTTTCTATTTCGCCCTGTATCTCATAAACGAAGAAGGCTATGCAAATTTTGTTTACGGCTTCATGAGTTTCACAAAAAATTAGCTCAGGTTCGGGGAAACCGCAAGGTTCTATCTTTAAAAATAAGCGAGATACCCTGCTTTTGCAACCAAATCCGGACACCCTGTACAGCTGCAATTAACAAGATAATATAAAATTATTTAGAATTACTGCCAGGTTAACAGCTGCTTTGATAATAATTTTTATGGGTTTCATTACACTGCCAGAAATAGCTCATTTTTGCAGCTGTAGCTATTTTATAGATTTAATAACTTTCGTTAAAAAAAAAAACAGATTTGTTGTTTGCAACAAAACAAACAAGGTCAAATTCCGTGTATAAAAGTAACTAAATTCCTGTAAACGATGTGACTAACTGAACTGACTGCAATATATATTATGTTTATTTAAATAAAAACAGCGTGTAGACAAAGAAACAAAGGAACGTCGCGTTTCAAACAGCAACAATTTGTGGTTAAGGCTGAGTTCATTTGTTTGCGGGATGACGTAACCGTTTGGATGCATCGTTGCAAAAATGGCGCGCCCACCAATCGCGGATTGTCTAATTAGGGTCGGATTCGCGTTAATTATTCACGCGGCGTGCATCCTGCTGCCGCCCGGGCGCCTCCCATGCTCGATAATGCGTCGCGGACCTGCAGAGACGGACCGATTTTTTAAATTACGCCACTTAACCTTAATTTCGGCCCGAATAATAATTAAGACTGTTCCGGGACATTAAAAGATAGAAGTTTATTTACAAAAGCTATTAAATCACTTATAAGCCACCCACCTAGCAAGACCTGAAACTAAGTGATTTTACGAGGTGTATGAAAAGTCTATGCTATTTATTTTCCACTTGCGACTTAAGATTCAGCTTTTCTATAAAAAGCAAGATCCCTTTTTAGCATATTGATTACTTATTCGTGTACTATACTGACAGAGCTGTGATAAGTATTCAGACAAAATACGTAAAGTAACCGGTATAAAGTACGAGTATTTTGCAAATGTACTTAAAATATTCAATAGTGTACTTAAAAATTGAAATT
>JAUTXW010002497.1:0-442500 GCA_030620095.1 Kuschelorhynchus macadamiae
GAAATCTTGCTGTTTTACTTAGTGGTTAAAAGAAAATTCAAAGCCATTTTTATAAACTCAAATTTTGCCCACCATAGTTAGGTCAACTAAAGCTCCCTAGTTTCGCAATGTCGCAGTGAATTTTTTTTAATGTTGAAATTTATTGTAGTTTCACGACCCGCTATTGGTTTTAAGCCACGCCCGTCACGTGACCCTGTAACACTTACTCTAGACTGTGTATACTTTTTACTATAAGGATCCCTTGTCAATGAAAGTGGGAGGTTCTAATACCACAGTTGGTCTAATACGTGGAGTTGTTGATAGCTAACTAAAACTCTCGTTACTGGTGAAATCTGATCTGGGGCTTTGGAATTATTTTACTTTTGTATTTTAATATTTTGCAATAAAGTAATTTCTTCTGCAACCCAGAAACTAATACTGGAAATACATTACTATTCTTTGTATAAAAATGTTGTTGCATCATGTTTAAACATATTCACCGTAATATAAATTGGTATAAACATTGGTGTTCCTGGCTGGGCTTCGCATCGTCGTACGATCGACCTTATACTGTGAGGTAATCTTGGCAGTGGCTAAACATGTAAATAATAGGCCTATTTGTATTCTTCCTCTAAGAACCGGATCCTCCCCACAATGAGGGCAAATGAACGAAGAGTGGCGGGGTTTTAAGCAAGTGATTATTAACCTTTTCGTTGCTACTACAATAGATCAATATAGCTACGCACTAGATCGAAAAAGATACGGCAACGTTCAGGCCCCCCTAAATATTTTTGAAATAGGTAGAGAATGGCCTTTCATAAAAATAAACAATATAAAGGGTACTCCATTAAAAAAAAACGGCTAGCACGCCCTACACTTTTTGTATTTACACTTACACTAGGTGGGTGTCATAATATAATAACTTATCCCATACAAATATCTCAAAAAGCAAAAAATGTCCCTCTTCCTGTATAAGTTAATAGGTTTAAAATGGCTTTTTGATTAAAGTAATATTTAGCCTTGTTTCTTTGATTTAGTTATTCAGGTTTTTGTAGGAGTAAGTTTGTTTTATCTTAAAACATATGTTTACTCCAGAAACTTTATTTCAAGCCCAAAGATTAACAGCCAAATTCAATATTCCCCTTTTAACTAAAAGATCTCTTCTAATATTTAGTGATTGGAAACGCCGCGTTTCGAAATATATAGTTTCGGCACGTTTTGATGACTCCGGGCAGATTCAAGGCATCCCATTTAAATGAGTTATCTATTGCGTAAGATAGAATGGATCTTTACTACTACGTACCATTTGAAGACAGCTCTAGATAGAGACCTCAGTTTGGCGCAGAAATGTTTGTCTCATAGGTCTCCAAAATAAGGTAAAATTTGATTTAGGGTTGCATGTAAAATTCAAAAGTTCAACCCCCTCTTACTACCCCCAGACCCTTCTGGTGAAAAAAGGTTGAACAGCAAAAAATATTAAGCTTTTTATCTTTATTAGTTCCCGAAATATTAGACTATACTAAGTAAGATTTTTCGGACACGCTGTATATTATATCACTCTATAGATATAAAAATACCGAAAATAAAAATGTGGTTGAAGTGAAATTCATCATCAGGCAGAGATCATGGTATCTTTATTGTGACTGTCTTACTTTTTTAATGCAACACAATGTATGATACGGTTTCATTAAATGGATTTCTTTTTGCTGATTGTTAATATCATAAATATGTAAACTTTCATACATAGACCCCGTTGAAAATGTAAACAAAAACTCTGTACAGGGTGGTTTTTTATATTTTGACATTTATTCTCGCAATTTATTTTTTGAGATACAAAAAAAAGTGTAAATACAAAACTTGCACATTTTTAAATAAGCTATGTGTTAGTGATACGATAAAAAAACAAAAAAACATCGAAAAGCATCGAAATTCGTACAAATTTCGTTTTTTTTAATTGGACACCCATGTTTATTATTAATATTAGAAATCATTTACGGATCCAAAACCAATATCTAAAAAACAGATATATTAAAAACAATCCTTAACTCAATTTTTGCAATGTAACTCTTTAATCAAGCAAATCCGAACACTCTTGTTGATGCAAAAATATCCTTTCACAGAAATGTAAAGTTCTTCAACTCCGATTTTTGGTAATTTTTCTCAGGAGAAACAGAATGACCTATGGAACCTATTTAAACTAACCAATTTCGTTACCTATATTATCTACTCTATACTACATTACCACTTTTGTCACCTTGATGTGTTTCTCGAAACACATAATCTCTGGAAATTGAGTGGCGGAATTTTTATCATTGGGTCGACTGCTTCTACTAATTGTACCAAATTTGGAAAAAAACAAAAACGAAATTAAAATATGAAAATATATATTAAATAATATTTCATTATTAATTTGGAAGTAATTATCTACATTCAGTCTGCTTAATAATTGGTCTTGGCCCCAAAATACTTACATTAAAAATGCAACTCGTGGACAAAATTATCGCACAACTGAAAATTTGTCATATTGTCAAAGTAATTTCTTTAATAACCGAGATACATGAGATATTTCAAAATAAAAATCTGAAAGGAAGACAAAACCAAAATGCAAATTACCACTTGCTGATGTTATTAATACATTCCAACGAGTGTTTAAAATCGCTAGCATAAAATTCACCATTTGTTTATACTTAGTAGTTAAGTAAATTTTGTGCTAAAAATTATATACATCGTACAATTTTTTTGCACCCAAACCGCAAATATAAAATTAGTTAATATGGCCCAGAGGTTCAAAGCGTATTTTAGATACAAGCTGTACCCGATTTGGCATTGATGTTGCGATAATTTTGTTCAACGTGAGTAGATAACTATAAAAAAACTAACCACATTCATATTTATGTTTACAGTTATTTTTTATACACTGACATACATCTACAGAGTTTAATTTAAGAATGAAAAACTTTAATATAAACACTTAAGTAACTGTTTTCGTATTACCTGTTACACTTATCAAATGCAGAACTGAAAAACAATTGCAGCTAATTTTTTTATTTAAATTTTCCTCGAAATTCGAAACCGAAAACATATTTTACCTAGCATTTCCTACTAACTTATCGAAATAGTTTCGTTTGATAATTGAAAACTTCCGACTTTAAGAAAACATAACATCTAAATGGTTGGGCTAAGAGAAAAAAAATCAGTAATATTCTAAGAACATTTAAAATATTTTCTTTAAAAAAGAAAGAAATAAATAATAAAGTAAATAAAATTCAAGGTCAGGTTGAATAGGAAAATGCAAATCATTTTGCCGAAAACGAAACTTTAGATTCTTGCAGCCTTCCAAATATTGTTAATTCTCGAAAGCGGTTAGAGCTGAGAAGAGGATGTGCTGGATGAAATATGTTTAGTATCTTAATGATAATATAAAATTTAGAAAAGAAATGGGGTGTTTTATAAAACAATTCTTGCAATTGTTTATCAACTTTGCGATGAAATTTTCTTTTCTCATAGGTATGAAATATAGCAGCGCAAAAGCGGCTTAAATTTTAATTAAGCTTTTTGCTTCTCTTGTAATAAACTCTTTAGCTATGTGTCAAAATGTTAGTAGATGTTGTTAATGCAGTGTGACATCTATTTTTTACAGTAAAAATTATTATTAAAATAGCTATATTTAAGTAATAATGTATATATTATGTATTATAAAATAAATGGTTAAATACAAATATATATATATATATATATATATATATATATATATATATATATATATATATATATATATATATATATATGTATATATATATATATATATATATATATATATATATATGTATATATATATATATATATATATATATATATATATATATATATATATATATATATATATATATATATATATATATATATATATATATATATATATATATATATATATATATATATATATATATATATGTATATATATATATAGTGTCTATATATATATATATATATGTATATATATATATATATGTATATATATATATATATATATATATATATATATATATATATATATATATATATATATATATATATATATATATATATATATATATATATATATATATATATATAGCGTATATATATATATATATAAAATAAGCCGTAAAATTCAATTTCAAATTTGTTTTTTAAGGCCAAGCAGTCTATTTGTGCAATCGTAATACGATTATAGTACATTTTAAAATAATTAAAACTTGCAAAAATATAGTACATCTTGGCATATACAAGGTTTTTTAAGATGGAATAATTATGTTTTACAGTTTTACTCTTTAATGAGTCATCCTATATAGTACTCCCCTGGAACAAATATATGATTATTTTATTTAATTTTTTAAATTCAAGTAATCTAACAAACTGCGGTTTGCAAATTTAACTTTCTCATAATTTATAATTTAAGAACCGCAGGGACCTTCGTTATACATTACTATCTACACTTATTATATTTAGCACAAAAAAAATCCGCCACGAATTGTGTAAATACTTGCCTGAGGAGTATATCTAATGGATTTAACTCCGTTGGCCACACACACCACAAATGGTAAAATGTTGATATAGATCATAAATTTCATAGGTATAATCTGCGACAGTCCATACTTAATGGGACGGAAATACAAAGAAGACGAAATGTCAGGCCATATTGTGTAAGCAGTCCTGGACGAAATTGTGATTTGGGGAATCCCACAGCTTTTGATTTTTTTTATTCTGTATTTGGACCAATATATCAAGAGAAAAAAAAAATACATTTTCACAAAAACCGGTGGTTTCATGTGCGTACTATGCATTGGACCATCTCGAAAGGACTGTATTTATTCCAATAACTAGAATATAAAGTATAAAAGTATAAAAAGAAACAATTTAGAGTTAAAGTATTAGCGTAGTCCAAAATTAAAAAACGAGAGTTTTAAGGAAAATATCATTAGATAAGGACAAAAATCAAATATATTATTCCATGATACTAAAACTAGTAAGATAAGCCTACGCGCATGGATATTTCCCTCTCTGTTCCGTCAGTGACATCAGGGAGTGATACATTTTCAGCGAGATGATTGTGTTTAATGAATGAAGGTTTCCATTTGGGGCAGTTTTTCGAGCTTTAGCTCCAGATATTTGTGAATGTTTTTTTGATATATAGTGTATCTTAAAGAAATTAAATACTTTATACAATGGTTTATTGTGCTGTAGTGGGTTGTACTAACAACAATAATAAAGAAGGGAAAAACTATTCGACTAGATATCGATACTTTAATTTTACATCTAATAAACAAATTTGCACTTTATGGGTGCAAAAATGTTACCAAAAGGACAATTTTAATGTTAAAAATGCTCATCATATTATCCAAACCTTCTGAAAATAAGGTATTTAACGGCTTGTAATAATGTTTTTTTTTTAAATAAATTTCTGTTAAATACTATTGCGAAATGTAAATTACGATGTTTTCAGACTAAAATTGCTCTTATGAATTTGCCTTTCATATATTTTTTTAATTATTACTAGCCGATTCATTAATTTTATATAATTCTGGTAAACAATCTTACAACTCGTTTATTATTGTCCACTGGGGGAAAATGACCCTCCCACCTGTCCTATCGCCTTCCGGTGCCCACCGTGACAAAAAACTATTTAAGAAATTCGTCGTCGGGCAGTGAAGACGTTTTTTTTTTGGGAGTATTTTTCCTACGTGTTGTGATGACCGCTGTTTTAATTTCTTTTGGCTATTATTTTAGTGTAATTTTACTTTGGCGCGCTTAATTTTGTCACACCCTTCTCCACCCCGCCCATAAAAGTTGGTTACGCTTCTGAGTATTTCCTATTATTGCATAATTTTGCCCCCTCTCTAATAATCTCGTACTGGTTGCCAAAAATGAGCCCAATTTTCATTTTCCGCTTGCTTTGATAACTTTTAAGTTTAAAATATAGACATTGAAGGCATATAATCCATGGAAGGTTAAAATAACCAAAACAGATTTAAAATTGGCGATAATGGAATCGGCACAGTGAACAGGTATCAAGTCAAAACTCTTCTCAATTTCTTTGTAAAATTATCCATATTGGCACAAACTTATCTTTAGCTGGGATAAACCTATAAAATTGTAATGCCTGCGTTCGTGGAAATGTAAGTATTTTTACGCCTATACTACTTGCTGTATGTGGTTAAGTTGACCCTACGCGGCACAAAGTTAAAAGAAGTATACTCTATGGATAACCTTATCAATGCAATCAAATATTTCCTAAAACATAGGTAATTTTAAAAAGTAATTAAGACAGTAATTGATTTTATAATCTAAATTCTAGTTATAATATATGTAGCCCAAACTATTTAGTATATTTACATAGGCACCAGTTATATTGACATAAAAATACTGACACTAATATTGACTATAATCACCTATAAGATTTAATAACAATATTAAAGAACTAAGTACTTAAAAAAACTTTGGGTAACAACTCTTCCGAAAGATCCAAAATGCCATGACTGTTATTTCTCAAAGAGGTATAAAGTAATATGTTATCTCAATTTCCTCAAAACCCTTTAAACCATCATAAGTGGGATGGATTAAAAATTATTCTCTTGCTTTTAAATAAGCAATACTGGTAAAAATTCTTTCGTCTAAACTTAGCTTGTAAAAATAGAAGATTGACAACTTTCCAAAGCGCATTCCGTTTTATATACAGGGTGACACAGGGGACACAATATAATATTTAAAATAGGACTAGGAAGTTAACTTATTTTTAAGATGGCGACTGGACAGCCTTTTTTGAAAATTTAATATTGCCGCTTTATGGAAAAAATGCAATAACTTTTTACAAAATACCTGTTTTAAACAGTCCAAAATAAGTTTATTTTAATTTTTTTCAGAACACTTCAATTTAAAGATCGCTTTGGGTAATAATAGATTTTTTAATTTTTTTTTTCACTTCTTGTTTTACCGAAAGAGCAATTTACTCCAATATTTTTAAAGACAACTTGTATATTTTTTTCAGTCATTTTCGCCGTAAAATTACCTTTTTAAAGATGTCCATGTTAATTTATATTTTTAAATTGACTGCTATTTGTTTTAAATAAAATCTATCCTTGTTTGGCAAAAATGGCTGGCATATCGCCATTACGAATATATAGGCTAGCTTGCGAAACATCTTTAAAAGAGTAAATTTACGGCGAAAATTACTGCAACAAAAAATATATAAGGTGCCATAAAAAATGTAGGAGTAAAATGTTCTTTCGATTAAACAACAATTTAAAAAAAAAATTAAAAAATCCTCTTAGTACTTAAAACGACTTATGAATCGAAGTTTTCTAAAAAATTGAAGAAATAAGTTTATTTTGGACTGTTTAAAACAAATATTTTATAAATAGACATTTTGAAAAAAAAAGCTAAGCCGCCATTTTGAAAACAAAAGCTAGCTTGTGATATATCGTTTAAAACCTAATTTTAGGCTGAGTACGACAGTCTATAGAGATGTACAGGTCAGGTTTTAATTTAAAATAAAAAAGTAGGGGCCTTAAATGTTTTTTAATAGAAAATTTGCCCCTTATGGAGTTATAGCCACGTCTGAATTTTCAAATTCATATTTTTAAAATTAAAAAAATGGCGGCTTGTAGCGTACCTCCTGTGTCACCAGGTATAAGACATTGTAGATAATTTGTGAAAAATTCTTGTGTTTTATAGAGTGTACTTAATTTTAACGAACTATTTTGATGATATATTAACACGTATATGATAATGGTTTATATATAAAATATTTAGCTATCAAAAAAAGCCCACTAATCAGTAATACAAAAGTACCAATTTTCGTATAATATAAATTTATGAAATCTATTAAGACTAAAAATAATGTGTTAATAAAATAAAAATGTAACATGTAACACCCACCTAGTCTTAAGGTATATTTATACATAGCAGTGACGTGTCCGTTGAGTTCTTTAACAATGCATTAGTGTCAGCAAAGTTTACTTAGACCGTTACTTTACCGTAGACTTGGGTGTCAGTGAAACAAATATCGGTATCTAAAATTTAAATCAATTCGTTTACACACGTCTGGCATTGTGGCTTCTTTTACCTTCAGTGTTGCTTCACTGACATCACTGATACTGAAGTGTGTCGGCATTGATAGACCTTTTCTTCCAGATTCACTAAAGACGTTTAAAGTTAGATCAGATCTAATTGTCATGGCAATTAAAACTGTTAGTTCACCAGTTATGTTTAGCTAATGTCACTGGCATTTGTAATTATTGTGGGCAGTGCAAGTGGATATTTTTTTACGATTTTATGAGTTTTGTTGAAAAACTTATGACACACATTCAAAAGACAAATATGCAGGATGTTTTTAAAAGAACTATGTATCTTAACCTGTAAATTAAAAATTAAGCTCTGTTTAAAATATTTCTACGTGACACAAATTGATTTCCTTCATACATGCATATACTAAGTACAAAAATTAAAAAATTTGCTTCTACTCGCAAAGTTTCGCTTTTGGAGTTTTACATATTTATGTTGATAAAAAAAACAACACAAACGTGATAATAAATAATATATTAATTTTTGTTTCTTTTACACTCCAAACCCTGGCGATTTTTCTCTTTTGTATATAAGCTTCTTGATGTCATTTTAATTCTAAGTTGGTTATATTTTTATCACTAGAAAGTTTACATAATTCTAAAAGTCTTTTACTCTATAACAAAGTTTGGAATATCGTTTATACTTTTAAACCTCCCTTTCGAAGGATTTAAATCGAGTGACAGCCTTTTAAATACATATATTTATTGACAGTAAATCCTCTTTTAGGATTAGGATAGAAAGGAAGAATGCCTGATCAAAATTCTTCATACATCCAATAATGTGCCATTAATTAATTCGCTTATCAGATATTTCTTGACCTAATGTCTTAAGCTGATACTTAATCCGTTGATATTTATTTAATACGCTCAACTAAATACATGACCACTTGATAGTTTTTAGAAATTAACTACAGCAGATGTACCGGTGGCTGCAAAGATTTACGTAGGTCAAATCATTCTTTAAACACGAAAATCTTCCTGAGAAAGCCTTGCTTCTATTAGATAACGCTCCGTCACATCCAATATCGGAAGAATTAAAAACTTCTGATGGGAATATTTTTGTTAAATTTATACCACCAAATGTAACAACACTTATACAACCAATGGACTACAATGTTTTGAGACCCATGAAATTGTATTATAGGAAAAGCTTATTTAGTTACGTTGTATCCAAAGGTGAAAGAATAGCGGACGCACTTAAAATCCTTATTTTAAGATATGTTAATCTACATTTACATTTGACAAGGCAGCAACTGGGGCCTTCAGTAATGAACACTATTTATTACTACAAGCATTTATTTAACTTCACCTGCTTTTTAGCACGTTTGGGACAAATCTTGCAATTGAATTTTAAACCAGTTCTTTCAAACCACAGAGCTGAAATTTTGCATACATCTTTAGTTCTGGGAGCCAAGATGGCGGATTACGTTTGTTTTTCAACCCCTATAATATGGGTATTAAATGAAAGGGCCTGAAGAATACATAACGATAACAATAAGGTGAGTGACGTCATATTAAATTCAATATGGCGACTGCTCCAAGATGGCTAATCATGTATTTGTCACAAGAGTCTGGGGACCAGATTTGTGCGAGTTCCGAAATAGGTCGATCATACTCTTGTAGTCAGGGTGCTAGTGGTAATTTTTTTTGATATGTTATGTACATGGCCATGCACCATGCGAGGGAACGTTATAACTACTTTTTGCAAAGAAAAAGTAGAATAATGTATCTATTAAAACTTTTAACAAGTAGTATAATAAAAAACACGAAATGAATGGACATAATTCAATTTAAAAGTAGAAGAATAATGTGTTTGTTAATAGTTTTAACAAGTAACATAAGAAATCATGGTTCTTGGTATTAGACCGCGTTAAACTGGAATCACTATCCGAAAAAAAAATTAGGGAATCTATTGAAATTTTTAAACATACATAGAGATACGGGTTACGGTCTACATCACACGTGAAAACGGATCTTAACACAGGGTCACGGTTCGGCGAGCACAAGTCGGGTATAAAAGCCCGCCTGAATCTTTCCGAGCTCGTCACTTTGAGCATTCAGACAGTGCGGATTGATTCGGTTCACCCGGCTCCGTACTGAAAGTTTACAAGAAGTGACTTTTTTCCAAACTTTGAAAAGTGCTAAGTGCGATTTATTCCTCACAGGAATAAATATTCGAGAAGTCGTGCTGTGCAAGTGCAGTGCAACATGAAACCAGAAGTGAGTGTGTCCACTAGAAGTGCCAGCTCTAGTGGAGCAGTTAAAACCAAAACTGAGAGGATTGCCAAACTTAAAGAGGAAAACACCCGCCTCCTACTAAGGTACCAGGCCTTAGAAAAGGAAAATAAAGAGATGACGGCCAGGCTGGTCCGTCTAGAAACTCTCTTTATCAACCAAACAAGTGCGGATACAAAGCGGGTTCAAGAAGTGAACACCGACACGCCCGCTGTACAGCAGAAAATCAAGAGGAAAAGGGCAAAATCCCCACCCTCAGAGGACGCCATACTAATGGAAGAAGAAACACCTGAGGAAACAAAACCGGAAGAAGCAGAGAACGCCAAGACTTCTCCGGCAAAAACCAAAATCCCGCCAATAGTAATAGATGACGGGGGCGATTGGACAGTAGTGCGCAAAAATATCAAAAGCGCAAACATCGCCTTCTCAAAGGCAAAAGCTGCAGGGAGCAGATTACAGATTTACCCCGAAACGGCCAAAGACCACCGGGCCTTAACTAAACATCTGAAGGAAGCCAACAAACCGTATCACACGTATCAACTTCCCGAGGACAGGAAAGTCCATGCTGTTATCCGAGGACTACACATGGACACCCCCATAAGAGAAATCGTTGAAGAACTCAGCGAAATCGGACTCAAAGAAATTGAGGTAACACGTATGACCTCCAGGGTGACCAAGAAGCCAATGCCTCTGTTTCTCGTCAAGGCAGCAGACAAGAGGATAATGGAGATTAAAGTTCTCCTAGATAGACAGATTAAAGTTGAGCCGAAGAAAAAAGACCAGACGGTCAAGCAGTGCTTCAAATGCCAGCAATTTGGGCACACCCAGTCCTTATGCACGCATCCGGACAGATGTGTTAAATGCGCTGGTCAACACAGGGCCAGTGCTTGCAAACTGCCAGCAAATGAAGACGGCACTAAAAATGCCACCTGTGCTAATTGCGGCCAAAGTGGGCACCCTGCCAGCTACAGGGGGTGCCCCAGGTTCCCCAGTCCCAGAAAGACACCTGTCGCCCCATGGGCAAACTTCAAGCCAGGGCCAAAACCACCCAAAGAAGATGACAAAACAACTAAGGACAAGGCCCCAACACAAGCAAAGCCAAATACAGCTAAGGGCGAGACTTCCAGTCCCCCCTTGGATTTACAAGCTGCCATCCTGCAGGCAGTTACAGGAATGATGCCATCAATTGTTGAGAATATAATCCCAACAATTACAAAAGCTGTGGAGGAACAGCTTCGCAGACTTAAATAAAAATGCCAGCAAAACAACAAAACGAGGAGTTAAAATTAATTTCCTGGAATACCTGCGGAATAAGGGCCAGGAAAACAGATGTCATGGAGCTTCTGGAGGAACACCACCCAGATGTCGTAGCAATCCAAGAGACGAAACTCAGACCTGAGACTAGAATTTCCTTCCCGGGGTATCATATGTACAGATATGACCCCCCCGGCAACCCAGCTGCGGGAGGAGTAGCTCTACTAGTCCGGAGAGGCGTCCCACATTCCTTCCTGGGGGTTGAGGATGTGGAACTAGACGCCATTTCCATTGAGGTCCAAACACGGCGAAGTAATGTCAAGATTACTTCCGCATATCGTGCTCCCAGACAAGAACTACTAGGAGAAGACATCGAGCATCTAGCCTCAGGACACTCCCCAAAAATCATTATAGGAGACTTCAACTGCAAATCAGAAGAATGGCATTGCTCCTATACGAACAACGATGGTCGCAAACTATCCAGACTCTGCGAAGACCACAGGCTCGCCATAATAGGACCCGAGCAACCTACCCACCTCCCCCGTGCGCATGGGAGACCCTCAGTCCTAGACATTGCACTCCTGAAAAACATCAGGGAGGAGCTGGACATAAACACTCTGGAGGAAGGAACCTCAGATCACAACCCAGTACTCCTACAACTGGGTGTGAACCTCAACAGAGTAAACCACCGCACCAAGAAGACAACCGACTGGAAGGCCTATCAAAGGCGTCTGAAAACCGTAATCGAAATCCCTGAGATCCGCGCTCCTCAGGGACTAGAGGAGGCCGTAAGACGTCTAGAGTCAGCCATCCTGAATGCCTTCCATGAAAACACAGTAGTGGAGGACATAAGCAGGCACCGGCATACAGAGGACCTCCCGGAACCTCTAAAAGCTGAGGTCCGGACAAATAGACGACTCCGAAGGGTCTACGCCAGGACCCGAGAGGAAGAAGACAGGATTGCACTAAATCGCCACTCCCAATTCCTCAGGGACAGTCTCAAGGAATACCGGGATAACAAGTGGTGTGAAAAAGTGAAATCCCTGGATACAACTCACCAGACTGCATGGCAAATGCAGCGTGCCTTAAGGTCTGACAAACGACCCTTACCACCTCTTCAAAGTGTAAACGGCCCTGTCTACTCAGATCAAGACAAAGCTGAGATCCTTGCTGATGCCATTGTTCAACAAGGTCAGTTAAACCATCACCCCAACGAAGACGACGAACACATAGAAGAAGTCAACGAGATTGTAAGGGATCTGGACGCACAGGTTCTACCTCAATACAATCCAACTCCTGTCTCCCCCGGAGAAGTCAGAGACATAATAAAAAGGCTAAAGGTGAAAAAAGCCCCTGGAGCCGACGGCATTACGAACAAGATGCTGAAGTACCTTCCAAGAAAAGGCTACAGTGCTATGACCAACATCATCAACACCATATTGAGGACATGCCACTTCCCCAGCATGTGGAAAAAGGCGGAGGTCATAGTCCTGGAAAAACCAGGCAAGGACCGCACCCTACCACAAAACTACAGGCCCATAAGTCTACTCCCTGCACTAGGCAAAGTAGCTGAGCGAGCCATAGCTAGAAGACTAAAAGATGAGACCCACGAGCTAGACGCCATTCCAGACGAACAATTCGGCTTCAGGGCTGGGCACTCATCTGAACAACAAGTCCTCAGAACTACTGAATACATCACAAAAGGATTCAACAACAGAGAAGCCACAGGAGCAGTCTTCCTAGACATCGAGAGGGCCTTCGACAGGATGTGGCACCAAGGACTGGTGTACAAAATGTCTGTGGCCGGATACGAGAGAAGAAGCATTAAAATAATACGCAGCTACCTAAGAGACAGGACATTCTCCGTCAAAGTGAATGATACCCACTCTGAGCAAAGAGGACTGGTAGCAGGAGTCCCACAAGGATCAGTACTAGGACCCTTGCTCTACTCCATCTTCTCCCATGATGTCCCGATAGGAGACGAGGGCATAACAGCGCTCTACGCAGACGACACCGCCATCTTACACAAAAGCAGAAGCACCCGCATCCTGGGAAGACGACTGCAAGAGGACATAAATGACCTTAATGACTGGTGCATTAAGTGGAAAGTCAAGATCAACCCCCAGAAGACGCAAGCCATACTTTTTCAACGAAGGAGACTGACTGCCAGAGCCAGAATCCGAGTTGGAGAAGTGGAGATTCCATGGTCCAACGAGGTCAAATACTTAGGTATGACCATGGACAAACGACTGACTTGGACCAAACACATCAACGCAGCGAGGACCAAAGCCAGACAGGCAATGAATAAGCTCTATCCATTGCTCTGCCGAAAGAGCGAAATGGCAATCAAGACGAAGCTGCTACTCATCAAAACAGTAGCAAGGAGCCAACTAACATACGGCTCCACAGCTTACGGCTATGCGTCAAAAACAAACCTTCTAAAAATCAAGAGGACAGAAAACAAACTGATAAGGATGGCGGCAAATGCCCCGTGGTTCATCAGGAATGAGGACTTGCAGAGAGATCTTCAATGGACACAAATTGAAGACTTTATGCAACAAAAGGCTACCCGAGCCTTCAGAGCAGCCGAAAACCATCACAATGAAAATCTACGAGACCTGGTGAATTACGATCCACTAGCTCCAAACCACAACAATAGGACCAAATACAGAAGACCTAGACACGGACTTCTGCGTTAAAAAGTGCTTGAGGATGGATGCAAGTGAATCAAAACTTCTGAGCCTCCGTGCTCCTCAGAAGCTAGATCTCACTTGCAAAATTCTTAAGCAACTCATGTGGCCAATAGAAATCACAAGAAGAGGACTCCCAGGTACCTCAGCTGGCTCCGGCGTGAGCTGCAGCTGAACCTGAGGTAAAAGAAGAGGATACCAGGTACCTCAACTGGCTCCGGCGCGAGCTGCAGTTGAACCTGAGGTAAAAGAACACCCCTCCTCAGCTCCTCACTGCAAGGACACGGAACAGCAGTGACACTGAGGGCCCAGAAGAGGACACACCAAGAAGACCAACACACGGATGGACGGAGGAACCTGACATCGGCAAACTGGAAGGCCCAGTGAGACGCTGACAGTGGCAACCGGACAGACGGGAGGACGGATCAACAAGAGTAACTTCAACAGGTAAGATGACTACATTACTAATGATATTTTCCTTTTCAGATATACAGTAACGAGAGGCGGCACAAAACACCGTGCCAAAGAGGCAACTCATCCCCCCAGAGGACCATGTCTTTTAGAGGGTCATCCCCGGAAGGACGGCATCAACCCCATCGAAGGACCCTTGGGCTTGCCCAATGACGGTCCATCTGATGGGGGCCCGGTGGGGTTTAGTGGGTATGGCAAGCTGTCAAGTGTAACAACCTGACAGTAATGCGAGTCCCACACTGTCTCCATCCCAACCGGGATGGAGTCGTGCGTAAAAGCATTCCCCATCGACACAAAAAAAAAAAAAAAAAAAATCCGAGCTCATTCAGTGTTCAGATCGCGTGGAGTAAAGATCCCTGAAGATGCCGTGAAAGCTTCCGTTCCTTCTATGTTAAGTAACATAATAAAAAAATAATAAAAATAAGAAATAAAAGGGCACAATTAAATTTAAAAGTAGAATGTGTATTTATAAATAATTTTAACAAGATATCGGAAGAATCGTTTGGAATTTCTGATAAGTTAAGGCAGGGGGACAGATTTTTAACTTCGATCATTAATAACTAGATCATCCCCGAATTAGGGCAAAATGTGTGTCCGCAAAGTAAGAGGTGAATTTGTTTGTTTGTTTTTATTACATTTTTACTAATAAGAATACAACTAAATTTAGAAGAAAGTAGTTTTCACTATTTAAATACGTTATTATCCAATAAAAGCCGCACAGCGATAACTCATTTTTTTGTTAGTTTGTTTTTTTTTGGTGGAAAATAATTTTCTTTCCTGAGGTTGTATTTTTCGTTTTGTGCTAACAGCAGCATTAGATTGGAATGTCGGTATTGCTGAATTAGATTTAATTACACTTAATGTCGTTCCAATGGAAAGCAGAGCATTTTCAATAATTTTGCAATGTTCTATTGTAGTGGTTGCATTCAAATATGAATGAAATGTCTCCAGAAGTTTTGCCTTACGTTGATTTATATCAGAGTTCGGTAAGTGTGTGGATCCTGAAAGGTGATTTATAATAACTCTCTGTTCTGCTTTCTGAGGATTCTCATCTTCCACATCTTAAATATGTGCAAAACATATGAATATGTTTGCACATATTCCATTTTATAGCCGAATCTACGCACGTGCATATATACGCGTGTATACATGCATCATATTCTCATCGCATTTAAGAGCACAGGTACAATCTGGCTTTAGAATCTCAACTATCTATAAGTCATTTTTTTGAGAAGAGGGCACGGTCCAAGTTTCGTCATCATTTGTTAAAACTAATGTATTATCAATACAAACTTTCTTTGCTGTCGTATGTCGGTGCCTTAAATCACTTAACTTCTCTGGAATTTTTCCTAATATGCAAACAAATACTTAAAAACCAAACAAGAGGGTTCCTTCTAGAATTTATACATTTTTATGCATCCTCAACGATTTTTTAAATATCTTTAAATCATGATGGTTATCCAAAATTTAGGTTTTTCACCAGTTTATACCATAACTATGCCTTCAATTATTGTGCAATCACACCTTTCCACTGAAGAGCGTTACATGCGTTGTCGATTCCAATCGGGTAAACTCGGAGCTCTTACAAATCTGTTCGCCAGACTCTTGTGTATTTGTCTACAAACTTCTTGACATGGGTACCAAATGAAAAAGTTTGATGAGCATAATACGATAGGTTAAATGATGACAGTCTACATTTAATATGGCGGGCGGTTTTCTAATAAAAAGGTTTGACAAGCAGAATAATGTTATTCCAAATTCAATATGGTAGACTAGTATGTAGTGGAGGTACCGAGACTTAGAGTGTCATTTAAATCCAACATTGCTTTTTATCGGAGATTTAATTTTTGTTTGATGTGACGTTCTTTTAGGCTGAGTATAATCCCAAGGGCATTGAGGAATGGAATAAAGATGTCCAACATTGTCAATGGTTTGATAAACGACGACGACTCTCATGCTTCGGAAGATAGTGACGGTGAAGTGCAGGAAAAGGAGATTACTCATTCTCCGGTTTTCGCAACATTAAAAGTAACCATATAATGGGCAGAACAAAATGAAATTGGCCGAACCTAACCTATATTGTAAGTCTAAGAAGAATAGAGGCAAAGGCTGTGGCGATAAATATCTCAAAGAAAAAATTACATCGTATTTTAAATAACAACAATACTATATGTACCCTTATGTATGTAATATACATTTAAAAAGATAACCTGTTTAGTTTCTGTTTTCCTCTTGATAGTGTGAACATCTCGCATATATGAACAAGCCTGCAACTTTATGTGTTTTACGCGAGTGTACTGTATGTCGTTTTGCAGCTCGACACCATGCGTCCCCTATTTTCCAAAATATCTCCCAAAGCGTTTCCCACTATCATTTGAAGTTTCCGGTTTCTAATTAAAACCAACGTTTAGTCAAAATATTATCTGGCCACTTTATATACATAGAGAAAGTTCACATATTTTGCATCATTAAATAAAAAATATATTTTTACCTCTATTTCGACATCTTATTTTTCGTAGAACAGAAACAAAAATTTGTGCAGTGAAACATTTTAAAAAGGATATTTGGTATTTAATTAATATGTAGTTGTTTTCAACAAAAATGGTTCTGACTTAAAGACTGCAATATACTACCTGGCTCAAACCCATTGTTTAGTCAAGAACAACAAACAAACAAAAATAATTGAGAGACCGGATTGTAATAATTTCTAGATAAAAAGATCTAAATTTTCTTTTGTTGTAAGAACTGTTCTTTACTTAACTTAACTCTAGGGCTTCTCCGATTGAAACATGTGATTTGACTAAGGTACATCTGACAGCAGTGAAAAGAATTGTGTAAAATCCCACGAAATAAAAAAAAAACAACTTGATAAGGCGAAAAGTCTATGCCAGCAACGAAGGACAACATGTACCGACATTACAAAAATCTGAAGGAATGGCTCACTAATGATGAAACTCAAATAATCTGTAGAATAACTAGTCTTTGGAGAGTTTTGTCTTAAAATATCGCATAATTGACAAAAAGCAAGTACTTACGGAATCCGAACAATCATAAAAATTGAGTCTAGAGTATTCAACATCGATTAGGCATGGCTTGACACGCATGAAAAACCATCCCAAGGACGATTCGATTCTTCCGGTAGGTGTAAAACAAAAGCTCAGTCAAATAAAGAGAAAACGATAAGCATTTTATATGTCAGGTCAGAAAACGGTTGGGTTCCAAAAGCCTTATAGCTTTCTGCAATGAGTATTAAAGATTCCTGTGTGGACTGTCGTAAAGATACAACGATAGAACTATTTGAAGAATACTTCCAAGAATTGCCTTTTACCAAACATTTTCAAGCGAGTAGTAATGGACAATGCGAGGTATTACAGTCGCCAATTACATAAGGCTATAGGCTCAAATAATACGAAATTAGGGATTGAAAACTACATGGCGGCGAATAATATATATTTTGAAGAACGTTATAGAATAATGAACTTTTAGAACTTTTGAATGAATTCTGTATAAAAAAAAAAGTACATTTAAGTGAAGCATTTGCAGAGGAAATGGGACATACGGTACTACGGTTCCCACCTTATTAATGCGTTCTTAAACCCATAGAGTAAATGTGATATAAGTAAATTATGATCAAATATTAGGTCTCAAAATATTTACCGGCTTTAAGTTGGAGTGTTGTAGAATTAATAAAAAAATGTGATATTCTATTAATATCTAAAAATGTGTATTATTTAGGTTTTTTCATTTGATTAAATTAACATAACCATATAAAACAAGACTCGGTTTCCTAAAACAACGTGGTATTTAATCTCAAACATGCTCATTCTTGATTATCCTGATATTTAGCAGCTTGATCTTTATCGATATATTAATGTTTTATGATACAGACTATTTCATCAGAAACCGTTTAAGTGTTATTTTCACGAGTTGAATTGTAAGGTTTTCCGGCGTGAATTAAATTGTTATGCAGTACTGGACTTCTGTTTAATATTCTATGTTGTTCCAGTACGATTTTTTGTTTTGTTTTCTGTGGCCCTTTGTCTTATTAACAGAAAAACTAAAACGTACCACAGTCTTAAGTCAAGACGGGTGGTCACCAGCGACCAATGGATTTTAGGCAGCTCTTTAACGCTCAATGTAGGGCGAGGATAAGTAGTATTGCCCGAAATCTCTTCACATATTATGCGAGTATCATTACTTGTATTCCTAAGAACCTCAAATCTACATCAAATACATGAATACCTAAGGTGCGATCCCTTAGTAATTTCCCTACACAATGGTATCAAGCCAGGTTGTTTTATTGCATTCATTCAGTCAGGGTCATTTTTCGTGAAAAGCACTATAACATATAACACGCAATGGTATTTATTAACGGGGTTGAACGAAGAAGTTTAAATAGTGCGAAAATAAAAACAGGCGTAGACGGTGATTGATACATAAAAACCTCAAACACTTATGATTTTTATGACAAGCGGCTGTAATTGTCAGACCTTGTGTGAAGCACCACGCACTAATCTTCTATTCATCTTAAGTTCATATAATCTAAATCTATTGAATAGGTTTATTTTGTGTCATTATGTTTTTGTTTTTTATATGGAATCTGAGCAAAGCTTTACATCCTGTACCTCAAAACTGCTCGAACGATTTTCTCGCCACAACGATAAATTTTGGTCAAACAGTTAAGAACAACATATTAAATATATAAGGGAATTGATTGAAACCACATTTTTCAGCGTGATCCTTTAAACCTCTTCAGTGAATACGGGTGTTAATGTTTAATTGCTGGATACCAGACTAACTTTGTTTAATATTACCACTATTTTATAACAACAAACTTGATTATTTATGGTTAAATTAGAAAAGCCCCTTTGTTTTCTTTTATTTTCCAGTAGTAATGTTTCTAAATGTTAAGTTAAATTCTTAATTGTTATTATTAATTAATATAAATATGTATACGCGATGCCCAGTATATTATTGCATTTTTGTGTTGCTCTGAATATTCTAAACAATATTTGTGTTATATTTCCTATACCTAAATTCAACTGATTTCGAGAAAATGACATTTTTGACCCTTTAAAGCTCTGTAACTCCTAAACGACTTAACATGCAACGAAATGGAGTTCACTTTCCTATCTTAGTTATTAATTATCTATTTCCCCACACAATTTCTGGTTTGATGGGAGGTGTCAAAATTTGGCATTTCCTGTCAAAGTATAAAACATTGATGTCAGGACATAGAAAAGTAAAAACTGAGATAAGGAAATGCAATCCATTTTGTTGCAAATTAAGTCTTTGGGAGCTTTTAAAGGGTCAAAAATGTCAATTTTCAAGCGTCATTTTCTCGAAAACAGTTGAATTTTAAGTATAGGAAACCTAACACAAAACGTGTTTAGAACGTCGAGGACATAACAAAAATACAATAATATGCAGGGACAGGGTATCTATTTAAAAACGGATGTTGCCACCGGTTTAAGGTGGAAGAGGCAACGGCGCACAATTTAAAATATTATAAAAAGAGTTTATATTCATCTAAGGCCAGACTCAAATATTCAAAGTAATGTATTCATTGGTTTTCCAGATACTTCTAATAGGCCACTGAGTGTGAATAACCCTGTATATACACATCGTGTGCGTGGATTTTGGTAAAATATAAAAATACTCTTTTTATTATTGATCATATCAAAAAAAGTTATTCTACATAAAAAGTTTTGCTTATTGACTACCAAAAAAAAAAAAATATCTTGAATATACAAGTTGTGTAAAAAACACGCAAACGCAAGACGGTAAAACAAAAAAATCTGCAAATTTAATTATCTAAAATAGCCAAACTGGAGAGCGTACAAATGTGACATAAAAAGTCATTTAAAGTTTTTTGTACTAGATGTAGTTTCTAGGTAAATTAATTGTCAATAAGTCAGAAATTTCAAACGACGAGTTTTCTTACAAATTCACCATTAATATTCTTAAAACCTAAGTCTATTATCAAAAAACTTCTAAAAGCTTTTTGACCTGCTATTTTCAGGCTCTTTAATTTAGCTGTCTCAAAAGTATAAATTTCAAATTTTTTGTGTTACAAGATTTGTAATTATTTCGCACCCTGTATAAAAAACGAGATTTTTATTAAATCAATCTTATTCTTCAAATAAGTAAAACTTTATTTTTTTAAACAAGGGTCAATTCTCAATCAAAATTCTTTTTCTGCTTTTGACTTGATATTTTCAGGTTCTTTAATTTAGCTGTCGTATAAATTTCAGTTTTTTGTTTTACAAACTTTTGTATTTTTTCGCACCCTGTATATAAAATCAGATTTTTTTAAATCAATCTTATTCTTCAGATGAGTAAAACTTTATTTTTTTTTAAACAAGGAGTTTAATATATATATATATATATATATATATATATATATATATATATATATATATATATACAATGTGTCCCAAATTTGGCTTACATACATTGCTATCTCGTAAACCGCTATAGCTACAGGGTGGGTTAAATTAGGAAAGTTTTAGAGAATTTTATTACAAATTTGATGACGTTTTGAAGTTTAGGATATCTTTTGTGGTTTTCAAGATAATTGGGAAAAATCAAAATGGTGCATTTTCAACTTTTGCCCGTAGCTTCTAAACGACTCGTATTATGGTTTTATGGTTTATACATTATTAGGGCACTTTTATTAGAGGAACATTATGCAGGTAAAACGAAGTTTCTAGCTTCAATTGTTTTTGAGATATTGGCATCAACTTTTTATTTTCTTACCGACGTCATATTGGATTATTGTATTTTTGGAAAGATCTTTTTAAGAGCTTTCCAATGATGTATAACAAGGTAAGATTATTATTTTTCTTGAGCTCAAAAAACCAAAATAATTGTTTTTTTTTAAGTAGGCTTTGATTAATCATGGCGGCCATAATGAAACAAAAGAATGCCGCATGTCAACAATCATTTTGTGTTCCTGAATAGTACTTGTTATCATTTTCTCATTGTGCCGAGTTTTTACAAAGTTTATTTGAGTTTCTTATACTACTTAAAATGGAGGGTAATTATTCCAACGAAGAGAATTTGGATATGATAGAACTTTATTTTAAAGCAAATAGAAATACATAAGCAGCTGCGCGTTCATACGAAGAACAATTTCCAGACCGACATCAACCAAGCCAAAGGCATTTCAGATTTCTAATTGTTAACCTGTTAGCCTACGGGTCTTTTTTGAAACCGAAACCAAAGACCTATTCAATAGATAATGAAGCAAGAAACGCAGCTATAATAGAAAGTGTCAGGGACAACCCAACAACCTCAGTAAGAAAGATTGAAGAACAAACGGCAATTCCCAAATCAACCGTCCAACGAGTCTTGAAAAAACTTCACTTTCATCCCTATAAACCTACTATTGTACAGGGTCTTCAGGTAACTGATTTTGCTAGAAGAATCACGTTTAGTGAATGGTTCATCAACAAATGCCAGCAAATACCCAACTTTCATTCTAAAGTATTTTGGACAGATGAAACACGATTTACAAACTGTGGAATTTTCAATAAACATAATACTCATTACTGGGGCACCGAGAATCCTCATAATTTAGAAGAAAGACGTTTACAAACAAAATTTGGGTTCAATGTGTGGTGTGGCATTATAGGTAATTCCAAACAATGCACTTCTGCTTTAAATCACTCATAACAATTTGTATTTTAGATAACCGTTTGATTGGGCCGTTCATTTTCCAAGAAAATTTATCGGGTAACAGATATTTGCAACTATTTCGGGAACAAATTATTCCAGAAGTTATAAATTCTGTTCCCCCAAACGACCTGCAAAATATTTGGTTCCAACAAGATGGCTGTCTGGCTCACGGTACCAGAGAGGTGATGGCGGTCCTCAGAAATACTTTCGGGGAAAATATTATCGCTAATAATGGCCCTGTTGCTTGGCCGGCAAGGTCACCGGATATTACTCCTCCCGATTTTTATTTATGGGGATACGCAAAAAATGAGGTCTACGAATTTTCTCCGCCAGAAAGTCTCAGAGAGCTAGAAGACAGAGTCCGAGATGTTTTTGCTAATATTAACAGGAACACCTTAAGAAGGGTTACACGGAAGGTATTGGAGAAATGTCAAAAATGTGTGGAAAATGGAGGGAGGCATGTGGTGTAACTTATATTTTTTTTATGTGTTAATTTAAATTTAGTTTAGGTATTTTCAATAGTGTGATAGTTACATTTTAGTCACTAGGTATTCACTGTTAGTATAATATCTTAGTTGAAAATCTGAAACATCGATGGTTGAATTAATATTTTTACCTATAAGCTAACAAGTTTACAATTAGAAATCTGAAATGCCTATGCCTATGATAACAAGTACTATTCAGGAACACAAAATGATTGTTGACATGCGGCATTCTTTTGTTTCATTATGGCCGCCATGCGTAATCAAAGCCTACTTAAAAAAAAACAATTATTTTGGTTTTTAGAGCTCAAGAAAAATAATAATCTTACCTTGTTATACATCATTGGAAAGCTCTTAAAAAGATCTTTCCAAAAATACAATAATCCAATATGGCGTCGGTAAGAAAATAAAAAGTTGATGCCAATATCTCAAAAACAATTGAAGCTAGAAACTTCGTTTTACCTGCATAATGTTCCTCTAATAAAAATGCCCTAATAATGTATAAACCATAAAACCATAATACGAGTCGTTTAGAAGCTACGGGCAAAAGTTGAAAATGCACCATTTTGATTTTTCCCAATTATCTTGAAAACCACAAAAGATATCCCAAACTTCAAAACGTCATCAAATTTGTAATAAAATTCTCTAAAACTTTCCTAATTTAACCCACCCTGTAGCTATAGCGGTTTACGAGATAGCAATGCATGTAAGCCAAATTTGGGACACATTGATATATGTTATATATTATATACAGTGTGTATCAGCCAAATGGAATAAATTCGATAATAAATAAATGGGGGCGTGTTCGAAAAAACGCTTGGACCCGTCGATTGGTATTTTTAGTTGCTCATTTTCTCCAATAAAAACTTTTTATACAGGGTGTGTCCTGTAACAGTGGTCAATGCCAACTTTCTTATTTCAAATGCAACACCCCGGATATTATTTAATTTTTGGATTCTTTAGGAGATTCTAAACATATTTTATGTTCAATGTCCTATACCTATCTTCAACTATTTCGGCAATATTAAGTGTTTTCAAATTTATTTTTATTTTATTTATTTCGAATTTATTATTATTCATGAAAGTGGCTCTGGTTACTGAACTATTTATTTGATTACAAAAATTCGCTACAACACACTCAATACTTATTTACCATTTAGGTCTTCATATTAAGAATGTAAGCAAAAACCATTTTAGCGTTCCTTTTTATTGATATGGAACAAAAAGAGCCAGTTTTGTTTACTTTTAAGTTTTGTTTACTTTTGTGTAAAATGCCTGGCCTTTCTCTTTGCAAAACAGTAGTTGTCAGTGTCAGTGTCATAGTCTTTTGAATTTCGTTAACTGCATAATACCTAATATCAGAAAAATGGTTCATTTAACAGAAATGCATAAAATAACAATTCTACAAATGATTGGTTATGGAGATAACACACGAACACAAGTGGAAGTTGCTCGCTTATTTCATGAAAAATTTCCAAATTTGCCGCATATATCCCAAGGGACAATTAGTAAAATAGAAAAGCAGTTTCGCGAGCTTGGACATGTGAGGCAGATAAAAAAAGCAGCTGCCAATTCAATAAATGATGATACTAAATTGGATATTATGCTTGAGTTTGAGGAAAACCCACATATTTCTAGTCGACAAGCCGCCGCAATGTTCGATATTAGCCATTCGTCGATTATTCGAACATTAAAAGAAAATAAAATGCATCCCTATAAAGTGATACCAACTCAGGAGCTCATGGAAGACGATTATGATAGGAGAACTTATTTTTGTGAACAAATGATGGCTATGTTAGATAACAATGTTATTCAATTAGAACATGTTTTGTTTTCAGATGAGTGCACCTTTACAATTCACGGTCATGTAAATCGTCAAAATTGCCGCTATTGGTCTAGGGAAAATCCTCACTGGATCAGCGAAGAACATACTCAATATCCTGAAAAGGTTAATGTTTGGGCAGGAATTGTTAGGGATCATATCATAGGCCCCTTTTTCATTGACGGCAATTTGAATGGCGATAATTATTTAGCACTGCTCCAAAATAATGTCCCACAAAACCCACAAGTTCCAGCGAATATGATATGGTTTCAGCAAGATGGAGCACCGCCCCATTACCAAATTAATGTCCGGCAGTACCTCAACGGAATATTTCCAAATCGGTGGATAGGGAGACGAGGATCGATAGAATGGCCAGCGCGATCCCCTGATCTGACGCCATTAGACTTTTTCTTATGGGGACATATTAAAAATGTTGTATACAAAACTAAACCCCTCGACTTAGCTGACTTAAGAAGACGAATAACGCTTGCGATTAGATCGGTCACGCCTGAGATGCTAAATAACGTTAGAAGAAATTTCTATTTAAGATTAGGAATTTGCCAAGACGTTCGCGGCGAGCATATTCAACAGTTCCTAAATTAACTTTTTACTTTTGTTTATACATTATGAAGAAATAAATAATTTTATTTTTTTAATCTTAATTTTTGCAATAAATTTGAAAACACTTAATATTGCCGAAATAGTTGAAGATAGGTATAGGACATTGAACATAAAATATGTTTAGAATCTCCTAAAGAATCCAAAAATTAAATAATATCCGGGGTGTTGCATTTGAAATAAGAAAGTTGGCATTGACCACTGTTACAGGACACACCCTGTATAAAAAGTTTTTATTGGAGAAAATGAGCAACTAAAAATACCAATCGACGGGTCCAAGCGTTTTTCCGAACACGCCCCCATTTATTTATTATCGAATTTATTCCATTTGGCTGATACACACTGTATATATATATAAACCCCCTTATTAAAAAAACTTTGTTATAATCTTGCCAACACCTGTGTAAAGGACATTAAAAATAATATTTAATGAGACTCACGTATAAAAAAATACATTTGTTGTACTTGTTACCCAAATTTAACATTGGCGACTAGTTTTTGGACCCTAAAAATCTCACGACATAAAAATAAAAGCTTCATTTAATTATCACTGAACTTTCACGTGACGCATGCTGTAACAGTTTTCTTTACGGCATCTCTAGCATAAGGGATATATGATAATGAGTACCATGTCATTGACAGCGACTGGATTATGATAAATAGTAGTGCAAGACCAGCTTTGTGCCACTGAAAAAGAAAAGTTATTTAGCACAAATTATTAAGTAGGGCCAATAAAAAATGTGTAGCTGTATACATTATTAAAATTAAAGTCAATGAAAAGTGTAAAAAGTCTTATTTTAGAGTGAGAGTGGAACCCACAATTTGCGTGATTCTAGCACACGAGTTGCGTTATCCGGGAACTGATAGCAAACTGCTAAAGTTGGGGTCTCCCCAATACCTATAGAGGCGCCTAATATATGCCTTAGCACTTAAATTGTATCGGGTATTAAATGTCAGTTATTATTACTGTATCAGCGGAAACGAATGTATCAATTTAAGTGCCAGTACGTATTAAATAGAAAAATATGTGTTGCGTTTGCGAAAAGTACTCTGCATTTTTTATTGCTTTTAGAGCTATTCTTGTAAACAAATACACTGACCGCTTACACATACCTGCTGACCCGAAAAATTAACTTTGTTCGAGAAATCCGGGGCATATTCATAACTAAACTATTGTATTATATTATAATTCAGATTACTATAAAATAATTCATTAACTACAACAACTTGAATGTTCAAAATGTTTGTTTGTAACTTTGCTAACCAGTTCTTGTATAATGTTGAACAGGGTCTCCAGAGATATCTACAGGATTACTAAAATATGGAAGTTGTAAGGTTTTACCTGAGTCGTTACAAAAAGAAGAAAAAAATAATAATCCATTATTTATTTATTTTATTTACGATTCTGTACTCTACAGAGATATTTCTCCAAATGGCACAAATTATTTCCTAAATGTTACAATAAAACTAATAGTAAAATCTAAAAAATTAAAACGTTGTTTTTAAATGATTGTAGGGAATTATGAAAAATGTCATGATTACGAAAATTATGGCTGTAATTTGTCATTAGTCATTCAATAAAACTTTGAAAGCCACAGTTCTGTGGGGTGTTTCCTGGACTAAGTGCCTGTTTCTTGTTTGTCTCTGGGGGATTCGGAAATTAATGTGAGAAAGAAACTCTGCACAATAAAAATAGAACATTGTCAACTGTGTGGAGAAAGAATACCATGACATTCTTTCGACGTTTTTATAAGGCTGTCCAGTCCAGCCAACTGAATCCTAGTGCTCTATGGTATGTCTTTTTTATAAAATCTGTGTTTGAATAATCAAAATTTGGCAAACCTATTTTGCAGCTTCGAGTCGATTTTCATGACACAAGTAGGATAGGGACCAAATTATACTGTTGTATTCCAAAATACTACTAGCGAATTGTATAAGCATTTTATAGTACAATATCATCCATATGGTTACATGGTCTGCGAAGAAATCCCAACATTCGGTAGCCCTTCAAGGTAACATTAATAATATGTTCATTAAATGTCACTTCTCGGTCAAAGGTTATACCTAAGTTACTAATCTTTTCAACTCGCCGTGAAAATTGTCCTTCTAAAACATAATTATGTATTAAAGGTGTCTTTTGACAGTAGACGCTTATTACACTACATTTGCCTGCATTGAGATTGAGGTTGTTATTTTTGCACGAACAGACCAGCTCATTTAATTCATATTGAACCATCTCACAGTCTTCATCGGAGTTAAACAACGCAAGAGAAATTGAGGCCATCTGCATACAAGACATTTACCCTTTTTAAAAATTCTGACGACATCGCTGACAAAAAGCAAATACAATATTGGCCCTAAGTGAGAACCTTGTGGTACTCCAGATTTAACATTGATCTGTCATGATGTTACACCATTTATCTTAATATATTGGTTCCGATTGGTTACATAGGACCTGATGAAATTCAGATATGTACCACCCAATCCATAAATTCTCAATTTCTCGAGAAGTAAGTTATGACACGCACTCTCAAAGGCCTTAGATATGTCAGTGTACACAGCATCGATTTGACATTCTTCCTCGATAGTCTGGACAAAGAAGTTCTGACATATAGCTAAATTTGTAGCCGTTGATCATCCTTTAAAAAACCCGTGCTGTTCTGGAGTCAAATGATGTCATGACTAAAAAATGTCATCCGTTAATACAACTTCAGATGTTTTAGGAATTGGAGACAGTAGTACCTCTGTAGTTCTTGATATCTGTTCTTGAACCTGATTATTAGAAGATTAAGAAAAAATTACAACATAGGTTTTTTTAATAGAGCACTGTATGCTTTGCATTGGTTTAAAAAATGTATCTTACCTGTTTCCAAAAATATATGGTTTATCTCATACAAATCGCTTAAGATCTATTTTGGATTTATTGTATTAAAATATATTATATAAACTACATATTTGCTAATTCATATAGAAGATTTCGTTACAGTAAATTAAAAACAACTCATAAACAGTTTGTACTTTATTCCATTTTAGATTCCTCCTTTTAATTTCAACGAACATGAAATAAATTGGCTGCTTACCAGCAACACGTTTCCTCAGTTTACGTACATTACAATTGTTTTCTAGGCTTTATTATTATATGTTACCAAATATAACCACAAAATAAACTGAAGTATCTCCACCAATTCGGTAATGTGAACTGTGATTCAGAAATCTAACATTTGATTTAATTAGATTTGCAAAAATGCATGAATAATAAACATGTGTGATAAATATTAAATCTTCTGTATGTGTGTGTATCTCAAGAGTAGTATAGTGCATTGCATTTTTTCGAAATGGCCAAAAATAAAAAGAAGTGCTTAACTCTTTGAGAGAAATCTTAAATAATATAAGAGCATAGAAATTACAGGGTGGTTCAACAATAGACGACGTCGGCTCGGGAACCGTTAATGACAGAACTTAAGGAAAAAAATATTTATAGGTAAATCGGCCAAGAGAAATAGCTGTAAATTATTTTCAAGTTCGGAAGTTGGCCGCTAGGGGGAGTGACAGCAACTCAAACCTCTTAAATTTCCATAATTGAAGTATGTTAAAAATATAAGCATTGTATTCTTCAACCAATTAGCTTGACACCATTTTGGTCTATTTTCAAAAATAAAGTGGTGGGGAAGGTTAACCATTTTTACTTTCAAATGTAGATATCTGCGTTTTGGATGAACCGATTTTATTCAACTTGGTGTCGAAAAAAGTGCATTTTTGGTTTTGTATAAATTACTTTTTTCCAGATTATTTCTTTGTCATTTATTGCATCTTTATCCTCTGTATGAATACTGAGTCTTTGTTTTACATACAGGGTGGTCTAACAGAGTGATCAAGTTCAATAGTTCGGCTATTGTAGGAATCAGAAAAAAGAAATTATACGAAAGTATTAGAGACTGCTAAGAGTTACAACCTAAAATTATTTTCAATTATACAGGGTTGATGATAAGTTTGCTACAAACCAAACTTACATTTTTTTAAATGGAACACCCTTTATTTTCAGATTCCTCCCTTTTTGGTCATCCACTCAATATACGGTTTGTGGGGTCTATACAGACATATCAGAAGTACATTTGACTCCCGGTATTTTAGCATGGTAAAACTTCTAAATGTGGTTTTCTTTCAACTGCGATATTTTTCTTTAGTAATAACGCTACACAAGGTAAACACAAATCCTGGATGCAAATTTTCTCGATTAATTTACATGGAACGCCGTGTACATTATTATATTTTCCAGATTCCTCACTTTTTGACCCTTCACCCAATATAGGGTTTGTGGGGTCTATACAGAGTTGTCCAAGATTTATGGCCACTTTTCGAAAATATTAGAGGTACATTTGACGTTAAGAGACCACCTATTTTGACTAGTTCTGCGAGTAAAATGAGGTTTTCAGTAGCGTTATAATGAAAATCATGTCTATTGACATTTCAATTTTTGTGGAATGTTGCTTCCTCAGTAAATAACGCAAAACAGTCAGCAAATCTTGGCTCTCTTTGAATTTGTTGTTGTGCCCAGTGAGAAAAATCTAGTGGGCGCTATTTTTGCAAATGAAATTAAACTGTCAAAAATAGAAAATTTGAATTGTCAAATAATGCTGGTGCTTGAATGGGTGTCCCATTTTGGGCACTTTTGTGTGGTATCTCCGTTATTTTTATAGATAAAAAGTTAGGGTTTTCGCGACAATGTGCTACTTTTGCGTAAAACTAAAGATGTCATTAACAAAATTTTCATAGCCCTTTTAGTTTTTAAGATACACGGCTAAATTGAAAATGTTGCATTTTCAGGCACCCCTTGTATCTAAAACTGTCAGATAACTTATCGAAAATGTAAAAACTGCTTCTTATATAACTTTTCCCGTAGAACTCAATTTCGCCTTCGGAATTAGTATACAGGATTAGCTCAAAAAGTTATCAGACCCTACTTTATTTTTTTAAATGGAACAACCCTGTTTATTTATAGACTATAAAATTTGTCTTTTTTTACCTTTTCAAAAATATATAATAGTATGCACTTCCTCTCAGAAACGCGCAAATAAATGACAATTTTCTGAAATTAAATGCATAATTTAATAGTAGGCTATAGATATCAACAAACAAAAATAAATGTAAAATATTTGTCTATCTTATTAGAACAAGTTAGTTTTTTGGATCAACTTTCGGTTTATAAAGCAGTTTATAAACGTTCTGTTGGTATTTTTATTTAATTGATATTTATCAAATTCTTCGAATAATGGCAGCGTATGAAAATTATGAAAAATATGATATGTTGGTATGTTTTATACAGAGTCATAAAAATTCTGAAGAAGCCTCGGAATTATATTTCTAAAGGTAAGTAAGCTATTATGGCTATGAAAATCTGTATTATCATTATAAGCTTTTGTTTGTTAGATATCCAGAAACAAGGTAACCGTTTTTTGAGATATTTGCTAGTTTAAAAGCAAATTTAGCGTCTTAAAATATACAACAAAGAGAACAGGGAAAGAAAAGAGATAGATGTTTCGGGATATATAGAAGCAACAACTTCGTCCGCATGTAGAAAAATTGGGAAGGAAATTGGTGTACCAAAAAATGACGGTCAGAGGATCTTGAAGAAATATAAGTATCATCCATACAAATTTAATATAGTGCAATATTTGCATCCTAGCGATGCCAACCGCCGGACACTATTTTGCCAATGGTATTTGCAACAAATCGATGTTATCGATTTATTTGGCAGACTTGTTATCTGGTCAGACGAATGCTTTTTTTCAAGTGCGGGAATTTTTAATTGTCCATAATACCAGGAACTGGCATAGTGAAAATCAGCATTTAATGTTTGAAAGGGCACAGCAAAGACGCTTTGGAATTGGGGCGTCATGTTTTCTTTTAGGCAGACATATAGTTTATAGGATTTTTGAAGGAGGTCTTACGGCACGTAGATACCTAGAAATCCTTGAGGAAGTTATTCCAGAACTGCTCAAAAATATTCCATTAGTCCAATATAATGCTGCCAAGTCACAACTCTAGGCTCTTAAGGGAATTTCTTGATAATAACTTTCCTCAAAGGATAGGTACCAACGGACCTGTTAGATGGCCTCCACGATCTCCAGATCTCTCAATTTTAGATTTTTTATGGGGCTATATACAAAATGAAGTATATCAAACACTACATTTGCGAATGAGACCAACGCAATGGTTCTTTTTAACACTATTCAAAGAATTACAAAAAAATATCAATTTTGCATTAGAGAAAATAAACGATCGTCAATTTAAACATCACCTTTAAAAATTTGTTTTTTCTTTTTTTATAATGTTATTTTTGTGTGTTTGTTATATTTTTATTTTATACTATAAAACTGTTGTTACAAACTAACTGTTATTAAAAAACTCTATAGGTATTTTTATATAATAAGATACCTATATGCAAGGTATCCAAGTCTTCATTAGCAATATGTAACTTTCAATTGTTTATTATTGTTATTCATGGCCTACTATTAAATTATGCATTTTATTTCAGAAAATTGTCATTTATTTGCGTGTTTCTGAGAAAAAGTGCATACTATTATATGTTTTTCAAAAAGGTAAAAAAGGCAAATTTTATAGTCTATAAATATACAGGGTTTTCCTTCAAAAAAATAAAGTGGGGTCTGATAACTTTTTGACCTGACCCTGTATACTAATTTCGAACGCGGGATTGAGTTCTACGGGAAAAACTATATAAGAAACAGTTTTCACATTTTAGATAAGTTATCTGATAGTTGAGACAAGAGGGGTGCCTTAAAATGCAACATTTTCAATTCAGCCCTATATCTTAAAAACTAAAAGTGCTATGATAATTTTGTTAGCGACATCTTTAGTTTTACGAAAAAGTAGCACACTGTCACGAAAACCGAAACTTCCTATCTATAAAAATAACGGAGATACCCCGCAAAAGTACCCGAAATGGGACACCCTGTACAGTCTCTATTGTAAGACGCGAAGATGAATTTTAATAGACAACAAATGATCGATATGATTTATGTATTAGGAGCAAGTGAAAAGAATTGTATGTTAACGATAATAATATATCACGAAAAGTATCCTGATAGAAGACAATTACACAGAAACGTTTTTGACAGGCTTATGTAACAGTTTGATGAGGGGAGAAATCTAGAATACACAAAAACTGATCGAGACAAACCTGTTTTAAATGAGAAGAACAAGTTAGTGGCAAACTTAAAAGTTATAGAAGACCCACATATTGGCTCAAGATGAATTGCAAGGGAAACAGATGTAAGTAAAACCACCGTTCTTCTAAAAAAAAAACAAGTTTCACCCATACCACATTCAACTCCTTCAAGAATTATATGAGAATGATTATCACAGATCAAGATTTACTAACTTTGTGTTATTTACTGACGAAGAAACATTCCACAAAAATGGAAATGTCAATAGAGATAATTCTCATAACTACGCTACTGAAAATCCTAACTATATTAGCACAACTCGTCAAAATAGGGGGTCTCTTAACGTCTGGGGTGGAATTTTGTCATCGGTCAGCATTTTTTTGAAGAAAGGCTTACTGCACACCCATATCTCTAGTTTTTGAGGGAAGATTTTAGAACACTATTATACCAAATCCCTATTAACATCCGTGATCAAATATGGTTTGTGCATGACGATGACCCAGTTCACCATACAGCTGACATTCATGTATTTCCTAATAAACAATTTCAAGAACGCAGGATAGGAAGAGGAGGACTGACACTCACAAAGTCCCTGATAGACGAAAACCATAGCAACACTTTAATCATTCTTAGCAATTGATTAATATTATATATAATATTGAGACTCATCACGCTTCGATATATTATATTTACTTTATGTCATTTGACCCTGATCACTTTTCTAAAATGCTAACTATGTCATCCTGCTTACGTTAAATAAAAATAATCTAAAATTATAGAAAAAGTCGTACTTTATACAACACCCTGTATAAATAAATTGTTTTCTACCAACTGGATTCATAGTTCTAGAGATAATTTAATGAACAGCTCTAAAATCTGTACTTAAATATCTGATTTTATTATTTAAATATTCATTATACTTTTCACTTTGGTATTTATTGATTCACATATTATATTTTTCTTCAGTTATATTGATTATTTTCTATACAATTGAAAATACTGAAATTTTGATGAAACTATTTCGGGTCTGTATAAATTATTTTAATGTTTCAGTATTTCCTTTTTAAAAAACTTGCAGCAACTTATAAAATAAATATTAAAAACATAACTCTGTATAGTGTATAAATGGAAAAGAGTGGGATAATAATAGTAACTCTAAGGCTCCAATAACTAAAGAAAATACACACAAGATTGATATATTCCTCAAAATAATATTGATAAAAGATATACTTACCAACAGAGCAGCTATAAGAGTCATGATAAGGCTACCAATGACCAGGCAAGTAGCTATGGCCCTAGTTGAATGAAACATTTTTTGAATTTGGTTCCATGGTCCCATAAGAAAACATGTACTGAGCATCGAGATTATATTACCTAGTAAAAAACTTGATATATACTTTCAAAAAAATATAATAATCAATTGATTTATGGCTTATGAACACAACAAATATACAAGTTCAACATATTCTGGGCAGTTAAATTACGGTATTATAAAATGAATTTATTTTTATTTATTCGTTTAATTAATTTAAAAGCTATTGGCAATATAATACAACATACATTTTAAATGAATATAAAAATATAATATTTTGCTACATAACTCAATTTTGTTTCTTTTCTATGTTAACTATGAATTTAAATAAACTGTAAAATTTTTAAGTACTTTTATTACTTCCCTAGTAAAAGGGAATAGAGTAATGTGAAAAAATTACCTACCCAGGTTTTTACAGATCTTCACGTTTTAGGGTCCCTAGATTCCAAAAAATATGTTTTCGCAATTCCGTCGGTTTGTCTGTACGCGGCATAGCTCAAAAACTACTTATCCGATTGGCTTCAAATTTTCGTAAAAAACCAATATGGCGGAATAAAATGGCAACGTGTCAAAAATATTACTAAAAAACTGCTTATCCAAATTATCATAAATTTTGCACAAAAATCGAGTATTTCGTAAAAATCATCTGGTAAAATTTTGGTACGACTCCAAGATAGCGTGGTGAAATGTTAAAAAATTATTACTAAAAAAACTACTTACACAATTTTCCTGAAATATTGCAGAAAAATTAAGTATTATCAGTGGCGCAACTAGGGGAGGGCTAGGGGGAGCTTAGCCCTCCCAATCTCGAAATTAGCCCCCCTTCCAGACGATTGTGCGTGATGCTGCGAGCAAAGCCGAGCAAGCGGAATTTGGTCGCGATGCACCATTGAGTAATGGTTTTAAGTTAGTTTTGAGATTTTTTTTTAATTCTGCTGTTACAATAGATAATATTTACAATACAGGTAAGATAAAAACTTGAAAAGATTATCTCTTGCTGTGTTCCAACGCCTTCTATATATTTTTTAAAAATAACACTTAAAATTTCATTTAGTTCGTAAAAATGGGTAAAAAGGTATTCTTCCGTAGCGTAGTTTATTTTTTTCTTGCATCTTTTTTAGTTAAGAAATAAACATAGGTTTTTTTTCTAATTTAACACCTTCTATACTATACTTTTGTCCAATTGAATTGGACACTGGGCTTACGAAAACGAAAATTACTCTCGGAGTGTACAAAATCATGGAGGTGTGAGTGTGTTTGAAACATTTTTAACATTGGAAATAGAAATGTTTATGTTTGTATATGGGGACCAGGTTATGAGTTTTCGCTCAAGGAGAAAAGACAACGGTGTCGATCACTTTGGTGCGTTTTGTTGTTGATATTCTCGCTTAGCAGTAGTGCTCTTAGTCAATAGGACGATCGGCACCAGGCACGTAGCCAGAAATTCGTTTCGGGGGGAGGGGCAAACAGTTAAATCTCGGGAAAATTAAGAAGAATCATACCTATATCAAAATATTTCTAGCTGTTTGTGGCGGGAGGGGTCCAGACCCCCAGGACTCTCCCCCTGGCTACGTGCTTAATCGGAGGGCGCGTTTATTTTGAAGTTATGGATTTTAAGAATTGGAGAAATAGCGAAAAGTGTAAGCGGTATTTTTTAAGGCGGTGATTTTTTTAAAACTAACAAAAAAGCATATTTTGAGAACACAAGACCGATAATAGTCAAACTGAAAACAGAAATAGGTTTGGTAAATATTCTAACATTGAAAAATAATGTCATTGACGTAGATACCTAAATTTTCTCGACTATATATATTTAGAATAAGATTGAGGTGGTATTCCAAAAAGTTATTTAATTTTTGTATTAAAATAATGTTTGTCCAGTATACAGGGTAGACCCAGAAGGAGGGGGCACTTTGGCAGGTTTCCAGTTAACAGGTCAAGTAAAGCATATATTATGTTATACAGGAGAAGTGGTAATTTTCTCCTTAACATTTTTATATACGGGTTTCGTCGTTCTATGTAACTTTAAGTGTCGTAATTTATTCAAAAAAAATATATAAATATATAAATATATATATATATATATATATATATATATATATATATATATATATACATATTGACAGCTGTCATAGATATTAATAAAATCATATATAGCCGTAAAAAAAATTATATTTTGAGAACGCCAAGTCTATTATAGTCGAATTGAAAATAGATATAGTTGGGGTAAACGTAATATTAAGAAATTGGCGTAGATTTTTTTTAGATTATAAATATTTAAAATAAAAAAGAGGTAATATTTCGAAAAACTGTGAAATACCGCAAATTTATTTTTTTTGTATACATTGTAGCGTTAAAATTAAGATAAAGTTAACATGAAAATTTTCATGTCATTATTAACTTGGAAAAATACCATATATAAAAAATCATTGTTTCTTTAAAATTGGTTTTATCCGCAAATCAAAATTATCTTATATAAGTGTCAGGGTTTGAGCCCCCCAAAAGTCGGTGTCTAGTTGCGCCACTGAGTATTACTAAGAAATCAACTTGTAAAATTTTGGTACAAATACAAGATGGCGAAATCAAATGGCTGCTTAATAAAATATTCAAAAAATCAGCATGAAAAAACTACTTATTATATTGATTTCAAATTTTGTGCAAGAATTAAGAGTCATATAAAGATGAACTGATAAAATTGTGGTACGAGTTCAAGATCGCGGAACAAAATGGCGGCCAAATAAAATGTTTGATATCATGAAAAAAAATCCCCTCCAAGGTATTACATACCTTCAAGTTTTAGCTTTTCTAGATGCCCAAAAACATGTTTTCCCAAATCCATCAGTCTGTATGTTTGTCAAACTGGGGCATAGCTAAATAACTACTTACCCAATTGACTTCAAACTTTGGTCAAATATTAAAGGTCTTATGGGGATAACCTGGTGAAGTGTTAACATTAAGAAACTAATTATCCAAATTACCTCAAATCTGGCACAAAAATCAGTGTTATATAGAAATGACTAGTAACATTTTGGTATGAATCGAAAATGGCGGCATAATAAAAACAGTTAAAAAAGTAGCCTGAAAAAACTCTTTATTAGATGAATTTCAAATTTTCTGCAAGCATTAAGTGTCATATAGAGACAAATTATGATTTCAACATGACGGAACAAAATGGCGGTCTTTAAAAAATTAGTGTAAAAACTACTTATTAGGACATATCTTCATATGAAGTTTTTTTCTTAAAATGAACTTAAGAATCTCCCCCTTTTTCGCATTTGTTTTGAAACATTCTGTGTATATATATACATTGTGTTTCCTAATTATGGAACATGGCTCCAGTACGCCACTGACCCTTTTTGCAGTTTTTATAGCTTTTTCAGTTTAAGCCACTAAAAATACAACTTTCTGGTCTCTTATGATTTGCTCGTATCTAACTTCAGTTTTGATTAAAAAAAATCACGTAAAACCATTCTAAATGTTTTTACAACTACCTGGGGTATCACCATACAGTGATAGTACTGTCACTGTCATATCAGTAAATTTTAAAGTTGTCAATTAGCATTGATTCCATTATGAATAATCTTAGTAATTCTGAAATGACTGACATGCACTTTATTTATAGATTAGCAAAGGAAAATTCGGAAGAGGCACGGAAAATTTACCAAGACAAATATCCCAACACAGTAATTCCATGTACTAAAAAATTTAGAAAGGTACATGCAAGATTAAGTGAAACTGGTAGTTTTAATAAAAATACACGCGGTGGAAGACCAGAAACTCTGACAACGCCTAAACTAGAAGAAGCTATACTTAATGCGGTCGAAGAAGATCCTTCAAATAGTACCAGGAAGATGGCACTGCAGCTCAAAAACAGTTTGGAAATTTTTAAAAAGGACTCTACTGTACCCATATCACATACAGCGGGTTCAAGCTTTACTGCCTCGGGACTTACCCAAGATAAATATTTTGTAGGTGGTTTGCTTCATACAGTGGCACACAATAACAATTTTTTACAAAACATTTTATTTATGGACAAGGCAAATTTTTTACGAGATGCTATCATTATTATCATAACTATTTTTGGTCCGACGAAAATCCCCACATAATTAGAGAAAGTCATTTTCAGCAACAATTTTGGCTGAACATATGGGTAGAAATTATTGATGATTACCTAACTGGCCCATTTTTTTACCAGCAAGATTAATAGGTGAATCCTATACAGATTTTTTGTGTCCACGATGGGGCCTCAACTCATTTTAGGGTCCTTGCTCATCACCATCTCGACATTACTTACCCTATTAGCTGGAGCGGACGTGCAGGACCTCAAATTTGTCCCGCTAATAGTCCTGATATGAATCCTCTAGATTTTTATTTATGAGGTCATCTAAAGGCTCTTGTTTATAAAACTCCTGTACTAGAAACGACTTGAGGAATCTTGAAAATTTTTTTTCGAAAACGAGGGTAGATACGAACAAAACACAAGAGACAAAAAAGATGTATTTTTAGTTGCTTAAACTGAAAACTCTGCAAAAAGAGTCAGTGGCATATATATATATATATATATATATATATATATATATATATATATATATATATATATATATATATATATATATATATATATATACCTATATATATATATATACCTATATATATATATATATATATATATACCTATATATATATACCTATATATACATATAAATATATATTATATGTATATATATATATATATATATATATATATATATATATATATATATATATATATATATATATATATATATATATATATATATATATATATATATATATAGATATATATACGTATATATATATATATATATATATATATATATATATATATATATATATATATTATATATATATATATATATATATATATATATATATATATATATATATATATATGTGTATATATATTTATATATATATATTTATATATATACAGGGTGTTTCAGAATAACATGCTAATAATAAAGAGGGTGATTCTTGGGCTCATTTTAGGAAAAAAAGTTCATATGAACGTATGTCCTAAACGCCTAAACTTTTGAGATACAGGGTGTCAAAGTTTTAAAAAATAAATACTTTTTTTACAATATGTTTGTCACTACTGTAGATATCTTTATGAAATTTGGGTCATGTATTTTAGGAATTAATACGCATTTTTTGATGCATCAAGAATTCAATTATTCTGACCAGTGCCGTCCATGCGGGTTTTGCTTTGCATATTTTTTGGGAAAAAAATAGTACGCCACTGGTTTTTCTTGAAATAAAAATTATTTTTGAAATCTTCATCAAATTTGCTCTCTTGGTATTTTTTCGTCAGATGCATAGTTTCCGCTTAAAAAAATAAAATAGATTTTACTGCAAAGTCAAAAGCTTCGGAGTAAACAATCTGCAAGCTCAGATTATCTTTGTTTAAATTAATGTTTGTGATACAAATTAATAAGGTATTTTTGAGAAATTTGTTACACACTTTCCATGTACTCATCAAAACGCATTTTCTGGTGTACAACACATTTTTTTTATTTTGAAATTAAATTAAAGAGAAAATTAACTTAGAAGTAAAGCAAAATAACTTAAATGAGATGTTGGAAATGTCCACCTCCAGCATAAATGCATGCATCTGCTCTCTTTCTCATGTACTCACGAACTCTTTGGAAAATGTCGGGTGTATTTCGAATAGTTTCGCAACAAACTATTATGCGATTCCTCAGCTCTTCTACAGTGTGAATAGGTGTGCTGTAGACCAATGTTTTTAGATGACCCCACAAGAAATAATCCAAACTATTAAGGTCCGGGGACCTGGGTGGCCATGCTTGTGGTCCTCCGCGACCTATCCACCGATTGTTATAGTTTTGGTTCAGATATTCGCGCGCCAGTGCACTAAAATGCGCTGGCGCCCCGTCGTGCATAAACCATAGACGATTTCTTACTAAAATAGGAACATTCTCCATCAAAGCTGGTAATTCTTCTTCAAGGAACTTTCTGTAATTTTGCCCATTCAACCTCTCATGAAGAAAATACGGGCCAATCAAATAGTCACCGCATATTCCAGCCCACACATTAACGGAAAACTGTTCCTGGTGGCGAGACTCTGATATAGCATGTGGGTTTTCTTCCGCCCAAAAATGATTGTTGTGGAAGTTTTGAATGGCATTTCTGGAAAAATTGGCTTCATCGGTGAATAAAATTTCGTTGTCAAACAAGGGATTTTCATGCACCTTCTGAAGAAACCATTGACAAAAGTTCATCCGTAATGGAAAGTCATGGGGAAGTAGAGCTTGAACCCGTTGGATATGGTAGGGATACAATAGAAAGTCGTGAAGTACTCGCCACACAAGAACATGAGTGATATTCAAATTATTCGCAATTTTTCTAGTGCTTAAACCGGGATCTTCCTCAATTGCGTTCAAAACCGCATCCTCAATTTCTGGAGTTCTTGCAGTACGTTGTACTCCTTTTAGGTGATTGTCTTGATCAAAACTTCATTTTTCGCACAACCTTCTATGAAGTTTTGAAAATGTTATGGCATCCGGAACATTTCTATTGGGAAAACGTTCTTCATACAACCGCTTCGCTTGTAGTGCGTTACCGTCAGCTAGGCCATACATGTAATGCATGTCTGTTAACTCGGAATTCGTATAATGAAACATTTTTCGTTACAAAAAATCCAAATAAAATGAATTAATTAGACAACTGTCAAAATTATTTATGTTTATAAAACAAATGCCACAAGCATGGCGACCGACCGGCCCCGGCCGCCCCGGACCTCAATAGGTTATCATATCTTGTGAGGTGATCTTAAAACATTGAATAACAGAACACCAATTCATAATGACTTTGCAGTAAAATCTATTTTATTTTTTTAAGCGGAAACTATGCATCTGACGAAAAAATACCAAGAGAGCAAATTTGTTCAGAAATGAATGAAAATTTCAAAAATAATTTTTATTTCAAGAAAAACCAGTGGCGTACTATTTTTTTCCCAAAAAATATGCAAAGCAAAACCCGCATGGACGGCACTGGTCAGAATAATTGAATTCTTGATGCATCAAAAAATGCGTATTAATTCCTAAAATACGTCCGAGTGTGTTTTTGCTAATATTAACAGGAACACCTTAAGAAGGGTTACACGGAAGGTATTGGAGAAATGTCAAAAATATGTGGAAAATGGAGGGAGGCATGTGGTGTAACTTATATTTTTTTTATGTGTTAATTTAAATTTAGTTTAGGTATTTTCAATAGTGTGATAGTTACATTTTAGTCACTAGGTATTCACTGTTAGTATAATATCTTAGTTGAAAATCTGAAACATCGATGGTTGAATTAATATTTTTACCCATAAGCTAACAAGTTTACAATTAGAAATCTGAAATGCCTTTGGCTTGGTTGATGTCGGTCTGGAAATTGTTCTTCGTATGAACGCGCAGCTGCTTGTGTATTTCTATTTGCTTTAAAATAAAGTTCTATCATATCCAAATTCTCTTCGTTGGAATAATTACCCTCCATTCTAAGTAGTATAAGAAACTCAAATAAACTTTGTAAAAACTCGGCACAATGAGAAAATGATAACAAGTACTATTCAGGAACACAAAATGATTGTTGACATGCGGCATTCTTTTTTTCCTTATGGCCGCCATGCGTAATCAAAGCCTACTTAAAAAAAAACAATTATTTTGGTTTTTAGAGCTCAAGAAAAATAATAATCTTACCTTGTTATACATCATTGGAAAGCTCTTAAAAAGATCTTTCCAAAAATACAATAATCCAATATGGCGTCGGTAAGAAAATAAAAAGTTGATGATATCTCAAAAACAATTGAAGCTAGAAACTTCGTTTTACCTGCATAATGTTCCTCTAATAAAAGTGCCCTAATAATGTATAAACCATAAAACCATAATACGAGTCATTTAGAATACGGGCAAAAGTTGAAAATGCACCATTTTGATTTTTCCCAATTATCTTGAAAACCACAAAAGATATCCTAAACTTCAAAACGTCATCAAATTTGTAATAAAATTCTCTAAAACTTTCCTAATTTAACCCACCCTGTAGCTATAGCGGTTTACGAGATAGCAATGCATGTAAGCCAAATTTGGGACACATTGTAAAATATTTATTTATTTATTTATTTATTTATTCAAATGGTTACACCATTTTTACAATTTACATTTCGGAATAAATATTGACAATAAAAAAATTACTTAATTATTACAAAATACGGACTATACAACATCACAAGATCAGACTTTTCAACTCTTTTTTGAAAGCATGTATTGACACATTGAAAAAACTCAAGTTAGGAAACATATTCACACTAGTAATGACTCTATTTAGGGGCATGTTCTGACCTTGCCTAGTATTACAATGCGTAGCAGACAAGAGGGGTGATCTTCTAAAATTTCTGGCTGGAATATAAAAATCAAAGCTATTTAGTATATTGGATGATGTTATTATGTTATTTATTACTTTATAAAAGAACAAGACCTTGAAATATTGTCTGCGACTTTCCAGCGTGGTCAAACCATGATACCCTCTTACCTCCTCCAGGGTTAGCTGTAAACCTGCTCGCGCCATTCTGTATCGTAGGTACCTCACAAACTTAAGCTGTATTGCCTCTAGACGCCCACGGTGCACCTCAAAGTAAGGACTCCAAATCAAACAGCAATACTCTAACACAGATCGCACATAACACACAAACAATGCAACCAAGCTAAGCAAATTATTAAAATCATTAGACAATCTTAACATCATACCCAACACACGGTTGCTTTTATTAATAATTGCTTCATAGTGGTCCGTATAACGAAGCTTGCCGTCCAGCAACACTCCCAAATCCTTCACTACATTCACTCTCTGGAGTTCATTTCCCCCTATATTGTACCCATAGTCCCCACCATCCCTATTGCGACCAAAGACAATATAACTACACTTTGCCACATTCAGTGCCAAATTATTTTCCTGACACTAATAAGCCAGAGTATCCAAATCCCGTTGAAGCAGTCCTCGCTCGATTGCACCGCCCTAAAACTTTAAATCGTCTGCAAACAAAAGGTACTTTAAGACAAGTTTTTCTCCTATATCATTCACCAGTAGTTGAAACAGTCTAGGACCCAGGTGACTCCTCTGAGGCACTCCAGAGACAACATTAAACATAGGTGAAAGAAATCCCACCAATCTAACCTGCAAAGTTCTGCCCCGCAAATACGAAGACAACCAGGACTGAAAAGGCTCCCCCACTCCAAGAGAACATAGCTTGTCAAGCAGAACCCTTTGATCCATGAGGTCAAACGCCTTGCTGAAATCTGTATATATTGCATGTACCTCCTGGCTAGCATCCATAGCTGCACTGATATAATTAGCATACAGGAAAAGGTTGGTTTCGGTAGAACGGCCACCCTCAAAACCATGTTGTTCCTCCACGATATAATTTTTGAAAGCACCGAAGGAGGGTAAAACCAATTTTTCCATAACCTTGGGGATTGCAGACTGTATACAGACAGGTCTGTAGTTCTTGAGATCACTGCTGTTCCCAGCCTTAAATATAGGGGAGATATAGGAGTGCTTCCATTTGTTTGGAAAAGCACCACAAGATAGTGACCTATTAAAAATAAACGACAAAGGCTCACAAAGAGACACAGCACACTCCCTCAGCATATCAGGACCAGCACTCTTTTTCACATTTAGAGACAGTAAACACTGAAGTAGACTTTCGAACTTGATTTCAATTCTATTTACATTAGCGTGAAAACTACTTATGACTCGATTCTGATCATTATTGTAAGCCATTTTACCCTTAAAACTCTGATAAACAGAACTGAACTGTCTAGCAAAGAGATTGGCGACTTCCTGCCCCCCTTCAACCCATTGGTCCCTCAAAAACATGGATTCTTGGACATCATTGCCCCTTTGTGATCTTGACTTAACAAACTTCCAAAATTCGCTGGTATTTGCCCCCATTTGCTCCTCCATATTAGAGACATACCGACTATAACACTCACCAGTCATTCTCTTATACTCATTTCTTAGGTTATTGAATTCTGTGTAATTATGCTGACCAATTGTTGCCTTATATTTCTTATGGGCTACCTTTTTAGCAATTACCTTTCTTTTTAATTCAGAACTGAACCAAACAGGGAAATTTGACTTTTTTACCATATACTTTGGCACAAACAAGTCCACAGCATGATATATTGTGTCATAAAAAGCATCAACATATCATTAATATCATTCAAATAATACAAAAATTTATATATATATATATATTTATATTATATATACATATATATATATATATATATATATATATATATATATATATATATATATATATATATATATATATATATATATATATATATATATATATATATATATATATATATATATATATATATATATATATATATATATATATATATATATATATATATATATATATATATATATATATATATATATATATATATATATATATATATATATATATATATATATATATATATATATATATATATATATACAGGGTGTCCGGGAAAATGTGGGAGATCTCTCGGACTCAGATAGAACATTAAAAAATAAGATGACAAGTTCCCATAAATTTTTTTCCTAGCGGCCCTCCCTAGGGAGATACGGCCCCCTAAAGAACCCCACTGGAAATCGGTTTTTCTAGAATAACTTTTAAACGACTCAATATAATTTAACGAAAATTTAATATGATAGACAGTAGTAAGGACCTCTCAAAATACTCCCTTAAAACATAATTAGCTTGTTTAGTTTACCAGGGACGGACTAGATTGTACATTTTAACGCTCAAATTTTTAACACCCTGTATGATAAGGAGTTAAAAAAAATAAATTTGGATACCTTGAACATTAAGCTAAAGAAAAGGTACTCTTGTTCATTGTCGATAAAATGAACCGTTTTCGAGAAAAAAAATAATAAAAGTATTAATGTTTTATTATTGTTTATTTATCAGTATTAAAGAATGCACTTTTTTACAAACGTTACTATGGTACGAAATAAATAATCTCGCATTGACGTGTGCATTTGAAATCTTCTTGACACGTTGATCTTTTTGTACCTACTTCGATATTAATTTATTAAATTTTGAATACCTTGGTAAATTTAATTCGATAATGGGATACACATTTAGTGAGTATGCAGATATGCATCTTATGTACGGACTTGCATCTTGCAATGCTTATGAAGCAAGAAGGTTGTATGGAGAAAGATATCCTAATCGCAATATTCCAAATGAGAAAACATTTCAGCGAATTGACCAACGTCTAAGAGAAACTGGTGGGCAATTCTCAATTAATAAGGTAACATTATTGACGTTCATTAATTATTTTTAGGAAGTTTTGGGAAAAGGAGTACTGATGCTGGTGTGAGGAGAACAGTACGTACGGTGCAATTGGAGGAAGATATTTTGGATACTGTAGCTGATACTCCCTCAATAAGCACTCGAATATTAGCCGCGCAGCTTCATGTGTCAAAAAGTACAGTTGCTGAAGTACTTAAAGAACAGTTGTTATACCCTTATCATCTGCAAAAAGTGCATCAACTACTTCCTGAAGATTTTCCTCGAAGAATCCAGTTCGCAAACTGGTTGTTAGATCAACAACGAACAAACCCAAACTTCATTAGCATTATTCTTTTTACCGATGAAGCAGGATTTACCAAAGATGGTATTGTAAATTTACATAACTCGCATGTATGGGCTGATGAAAACCCTCATGCCACTGTCGTTCATCATCATCAACATCAGTTTCAATCCATTAATGTTTGGGCAGGAATAATCGGCAATTTTTTCATTGGACCATGCGTATTACCGGCACGATTGAATGGTGAACTTTATTTAGAGTTCCTTCAGAACGCTTTTCTAGATTCAATAGAGCATTTGCCACTTGAAACCCGCCAAAGGAGGCATTTTATGCATGATGGAGCCCCACCCCATTTTAGCGTTGCTGTACGGGACCACCTAAATAACGTCTATGGAAACCATTGGATAGGCAGAGGAGGTCCCATTGCCTGGCCTCCACGGTCTCCCGACCTAACGCCAATGGATTTCTACCTGTGGGGTCATCTCAAAACCTTGGTGTATTCCTCTCCGGTTGCTACTAGGGAGGAACTTTTACAGAGAATCACGTTTCATTGCGATATGATAAGGAACAATGCTGGGTTGTTGTGGCGAGTACAGCAGTCCTCTATTCGTCGTGCCCGCGAGTGCATCACAAATCACGGAGCACATGTTGAACCCACTTATGAAGTTTTTAATTGACTTTTTTCTATTTAGCGTATTAGGTTGTTCAGGATCAAAACATATTTAATACTCCCAAAGTTGTATTCTTTTATTATTTTTTTTTTCTCGAAAACGGTTCATTTTATCGACAATGAACAAGAGCACCTTTTCTTTAGCTTAATGTTCAAGGTATCCAAATTTATTTTTTTTAACTCCTTATCATACAGGGTGTTAAAAATTTGAGCGTTAAAATGTACAATCTAGTCCGTCCCTGGTAAACTAAACAAGCTAATTATGTTTTAAGGGAAGCATTTTGAGAGGTTCTTACTACTGTTTATCATATTAAATTTTCGTTAAATTATATTGAGTCGTTTAAAAGTTATTCTAGAAAAACCGATTTCCAGTGGGGTCCTTTAGGGGGCCGTATCAATTTTCTTAAAAAGTTTAAATGGAAGGTTATACTTCTGTTACACTTGTTATAAAAAATAATAAAAGACCGAAGTTTTGGCGAAAACCGCACATCGATATCTTTATTAGCTTTTAAGTTATTGCCAAGTAAGTGAATTAATAGGTAATTTTCGGATGAAATTATTAATAACGAGGATATCGCAGTGAAATTAAAATCTCAAGGGTTGACCCTAGACCCTTGATGTTATGGGGGAAGGCACAAGAAAAACCATCTGAGAAAGAAAAGTCATGCTTTTTGTATTCCAGTAATATCGGTATAGATATGGATAGTGTTTCCTAATTTGTCAACTTGCCAACTCAACCACAATTTAGCCAACTGCTTAATATATTGGGAGGTGCAAGCCCCCCCTCTTAGTGACGCCCTTGAAAATATCGATGGTACTGCTGCACACAAATCAAGTGATATCTAAGGTGTGATGTTGTCCTCTGAGACAAACCTCATTAGTCTAGCAACCAAATACAAAAAAAATGCATAGAAATTTCACGGTCTTATTTTTCGACGAAGAAACAAATAACTTGAGTAAAAAAAAATTACCCGGAACTTTTTTCTTCGTCGAAAAATATGACCTTGAAAAGTCGATCCGTTTTAATGCGTTTTAGAGTTGCTTCGATATCCTCATAAAAACGGTATTAAACATCTATTAGATTTGGTCAAATTTGGTAGCTTTATTAAATTATTTATAGTTAACAAATAATGCAATATTATTTGTTACTTTTGGCTTTCCCCTTCACACTACATTTAGACTTATAACTGGTCCAAACTATGTCAGAGCAGAAATTTCGAGCCTGTTCGGAGGCCAACGAACCAAAGCAAGAACAACGTAATAGTAAAAATAGCGCGAAAACACAAGTAAACAACAAAAACAGCACTTTGTAGGTAACTAGAAAACAAAGAAAACTAAAAATTTTAATCTGCCTCTGCAAAATGTTTTTTATTATTTAGGATTCATCGATTTAGGCTTCAGAGACTCAATGAAACAGCAGACCTACCAAGGAAATCCAATCCAACGATGCTGGTCGAAATATTACTGGAAATCATTATTAAAGTGGGTGGGACAATCACCAAGCATAACCACATATTCATTCTAGTGACGATTGTTATGTCTTCTAGCAATTCTGCTAAATCGTTATAATTCATAAATTGTTATAAACGGTATAGCAAAGGCAGAAATTGAAACTGCTGTTCCACTAAATCGATGCATCTTAAATGACGGAAAACATTTTGAAAATTATAGCATTTCGTTTTCTTTGTTATCTAGTTACCTACAAAGTGACGTTTTTATTGTTTACATGTGTTTTCGCGTTACTTTTACTGTTATGTTGATATTGCTTTGGCTCACTGACCTCTAAACACTTCTCTTCTGACAAAGTTTGGACCAGCACTAAGCCTAGTTAAAATGTGAACGGAGGAAAGCCAAAAGTAACAACTAATATTGCATTATTGTTAATTTTACATATTTTAATAAAGCTGTAAATAATAATCTATCTAGTATTTAAAAATAATATTGTTTTCATAGTCTGTTCGACTTAACCTAACGGTTGTTTAATACCGTTTTTAAGAGGATATAAGAGTGACTCTAAAACGTATCGACTTTTCAAGTTCATATTTTTTGACGAAGAAAAAATGTCCCTAGTAAGTTTGTTTCCTTAAGATTATGGGAAGGTCAATATGTTTTTCATATTTTATTTTTCTCTGTTTCAAAAAAGTGTGTTTTTGTTTATTGATAAAACAAACATTGAAAAATACGACCGACGAATTAGATGCATTTTATAAAGTCAACCGCCATATCTTGTATTTGGTTGATCTTTTGGCTTGTTTGCTAGACTAATGAGGTTTGTCTCAGAGGTCCACATCGATCTGTCACACCGCAGATGTCACTCCATGCAACTCCTGAAACTTGAAATTTCCTTTTAAATAACCCTAAGCTCATTCAATTTGGATAAGGGGTTTAGAAGATATAGTGATTTAAAACTTGCATAAGTTAACAGCTCCTCCACCCTTATTAAGAGTGATCCAAAAAAGTAATAGGAAATTAATTCAGATTCCCAATGAGGCAATGCAAGTAAGTTATATCTAGTTCTGAAAGTCTTTGTAGAGTTTGTGAAATTTATTGTTCACCATAGGAACTACGTCGCCCCCTTGTGGTCAATTTAGAAACTTAAAAATATTTTCAGTCAATTACTCTTGGTCACTTTTGCTAAAATATTTTTTTTCAAGGCGCAAACATGAAGGACTTTCGAGATATGAATAGTGAATGCCCTTAAGTGAACAGCAACTCTACTAACATAATATTAATGTTCGATTTGACATCCAAAACCATCGCTTGCGAATCATATATGTAGGCTATTTTTTATGCAAAAATTTGAAACGAAATGTTACGGGTTTACTTTAAAACAAACTTCTTTAACAGACAACACTAAATTTATAAAATACTCAGTACAACACAACTAATAGACTTTACGCTGCCACATTTATTATAAGATTAACCCTAAAAAGATGACCCCTCGGCTTTATACATGCAGTAGAAATTTCCGAGATACTCTGTTCTGTTCTCGAAGATATGTAGAATAGGTTTCTTCAGTTCTAAATGAACACACAAAAACGCTTATGGTTCGTCGTAACGGCTACCGCCAACACCTTCACAATATGTGTTTCGTAGGAATTTACTTTTAAAAATTAACAAAAATGATACTTTTAAGAAACACTTAAAGAAATATTTTTTGCAGAATTAATATCTTCACGATTGATATCTTTTTTTAATATTTACAGTTTTTAATTTATTAGTAATTTATAATAATGTTTATACGTGTATGTGTTTTATATTAGTTCCCTTTAATATTTACAGTTTTTAATTAATTCGCAATTTATAATAATATGCACACATTTTTATGTTTTTATGTGAATTGTTAATTAGTTCCCTACTATAAACAATGTTGTTTCTCGGGCAATAAATGATTAATTAAAAAAAAACGTTTAGCCGTTTAAGTTCAGGTTTAATTTTTTTAAATAACTGTTTATATTTGGGACAACCTATACAATATAATAGCATATGTGTGTGAATACACATACGTATGCTTATTATATAATAAAAACTTAAGGTGGTGATACTTGAAACAAACCTCATGTGAACATAAGCTCTGAGCCTCATAACTTTTGAGATAAAGGGTGTTAAACTTAACAGAAAAAAATCTAACATAGAACGGAAGCTTTCAGGGCTTTGGTCAATTAAGAAATCATGGATTAGACCGTGTCAAATTGGAATTATTATCCGACGTTTCGCCTTCGATTGCACGAGGCATCTTCAGGGATCTTCACTCCACGAGATCTGAACACTGAATGAGCCCGAAGAGATTCAGGCGGGTTTTTATGCCCGACTGAAAGTGACCGAAGCTCTCAGAGGGAATGGCTATTGCACTAAAGATATTACACGTTCAATGAAAAAAAATATAGTAAACCAACTCCGCCAAAGGAAAATGATAAAGAGCCACCATTAGGTAGTGTTGTTCTTCCCTACATACATGGCACTACAGACAAAATAGGACGATTACTTCGGCGGTCCAACATACGTACAATCTTCAATACACATAAAACGATTGGACAATGCTTGCGATCCCCGAAAGATCTTGTACCTTTTCAAACAGAAGGAGTATATAAAATTCCTTGCTCCTGTGGAGAAGTGTATGTGGGAGAAACAGGACGCCCAATATCAACTAGACTTAAGGAACATGAACGATGTATTAAAAAGAAACAAATTGTCCAATCTGCTGTAGCTGAACACCAGCATAACACTGGCCATTTCATAAATGTGAAGGAAACCAAGGTTCTAGCATCGGTTCCAGGTTTTTATAAACGAAAAGTTAGAGAATCTATTGAAATATTTAAACATACAAAAAAATTCAATAGAGACACGGGTTACGGTCTACATCACACGTGGAAACCGATCTTAACACAGGGTCACGGTTCGGCGAGCACAAGTCGGGTATAAAAGCCCGCCTGAATCTCTTCGAGCTCATTCAGTGTTCAGATCTCGTGGAGTACAGATCCCTGAAGATGCTTCGTGCAATCGAAGGCGAAACGTCGGATAGTAATTCCAATTTGACACGGTCTAATCCCAAGAACCATGATTTCTTAAGAAAAAAATCTTTTTTAAGTATATAATATTTGGGGATAACATTCTATATATCTTCGTGAAATTTGGTACACATTTCCTACTCATCAAGACACATTTTCTGGTGTACAACATTCTTTTAATTTCTACCAGTACGGGATGTGCATTGCATATTTTTGAAGAAAAAAATGGTACGTCTCTAGATATTGTTTTGGATAGACTAGATATTTTTACATAAGTATTACCTCTTGCGTTTTTCTCGTCAGATATACCGTTTAAAAGTTATTTAGCAAAATGTCGGAATTTTTGGAGTACTGTTAAGTAAAATTGGCTATACACGAATCATCATTTTGCCAAATAACTTCTAAACCGTAGAAAGACTAAAAAGTTAGGGAGTAGAATAGGGAATTTGAATTTGATATTTCTTGTTCAAAATAAAGGGCAGTTTGTTATAAATGTATAATATTAACAAAACTCCAAAAATTCGGATATTTTGCTAAATAACTTTTAAACGGTACATCTGAAGAGAAAAACGCAAGAGCTAATTTTTGAGTAAAATGTCTATGCTATCCAAAAAAATATCCAAATGAAAAAATGTCAGTGGCGTACCATTTTTTCTTCAAAAATAAGCAATTCAAATCCCGTACGGACGCCTCTAGTAGAAATTAAAAAAAATTATGTACACCATAAAATGTGTCTTGATGCGTAGTAAATGTGTACCGAATTTCACGAAGATATCTAGAATGGGATCCCAAATATAAAAAAATATTTTTTCTTAAGTCTATGTATGTGTATCTCAAAAGTTATCAGGTTTAGGAATATATCTATATTATATATATATATATATATAGATATATATATATGTTGATTTTTAGTCCTTCACGGATGGAAAAATACAATGCGTTTTCATTCCGGGTGTACATCCGTTCACTACTGTCGTTCTGAAAAGAACAGTTTTGCTGACGTTTCGCCAAAATCACATTTGGCATTTTCGAAGCTTTATTTCTCGCGTCCGAATAGAGACTGCTCTGTATATATATACATATATATATATATATATATATATATATATATATATATATATATATATATATATATATATATATATATATATATATATGTATATATATATATGTATATATACACTCCGCCAAGAAAGTATCGCATCACTCGAAAAAACGGAAATATTTTTATTTTATCTTCAAACATCGACTGGTATTTCTTGATCTAAAAGATTAAAATTCCATTAACGCAAGTAAAAAAGGTACGCTTTGTGTTCAAAAAAGGCATATAAACATCTTTATCTACATTCATTGCATTTAGTGTCTTGTAAGTCGATATTTTGTTTCGTTCAAAACTACGCTATTTATTTTGTCTAAGTGAATTTTGAGAATCCTATTGAATATGGAAGGTCGTGCGAACGTAAACTTAAATTTGCCAAGAGATCTAGTGGTTAGAATTATTTCTTTAGTTGAGGATGGGCGGAGTCAGCGATATGTCGCTGCCTTAGTTGGAGTCAACCAGTCGACAGTATCTCGAGTTGTTGCTAGGTACCATGAAACAGGAGGGTATGAGAGACGACCAGTACCAGGCCGGCCGCAAGCAATTACGCCAGTGGACCGTCGATTTTTGACTCTCCAAGCGCTACGTCGAAGACATGTTACTGCAACACAACTCCAGCAAGAGTTAGTTGCAACTCGAAATGTGCGGGTATCTTCGGAAACTGTTAGAGAAATCTTAAGACAGTCTGGAATAAGAGCTAGAGTGGCTGCCACTGCCCCTCGTCTCACCAGGGACCACCGTGTAGCACGATTAGAATTTGCAAGGGAACATGTTGAGTGGAACATTGATGACTGGGGCAACGTACTCTTTACAGATGAGTCAAGATTTTGCTTATACACATCAGATCGCCGAATACCTGTGTATAGACGAGATGGGGAGCGCTACGCCCAATTTAACATAAGACCTTCAACCAATTTCGGTGGAGGGTCCATTATGCGTTGGGGAGGAATATCTTTGAGGGGTCACACAGAATTGGTACTGCTTGACGGGGGTTCCATCACTGCTGATAGGTATATAAGAGACATTTTGGAGCCACATGTTGTCCCTTATATGCCATTTATCGGTGACAATGCTATCCTAATGCATGATAATGCACGTCCCCATGTAGCTAGGATAGTTACTGAATACCTTCAGGAGGTAAATATCAGAGTTTTGGACTGGCCCGCGTGCAGTCCAGACTTAAACCCAATTGAACATGTTTGGGACTATCTGTACAGAAGGGTTAGAGCTGGAAACATCCCTGCAACCGATCTCCAACATCTCCAACAACTCTTAACTGCAGAATGGGAGAATCTGGACCACGGGTATTTGGAGGCCTTGATTGGGAGCATGCCAGAACGTTGTCGGGATGTTATAAGAGCCAGAGGAGGCAATACAAGATTCTAAAATGATATTTTGTTATGTTAAATGGTTTTTTCTTTCGTAATGTTAAATTTCGAATTTTCCTTAATTTACATTTAGTTCAAAAATCTAAAAATTAGAAGTTGTTTTATGTTCTTTATTACATTTTTAAATACAAAAATAGATTGAAATATTTCTAAAAAATGGATATCTACCGAAAAAAAAAATTAGTTTCTTTTTAATGTTAAGAAATTGTAGTGATGCGATACTTTCTTGGCGGAGTGTATATATATATATATATATATATATATATATATATATATATATATATATATATATATATATATATATATATATATATATACAGGGTGTCCGGGAAAATGTGGGAGATCTCTCGGACTCAGATAGAACATTAAAAAATAATAAGACAAGTTACCAAAAAATTTTTACCTAGCGGCCCTCCCTAGGGAGATACGGCCCCCTAAAGAACCCCACTGGAAATCGGTTTTTCTAGAATAACTTTTAAAAGACTCAATATAATTTAACGAAAATTTAATATGATAGACAGTAGTAAGGACCTCTCAAAATACTCCCTTAAAACATAATTAGCTTGTTTAGTTTACCAGGGACGGACTAGATTGTACATTTTAACGCTCAAATTTTTAACACCCTGTATGATAAGGAGTTAAAAAAAATAAATTTGGATACCTTGAACATTAAGCTAAAGAAAAGGTACTCTTGTTCATTGTCGATAAAATGAACCGTTTTCGAGAAAAAAAATAATAAAAGTATTAATGTTTTATTATTGTTTATTTATCAGTATTAAAGAATGCACTTTTTTACAAACGTTACTATGGTACGAAATAAATAATCTCGCATTGACGTGTGCATTTGAAATCTTCTTGACACGTTGATCTTTTTGTACCTACTTCGATATTAATTTATTAAATTTTGAATACCTTGGTAAATTTAATTCGATAATGGGATACACATTTAGTGAGTATGCAGATATGCATCTTATGTACGGACTTGCATCTTGCAATGCTTATGAAGCAAGAAGGTTGTATGGAGAAAGATATCCTAATCGCAATATTCCAAATGAGAAAACATTTCAGCGAATTGACCAACGTCTAAGAGAAACTGGTGGGCAATTCTCAATTAATAAGGTAACATTATTGACGTTCATTAATTATTTTTAGGAAGTTTTGGGAAAAGGAGTACTGATGCTGGTGTGAGGAGAACAGTACGTACGGTGCAATTGGAGGAAGATATTTTGGATACTGTAGCTGATACTCCCTCAATAAGCACTCGAATATTAGCCGCGCAGCTTCATGTGTCAAAAAGTACAGTTGCTGAAGTACTTAAAGAACAGTTGTTATACCCTTATCATCTGCAAAAAGTGCATCAACTACTTCCTGAAGATTTTCCTCGAAGAATCCAGTTCGCAAACTGGTTGTTAGATCAACAACGAACAAACCCAAACTTCATTAGCATTATTCTTTTTACCGATGAAGCAGGATTTACCAAAGATGGTATTGTAAATTTACATAACTCGCATGTATGGGCTGATGAAAACCCTCATGCCACTGTCGTTCATCATCATCAACATCAGTTTCAATCCATTAATGTTTGGGCAGGAATAATCGGCAATTTTTTCATTGGACCATGCGTATTACCGGCACGATTGAATGGTGAACTTTATTTAGAGTTCCTTCAGAACGCTTTTCTAGATTCAATAGAGCATTTGCCACTTGAAACCCGCCAAAGGAGGCATTTTATGCATGATGGAGCCCCACCCCATTTTAGCGTTGCTGTACGGGACCACCTAAATAACGTCTATGGAAACCGTTGGATAGGCAGAGGAGGTCCCATTGCCTGGCCTCCACGGTCTCCCGACCTAACGCCAATGGATTTCTACCTGTGGGGTCATCTCAAAACCTTGGTGTATTCCTCTCCGGTTGCTACTAGGGAGGAACTTTTACAGAGAATCACGTTTCATTGCGATATGATAAGGAACAATGCTGGGTTGTTGTGGCGAGTACAGCAGTCCTCTATTCGTCGTGCCCGCGAGTGCATCACAAATCACGGAGCACATGTTGAACCCACTTATGAAGTTTTTAATTGACTTTTTTCTATTTAGCGTATTAGGTTGTTCAGGATCAAAACATATTTAATACTCCCAAAGTTGTATTCTTTTATTATTTTTTTTTCTCGAAAACGGTTCATTTTATCGACAATGAACAAGAGCACCTTTTCTTTAGCTTAATGTTCAAGGTATCCAAATTTATTTTTTTTAACTCCTTATCATACAGGGTGTTAAAAATTTGAGCGTTAAAATGTACAATCTAGTCCGTCCCTGGTAAACTAAACAAGCTAATTATGTTTTAAGGGAAGCATTTTGAGAGGTCCTTACTACTGTTTATCATATTAAATTTTCGTTAAATTATATTGAGTCGTTTAAAAGTTATTCTAGAAAAACCGATTTCCAGTGGGGTCCTTTAGGGGGCCGTATCTCCGTAGGGAGGGCCGCTAGGAAAAAAATTTATGGGAACTTGTCATCTTATTTTTTAATGTTCTATCTGAGTCCGAGAGATCTCCCACATTTTCCCGGACACCCTGTATATATATATATAAATATATATAGTTCGCTGTGACACAAATATTTTCTTAATTTTAGGCTCCTAGTTTAGGCTTAGTAAGTAGCGTAACTAACCAAAACGACATTGCAAACAAAAATGCCTAATTTTTTAAAACATTTCTTTAATGTTTGGACGCATTGTTTTTTAAAACCAAAATAACAAAAATATGTTTTTATTTCATTTTTTAATAATGAATTGCTTTAGTGATTAATTTTAAAAATAATGCCCAATGATATGATAAATATGTTGGTATGAGCAGTGTATTAAAATAAAATATGCAAATGATTACGTTATTTATGGCCTATTTTACTAAAGTAATAAAATTTTTACTAATAAATGCAATAAAATGATATTGTTGCTATTTTGTTTCTAAAAATATTTGGATTCAAACATAAAAAAAATATATTTTTTTCTTTTGATAAATATTACTAAAAAGTTAATTTAGAACAAGAAAATTTAGGCAGTTTTGTTTTAAACGTAATTTTCCTTTATTACGCTACTAATCAAGTCTGAATTAGGAACCTACAATTGCATTATATTTTGTAGCATGGCCACCTAGGCAAAATGAAACAAATGCCTATATCTAATATAATATATGGGAAAGTAAAAAGTAGTTATAGCAATTTATGGCAAAATCCACCAAATATTTATTTTTTCCAAATTCAGCTATTAGATATGTCTCAAATGGTGTTTTACACTGTGGGAATATTAGCACTAAATACAATTCAATAAACGCTTGTTAACTAATTTTAAAATCTTAAAACTTGTTAAATATTTTTACTGTGTATAGTGGATAAAATGCTCAATATTTTAATAACTATATTATACATACCTAAAGTATAAAACACTGCAAATACATTCAGACCTTTACTGAAAAATAGTGCAAATGATCCTAGGAATGACAGCAGAATTCCTACAATAAAACAGGCGATAAATCCCTTGATTCTTGTTGACCAGCTTAGTGTTGAAGCATCATTTAACTAAAAACAAAATATATTTAATAATAATAAATCAATTTCTTAAAGATATTAGGTTTTAAACACTCCTTGTTGAATTTTAAAGAGAGTTAACCTTTTAGTCTTAGGCTGCAGTTACACAGATATATCGTGTACAAGCGTCTTCGATCGTCTAGAACAGACTGAAAATAAAGCACAAAGTATGACAACATTGTGTTAAATTGCTATTGTAAACAACGGTCACGACCTATCGTCATCGGCCGGTTTGAAATAAATTTAACTTTGCTAATTGCACATTTCTGACTTTAAATGTCGTAAGTATCAATATGAATAATATAACCAACCAAACAGCACGTTGTTGTAACTGCTATTTTAATCATTTTGTATATTTTGAACAAAATGGCGGGCTAATAAAATTGTTAAACAATTATTGTAGATTAGATTCTTAGGTATAACACTGGATGACAGATTGAAATGCAGAGCATATTTCTTCCCTAAATTCAAAGCTAGCGTCTGCATGTTTTGTAGTGTGTGTGAGAGTAGTGTCTAATGAACTGAGCTGGTCTGTTGCAAGAATGTTCTATTTTTCCATGGTAGACTGTCAGCTGCGTTATGGTGTGGCATTTTGGGGCCTAAGTGCCAATCATTTACTGAACTTAGTGTTTGTATTGCAAAAGAGGGCGGTTCGGTATCTGAACAAGGCTCGACCGCGAGATCATTGTAGACCATTATTCATCTTGTCCAGGATCTTAACCTTGCCTTGCCTGTTTATTCTAGAAACAGTGTGCCTTATTCATAAGAAAAGACACGATTACACTAGTGGCTCTCAGTACAACACTCTACGATCCATCAACCTTCCACTGCCCATCCCCAGGCTTGCCTCTACCAAAAACTCTATCATCTATGAAAGTGTTAAAGTGTATAACCACTTACCCATATATTTTCGAAACATAAATGATTTGAAAACGTTTAGAAGAAAATTAACAATCCATCTGGAACAAAAAGCCTACTATAGCTTATTAGAATATTATTCAGATCGTTTATGATCCATTCTAAACATCAAAATCTTAGCTGCATTTTTTAAATTTATATGTGTATACAACTTTTTAATATCTTTAACTTTTATGTAAATTATTTGTTAATTTGTTTGTTTCTTTTTTAACTTTTTAGACATACTATTTTGTATATTAATGTGTAATATTTTTTTTTACTATTAGTTATGGCAAGACCATTACTAGCCATATAATAATTATTATTTTTCAGCTTTGTCAACAAGATCAGTCTTAGACAATAAAGCATATTTTGACTTTGACTTTATCAAAATTTTTTTTGAAGTACGAAAATGAAGAAATGGGTTATGCTTCACTTTATTCGACAAAAAGGATTCTTACCTATAATTGTAATTATTATTACCGTACGTATGACATCATTTTCAGTGGTTTCACAAATGTGTGCTAATTTTTTTAATGCCAATAATAACATCTGCGTGTTAACAAACTTATAATATTTTTATAATTGAAAGAGCATTGGAAATCCCGAAATCATTTCTCACTTCATGAGATAATAATTTATCACATAAATTTAAAGAAAGAGTCGTTTGGTAACTTTATACATAATGCACAGCAGACGATTGTCTTCCCCCATTGCACTAACTAAAACCAAAGGATTAGGTTAGGTGGGTTTAAAAGGAAATTAGTTACCTATATATTATGTTTTTAGAGTTTCAAACAAACCTCATCATCTACAAGTATCAATAGCAAAAAGTTTTTCCTTCACCTTTGCTTTAAGTAGGGTAAAGGGAAATTTTATTCACAATAAATTATACTTTTCATGGAATTTGAATTAAATTTTTTGTTTATATTTAATAATCAATGTTTTAAGGCGATGATTGCTGCTGCTTTGAATAATTATTAGTTTCAACAGTTATGTACCAAATTCAGTGTTTTTACTATGTTTTTATTGGCTTCACTACTCGTCTGATATTGTATGTTTGTATGTCTAGTTCATGTTTTTGGCATGCATACACTTTCGTATATGAAAAAAATTCGAAATTTTAAGTCAATATTTAGAAATTGTGTAGATCGGCGTCTAGGATCAACTAACGTCAACATTCGTACAAATTCATCGGTATCTGAGATACTTAAGATAACAAATTATAAATTTTTAATCAACACTTAAAAATACAAAATGGAGGAGCCAACATAGCGAACGAATTTTGAGATTTAAAGGTATTCGACTTGGTATCTAGGGGTATTTAAGGGTAAAAGTTATGAATGTTTAGTCAACATTTGAAAATTGAAAATGGCGGAGCCAACATGGTAGACTAATTGTAACATTTCCGCAGATATCACTAAAATTTGCGAAGGTTGGGACTTTAGCAGAATCGGATTGTACTAAAATTTGGTTCGCAATTGTAATAGATTGTAATAGATTTTTAATAGAGATGGATTCACCCGGTGACGTCATTTTTGGCATTGAAATCTGGTTGCGGTGTGGTGTGGAATGACGTCAACCTTGACCATGACCTATTTATTTTTTGAGTTTATTTTATTCGCTTTATTATTTTATGTACAACTATTGAATAATAGAAAGGTAATATATAATATTTTTCTCAAAGAGACATTGTTTTAATACATATCAGAAAATAATTAATCTCTTTAAAACTGATTAACAACAGTGTTCCAAGTTCCAACAACAGGCCAACCCGATTTGTGTAGAGTGATTTTTTGTAATTTTTTATCTGTTTTTATATGTATTTATTAATTTTGCTTTATAGAAGCTCAGAAGTTAAAACTGTTTTTAATATTAGCAATTACCTAATAATTATAAGTATTTGTTATTTACATAATAAATGACAACAGCAACAGCTAGAAACCAAATTCGTCGTATTCGAAAAAATAAAAAAATGTTATACCTATCTATCTTCATGAATCTTTTCAATATTTAAAAAACCATTAAAATTACAATCGATAACATATACTCCACAACATACCGTTATCTTAACAATGCTCCATACCTATACAATTATTTTGCATGATCAATTCGCCACAGTAGATTAGTGTACATTTATATTGAGAAAGGTTATTTATGAAACTAAGGGAAATTTGGTAAAGAAAATGATTTTTGTAAAAACGTAAAATGTAATAGATTATCAGGTTTCTCTCCAATGTTGTAATAGGGTATTAGGCAAGGTGGAATTGTAATAGATTGAGTACAATTGTAATAGCAATCCCAACACTGAAATTTGTTTTTTGAGGATATTTAGGAGTGCGCATCATAAATGTTTAGTTACCATTTAAACATTTTAAATGACAATGTCAACATGGCGGACGAATTGTAACATTTGTGCAGAGTTGACTCAAAATTGGCATTTGGAGGTATTATGCATATCATAACTTTTTGTTAACATTTAAAAAATTCAAAATGGCGGCGGTGTCAACAGGGTGGACGAATTTTGCTATCTGTGCAGATTTGACAGAAAATCGGCATAGGAGCATGTAAAAATGCCAATTACAATTTTTCAGTAAATGTTACAAATTCAAAATAGCAATACCAAGATAGTAGGCGAATTTTAACATTTATGTAGATTTGATTGAAAATCGATATAAAGAGTGTAAGTAATTGTTAGTAATACTCACATATTCAAAATGACGATGTCAATAGTTGTAAGTAAGCCACGTTTTTTTTTGTAAGTAAGGTAAAGCATAGTTCAATGGGTGGTTGTTTGAGTATTAATAAGATGATATATTCCCATAAATATGTATCCTTAATTTGATTCTTAAGTAAGATACAGTGTGTTTAAAATTAAAGGGAAAAACTTTGTGCATATTTCTGAAATGCTTCTACGATTCTACTGAAGCTCAACCTGTTTTCTAGACAGGTTAAAAGGAATTTTTAAGCTAAACCAACTTTCCGGATTTCCACCAAGGGCTTATGTCTGTTTTTTTATTATTTGTTGAAAAACTAGGACAATTTTATAAGAATGTTTTTATACATTTCTTGTGATAATTGTATTTTTAAACCGGCATGTTTAATTTGTATTGTCACAGCACAAGAGTACTCCATTAAAACAGTCTTTAAATCATATCAATTGTCATCTTGTTATGCTATATCAATAGTTGAATCTAAAAAAAAAAATGATTTTTTAATTTTAAATATCCAAATCTTACACTCAAACCAGGTTAGGACATGTTTACAAATACATTAAAACAGCAATTTTCTTGCAAACTTCACACTGCCGCACCAAATAAAACTGAGAAATATTTAAAAATTCATTGTTGCCAAAATATTACGCATCAGTAACCAATCCACAAAGGCACTAAAACCATAATTCGTTTTGTGATATTGTTCATAAAATAATTGCCCCATAATTCGTTTTGTGATATTGTTTATAAAATAATTGCAGTTGTCTAGTGGGTTTTACTGGTACTAGAAATAAAACTAAGTTTAATAGGCTACTACAATTGATTATACCATTGACAAGTTTGTAAAGAAATAACAAGAAGAAGTACTAGAAGGAAATTTAATTTTATACAAAAGATATTTTACAAACTTGTTTTGAACATTTTCAATTCCATTTAAGTGACAAGAATAAAATGGAGTCCATAAGACAGAACAATACTCTAAAATACTACAAACTATGGAGTTATATAGACAAGTATGCGCCCTTGTAGCATTGATGAGCTTAGTTTGTCTTTTAATAAAACCAAGCACCCTAAGATCTCTCAGAACTATGCTGTCAATATGAGGATTAAAAGTCAGATTGAAAAATTACTCCAAAATCATTAAACAATGTTTTCAATGTTTAAAGTATTAATAGTACAGCATGTTCTGATTGGATTCCAACGCTTGTAAAAGTAATAGATTTACATTTTGAATCATTAATGGTCAAAAAATTTAAATAAACCACTTTGCAAATTTATCAAGATCACACTGTAAACCACCAGAATCGGGATAAACAACATTAGAAAATTTTAAGTCGTCCGCATACAAAAGGCATTGAGATGAAGTAAAAGAGGATATGGTTTCATTAACAAACAATGAAAAGCTACAAGCCCCAAATGCAAACCCTGAAAACACAGTACAATACAAAAACTTCATGTGAAAGAGATTTGCTTACTTTTACTACCTGTCATACTGTCATTTATAAGAAGTACAAACAGATGATGTATAGATTACTAACATATACCAAAACTAACACTATATAGATAAAATACACAAATATTTTATCAACATACATTATTGTCAAAAAACCTATAGTAATTAATAAGCACAAAATATGTATTAGTTTGTAATTACAGACTTGAGTTTGTTTTTAAATGATAAAGCAGAGCACTGGTCAGGACGGTACTCTAAAGTTAAGTAGATATAGTAGGTCTGGACAATCAATATGAATATTAATTTATGTCCAAAAGATATTGGCAGTTTTAATCTTTGCAATTTTAAACTGCCCATTCCAAGCATAGTTACACACACATTGCATCTTTGACTATTCTTATCTACATTAAGCCTATAAAGAAGAAAGTTAATGAATTTAGACTGTACACACAATAAGCTTGTTTATTTATTTATTTACTGATTGTTGCCATATAAATTTACAAAGTAAACATTTGACAATGTCAGTTATACATGGTATGATACAAAAGTGATATAAAAAAAGTATATTTTAAGTAATTATGTTATAATATTCACAATCATAGAAATTTTTTTCGAGAAGGTAGGACCTAATTTAATGTTTTCTGGAAGTGGATTGTATAGATTGCTGCAGAAACAAAAGAATTTTTCTACAAGTTGATGTTTTATAAATCGGAATATATATTTGATTGGAATGCCTATTGCGCCTATCATGTATCTTTGCAGCAATAGGAAAACTATTTATGTGCTTTTCAACAAACACTATGGCACTCATTATTAAGATGTTAAGAAGTGTAAGTATTTTATTTTCTTGAAAAGATCTGCATGAATCAAGGGGATTAAAAAAGTAAATCTTATGAATATTTTGCTTTTATAGAACAATTATTCTTTGAAGGTCAGTTGTCTAACCCCAAAAGATAATAAGATAACTTAAATTAATTAATAATAAATACATTGTGGTGCAAGAATAACCCTCTAGAGTTAAATATAAAAAAGTGCAAAACTATGAGTTTTGACCGACTACACAATCCCATCAGTTTTTCTTATACAGTCAATGATGAAGTTTTAGAAGTTGTATCTATTTATAACGACCTTGGTCTCATTTTTGATACCAAACTTACATTTAACTACCACATTGACAATGTAGTGACCAAAAACCTCAGACTACTGGGATTTGTTAAGCATGTGACAAAACACTTAAGAGACACAAGGGCTTTACTTAACAATAGCTTAATCTGTAGCAGGCTAGAATACTGCAGTTTTATCTGAAGCCCATCCTATAACTGCTATATACGGAGACCGAGAGTGTCCAAAACAAATTCATAAAATATCTCTTGTTTAAGCATCATTTTCCTAATGTCGACCTGAGCTATGAGGTTAGATTACAATTATGCAGCCTAAGTTCATTGGAGGAATGCCGAAGAAACCAACTTCTGTTTTTGTTATATATGATATGATTTAATTAGCTGCAATGTGTTGCTAGGCAGAATAGCTTTTAGAATTCCTGGATGTTCCACATGACTGCTACAGCTTTTTCATGAAAATCCCCATACCAAATGTTAAAAATCTAATATTTTTTCCTGTTTGCATATTTATATATAAAATTCAAAAAAACCAAGACCATTTATGTAATTTTGTTATACTGAATTGTTAAAAACACGCATATGACACTAGGAATTGTCAAAGTTTTTACCTAAATACAATTTCGAAATCGCTAAGCTATAAGTTTGTGTTTTATAATGGTCTAATAAATAAAACCATCTATTAGGTCACAAAGGTCTTTAAATAAATTTAATAAAGTATTAAAAGAATATTTGCTAAATAACCAAGATTGATATACTTATAAAATAATCTTATTGTAATATTAATAAAATGTGTAAGTTCTGTATTTAAATAGAATGAAGAAATGTAATTTTGAACATTCATTAAAACATGTCTTATAATAATTTAGGCATTATTTTCTTGTGTTCGTAACCTATTTTTATATATTTTTTGTCATTATTTTGCTTTGTTATATATTATTGTACTATTTGGAGACCTTATCTGTAGTGTAGGCATGTAATAAATAAATAAATATATAAAGATTAGACCCAGTGGAACCTGCCCTGTGACTAGCGTCAAAGTGTTGGTTTATTAAGGTTTCAATGCTTGTGACAAAAAAAAAGAACATAAGTAATTGCACATATCATTAGGCTTATTTATATAGTTATCATTTGCATTTATATGACATATTATATTTTTGTATATAACCTAAGTTGGTTTAATACCAACTTGGGGCATAATGATGAGTTCATAATTTTTTGTTTAAAAATGTTACTTCTTTGAAATTTTATCTTGTCAGGGAAAATCTTTTTAGCATAGGTATTTAAGCATTTATGGAGCCAATGCAAATTTCTTAGATCTGCACTTTCTTTAAGTATATCAACGTTTACCCAATTTTTGTTTTTAGAGTTAGCTTTAATTTTAATTTTTCTTATAGGACAGGTAAGATCCATAAACTAAGTAGGTAATCAAAATTTTGCCAAAAAAAAAGTCCACGCATCATTTACATGGCTCATACTATAGTCCATGTAAGTCCATATTAGATACTTTTAGATTGAGATTAAACACATCATTTTCAGTAAGTTTATAAATAGTTAAAAGTTAAGCATTTTGTTGACTTCAGTTTCAGTTTCATTACATTGAAGATCTTCATTACATTCTGGTCCAACATGGATCCCTGTGGAATTCCAGAATAAACATGGATCTCACATGATAGACAGTCATTAACTTTCACAACCTGCATGCATTCGTCAAGATAGCTACTTAACTTATTGAATAAGTTTACAGATTACTTTGTTTGCATGACCTACCTTGAATGAATCCATGCTGGTGAGGCGAGATAAATGTATGAAATCTAATATTAGGTGATTATAGTTATATATATCAGATCTATCGCCATCCCTAAAAACTGCTGTGAAGATGACAGACTGAGGGAAAAATTTCGTGTTAAGCGACATTCTATCTATCTTGTTGTCATCTAGCAGAATCAACTTCTCAAATTAATATTATCATGTAGGATTCTTAGACCAGCACTCACCTGTCTTCTTTGGGTCTTCTAAGATCTTAGTCCAGTGTGACAGGCTTGGAGATGGGGTCATCCATAACATTGGACACATCATTACGCTTACTGCCAATTTCGAAGGTGGTCTTCTACTTATCTTATCGGTTTTTAATTTTTCACATTTCACATCCTGTAAGTCGGTATTGCTCATTATGTGCGCACAGACTGCCTCAGTTTGAAGACCAAAACTGGTAACAAAAATCCAAGAAGTAGTAAAACTAGTTGCGATCTCCAGGTTGGTAAGTTTTTTTCCTAGTCCCCTTCATTGGAGCTATACATTTGGAAAGATTATGATGTTTCCCTTGGTATTGATGTATCTTAATGGAAGAAGTACTATTCTGAAAACCAGATTGTGGTGGCCTGAATGGTTCATTAAATTTATATATTTCTGCAAGTTTGCTCCAGTAACAGCTCTCTGGACCAATTTACAGTTCAAAGGTGCAATAGTAGTATTTGTTGATTGTTGTAAAACATTCACTCCCTTAGTAGAATGAGCTGACTGATGCTGATTAGTAAGAGACTGTGCATGTGGTTTACCTGGAGCATTTGTAGGAACAGCACTGTTACTTGTAGGTTAGATGGCTTTGATTTCTTAGCAGTTGTGCTGACTGATAAGAGACTATGTATGTGGTTTACCTGGAGCATTTAGAACAGCAATTTCACTAATAGTACTGCCTTTAATAATTTTAATTTGCTTAGCAAGGTTCTAAATTTGTGATTGAGAAAGGTATTTAAACTGACAATTTTACTGCTGTTGTCGGTTATAAAATCCTTTAAAACAGTGGCTATATTAATCTCTATGTATTTACCAATGACACTATTCAAAAGTTCTAGATGACTATCTTGTTCCCTGGTGAGTGTTTTTATTGGATTTCTCACCAAAGATCATATTATTTGCAGTTGTTACATGCAAATAATATGATCCTTTGTTTACTAAATCTGGTGATATAAGCCTCAGAGGATGAAAGCTTTGGGCAGGTTCTGCAATGGACATGATTACAAAATTTTAGTTAGGAAAATCTTGTAAAAAATGTGGCAATGTTTGTTTACATGACAAAATTTTCATTAAAAAGGTGTTGTGTAATTGAAATTATCTGAAGTATTTAGCAAATGACTTCATTTATTCTTGTTAACTGCATTTAGGTTACACATTAGATGATTTTTCCTCAATTTTTTGTTATTAATTTACTAACAATGTATGAAAATTTCATGACGTAAGAAAACATAAACACCGCTGTGTTGGCATAACATGTATCAAAATATTATTGCTTGAATGACGAGGTCTGTGGTACCTGGTGCTAACACGGTAGCTTTTACCTAGTGCCTCTGTACCAATTTATTGAGTGTGACTGTATAAACCTTGTCTGCTTTGTGTTGCCAACTCTTCTGGCAGCTGTTGAACTATACAAATTTTTATGTTATGGCATTAATGATGATCCTTTGTCACCTAACCTAGTTCTAACCCTTTACTATTTCACTTTGTGTTCTTAATGACAGTGTTTCAATTATACAACAATAATAAACAGTAATGAATTGTTCGGCATTTGGCACATTGGCAACGTGTGAGTTAATTTTCCTTGTGATAATTTTTTAGTTGGAAAACATCAGTATATTTTATTTCATTTATATATTAACAGGTAAACATTTACAAATATAAATTTATAAAGGTGCAAATGAATCAATAATCTTAACCTAAACTATATACCTTGTATAAATATTCTTTACCAAATGAATCAAAAAAATTATATGTTTAGGTATATTTTATAATTCACTCGAGGGGTTTTGCTGTAGCATTGTTTTGCTGTAGCATTGCTTTTAGGCAGTTTGTGCAAAAGTGGCTTGGTTTCTGGTGTTTGTAGGTGGAACCAGAAAATTAATCAGGGACAACAGGGCAAACAGGGCAAACCAGTTGATCATTGCATTTATTATTTTATAAAAAAACATCAAATCAGGATTGGATATCCTAGTTGAAAGTTTTAAAAGACCAGTAACTGACTTCTTAGAATAGCAGAATAATCAACTGAAGAAATGTTAAGCTTATAGGATATAAAGTGCAAAAATTTATTCTGAACCATTTCAATAGAATTAATATGGCATCGAGTATGGCATAAATAATAACAACAGATCTGACTAAAGACTGATACAATAATTTGAAGGGAGAAATATTTACAAAATGTCTACCTACTCTCAAAAAAAACCAAGCAATTTCAATGATTTATTATTAATATACTCAAAGTGAAGTAGAAATCTAAGTTTGGTATCCAGGATAATTCTCAAATCCTTGACCTTGTTTACTAAGTGTAAAGCGAGTCCATTAATATGATAAGGGAAAGTAATTTTAACATTTTATTGATACATTTTTAACACTATTTAAAAACTTAAAAAATAAAAATAAGTATATTATGTAATAATATACTCTAATTGTCTATTCTGCATGCAATTATAACATAATTATAGTAACAGTAGATATTTATAACCATATAGTGTTTTACAAAGTTATAACTATTTGTTATATTTTTTTGCAAAAAAGTGGTTCATCACAAAATTTTTGTGCTGGAATGTGTTTATTTCAAGTTAAGCTCTACAGTGAATCCAAAAAAGTAATGAAATTAAAAATACCTAATCTCTAAAACCTTTTTTTGTTATCAAAAGTCTGTTGATTATTACCCTCTCACTAGTTCTATTTTTTAATGCTTAAACACAAATAGGAGTCAAACAGATACCACGAATCCAATTGGTTGACATTTTTCGAGCTATTATTAAAGCACTCTCCTACATTCGTCATACACACTACACACAATATACCTTCAAATTGAACCTAGGTCAATATGTTGTTTGGTTGCCGTTTATATAACTAATTTAGTTTTGAAATGACTGGTCCATGTTTTGGTTTTGGAGATCGAATCTTATTTGTGGTTGTTTCATCAATGCATTTTGTTCCAGCCCAAGATCCAATAGTAAACAAACAAGAAATAATTAGGTTTGACAATAACTCAAACTCTGGTGGTGGGCTAGTTCAAAATATGCACTAATTATAGTCCTGCTTGAAGAAGACAGTGATTGTCCATTGCAATTTTCTGAGGCATATAGATATATGTGCGGAGAATCTGTTTCTTATGTTTTCTAATAGGAAATGATACGAAAAGAAATTCTTAAGTTAGACAAGAAAATTAGCAATCCAGGTCTAGAAAACATGGATTTCCCATGCTTATCAACTATTTGCTCAAAACCTACAGAAAAAAATATATTTTCTTAATTTTGTAAAATGCTAGAGAATGTTTTTTTCATGTGTTGTGGTCTTTTTAGATATTTGCACAGTTTTAGGCAGCAATTAAATGCCAAGAGTTTGTTTGGCTCCTACCTGTGCTTGGTGTTACACACATTTTTAATAACAAAAATTAAATAAAAAGGACTTGCATTACTAGTTTTGGAATATGATCTTGAGAATTTCCTCCCCCAATTTTGTACAACTTTATATATTATATATTTTGTCCCCTATTTATTAGAAAATTGTGTTGACAACTAATATGAAACTTATGAAAGTACCTAATTAGTGATTTTAAATATTTTTTAGATACCAAATAGATAAACATACAGTACGCATTCATGATCTTAAGTCTGGTTTGAGGAATAAACATTTTATTTTAAGACAACATTTAATAATATAATAGGGAAAACCAGGAGGTTATACTTTTCGTTAGCATAAGACAATTTAAAAACTGTACTAACCTGAGACATAATACCACTTTCTTCATCAGGAGTATCATTTCCACTTAAAACCCTTTTTAATTTATCCATTTCAAACTTTTATAAAAATTGATTTGAGGAAATTTTAGTGGTGTAAGAAAAATTTGGACCTATAGATATTAACAGTTTAAATATATCTTTATCTAAATTCCAGATATGATTCAATGATGATAAGAATGTAATAAAATATAGCTTATTCCCTAACTTAGAGTAAGAATAATATTACACTGAAGTCTCTACCACTAATAAAATGAAAAATAATTTTCTTCAAGCAGTATTTTTTGAACATGTCATTTCAGACTTCTAATCTATTAAAGCAACAGATGTATGCAACAGATCAACAGATCAAATGACAAGCAAGCAACAAGTGTATGACTTGAGTCATTTTCCAGTGATGCATTTAAAGCGCTCTAGGCTCTAGTAGTCACTCAGGAACAAGACAGTGAACCGAAACATATGGCTTACGCTCGGAACACAATGGATTTTCCGTAGACATTTAACGTATAAAGTAACCTACAAAAACAAAACTTATGAGACAAAAATGGGTAATAATTTGGACGTGGGAACTAAATATAAATGTTTATAACTGTATTTTGAAAAGTATCCAACAAAACACCGAAGAACATATAAAGAAAAATAACGGATGCAGACCTCTGTGTTGTTAACTTTATATATGGTGCCACGTGTATATATATATATATATATATATATATTATATATATATATATATATATATATATATATATATATATATATATATATATATATATATATATATATATATATATATATATATATATATATATATATATATATATATATATATAATATATATATATATATATATATATATATATATATATATATATATATATATATATATATATATATATATATATATATATATATATATATATATATATATATATATATATATATATATATATATATATATATATATATATATATATATATATATATATATATATATATATGTGGTACCTAACGACCCTGCTAGAAAGGGAGCAGACGCTGTGAACGTGTGAGGCTTAATAAATTATCTTGCAATTGACGATGATCGAAGAAATGTGAACAAGGCATCCGAAAGTTCGTCTGCCGCAGTTCTACATAGAATATTAAATTATAAAAAAGTCTGCTATTTGATGAAAACTAATGGCGGGAGTGGGAGGGTCATCTCTTTTTTTGTGATATCAGTAGTACTTTCAAGGGGTATATAGTGGAAGCCAAGATGCATTTCTATTTAAGAAATTAAAAGAGGAAAAATCAAGAAGTATTGTTGAAAGATTCAGGATATGCGCGCGCCTTTGCTTTTTAGAGCTCGCCATCCGGAACATATCCTACAACGCATCCATTCATTAACGTCTCCCAAACCGGAATAAGGTGCAGGGTCGACTGAACGGGTCGCCGATTTAACGACTCTGAGCCCCGAGCGGAGAGCAATCTGGCGAATTGCCTTGCAGCAGAGCCATATAACAAACTAACAACAACATTTATGGAACAAAAATGGGTAATAATTTGGACGTCGTGGAGAGTTCAGTCTACGGCTGTCCAGAGGAACTCCGTGGTCCTCATTCCAAAAAAGGCCTAGCTCGTCGGAATTCTGCTACGGAGCCCCTACTACATGTGCACACTTTGGTTCGGTGGGACAGTACCTCCGGAACGACCAGAGCGTGTGTGTAACTGAACTGGGACGTGAGCGTCGTTAAGATGTAACTTCCGCGCATTAAAGCAGTGCCTACACGCAGGGTAAAGCTCTCTGCGGCATTAAACGAGGGCATGGGGTCCGGCGCCGTTCGTAATTCCACTTCTGATCGTATCGAGACACCCAAGGACCCACAAGTACTGAGTGCAACCCAGTGTTGCCGCGCTAAGTTTTTGAAATGTACTGAGCAGAAGCAATAAAATGTACTAGATTGTACTAAAGTCTACGATAAAATGAAATATTGCTGTTTCTCATAGCTTTAGCTATTTTTTGGCACTGATGAAGTTAAACAATTATGTTTTGCAAAACATTTTTATCATAAAATACACCCGAAACAAAACATGTAAATATAAAAACAAAAAAACTATTATTTTTTTAAATATATTATGTACAAATTATACAAAACATTTTATAATATATGCCAAAAAAACAAACAGAAAACTAATATCCCAGCAGTCAGCAGACATGTAATTGGCGGAGTAGGAAACAACGCATGGTCTTACAAAATAATTTGCAAAACGTTTGTTCTGAAACTTGAGCTTGGTAATATACATATATATTGACAATTTAAATGATATTTAAAAATGTACTAGAATTAGGCCCATTTAAGTTGAAATGTACTTTTGTACTTTGCTGTCGAAAATGTACTAGAAATAGTACAAATGTATTAAAACGGCAACACTGATGCAACCGTTTCCGGGACATGGCGCCCAACGCGACAAGAGGATTCCGTACCGAGATATTTTGCATATTTATAAGTACCTGCTCAGTTGGTACTGTTGATAGGAATTAAGAAGTAAGTTTTTTATCCATTGTCTTTGCTGGCATCGCAAGCTATAGAGTAAATATATTTTAGTGCTGGATTTCTTGCATAATTCTTCAAATTTCTTAGATTAAGACTATTTTTTAAATATGTCTTCACTACTGGGTTCAGCGTTTTAAAAAATCGGGTTAAAAATGTAAATACAAACAATGCCATGAGTTACCTTACGGGACCACGAAAAACCGTTTTTAAAAAATATTATTTATTTCGAAAATACAAGTTTGCCAAAATGGCTTGATGTCTTACAGCTTATGTCTTAATTCCGACTGACTGTAAAACACCATTACATTAGTATATTAAACAAAATGAATATTATAGATAGAATTTGCGAAATCGGCTTGCTTAGGTCAGCAGGTTCCTACAGTCATCGTGCAGAGGATGTAAGGTAACTCCTCCCCCCGAAGCTTCAACTCCACGGTTAGAGGGGTAGTTGAACATCTTGAAGTTCCAATCTTTCTTCAGGATTGCTTTCATTTCGTTGTGGCCTAAGGAAGCATCTCTTCTTATAGCCATATAGGGCGTCACCAAAAATAAGGGCTGCATATATACGGAGGGTCCATATGCTACGAAAACTTGATACTTGGCTCATTAACACCTGGGGTTGATTTTCTATTTGATTTATGAGTTCGTAAAGTCCATCTAATTTTATATTTCTTTAATATTGGCAGTAAGGTTAAGAACTGGAAGTATATTAATTTTATCTGTAAAATCAGGAAATAGGATTGGTTGACTACTCTTTTGTATTGGCTTCCAATTATTGATTATTGTGTCCTGATCGAGAGTTACTTTACAGGTACTTGGTATTTGGACCAGATATGTACCAAATAATTTTTGACTTTCTTCTTGCTTGTAACATATAAGTTTAACAATATTTTCGTACGGTATGACGAAAATCCATTGGTCAGCGGCATCGAGTTGATTGATGATAGGCTTCGTGATTTTCGTCTCAATTTGTGTACAAATGGAAGTGTCTTCCGCACAATCCAATAACTTGACAGTGTATGGACTTCTTTGATCGATTTCTTGAAGATCTATTTTACTACAGACATAGGCTTGGGTCTTCGTTTCCTTGGATTCTTGATTTAGAAATGCATAGTGCAATTCGTTTTTTATAATGAATTTATTTCGCGGTAAGCCTTGAACTGACCCTTACTTAAAATTGGTATAGAATATAAATGAAAATAATTAAAATTTTCAGGATGTTATTGGAATTTGCAAAACGTAGTTAATTTTATTATTAAGTATAAAACAGTCTAGTTTTATTAATTTTTGAAAGAGTATAAAGTATTTTCTAAAATTATTTCTACCGGCATATATTTTGAGCCAATTTGATTTTGAATTTTAAGTAATTCAGAGTAAAGATCTTCAGTTTTTGTTATACTTGGATGTATTACCTGTATTTTAGAGAAAGCTATAGAGTTTTCTATGTCTTGTAAGACTGAATCGATAATTTCCTAAACATTTATTATTTGGTTTAAAACGTCTTTAATGAAAATAGCATTTTCTCTACAAGCAGTTTTTTGAACTATTATACTAATTTGATTTAATTTACTTACCAACATTTTTTCATTATGCCTAATTTGTTGTATTGTATTAAATTTTCGAATAATATTAAGAGAAACAGAATTTTCTTTTAAAATGCTTGTACTCAATTTATTTTGATTATTTTGCAAGTCGTCAATTAGTTTCTCGTATTTTTCTCCATCCGAAGCATCTAAGTTACCAGTAACGGCTTTAAAAACTGATCCTAACATATTTATCAAACCTCGCCTAATCCTATTTGGATGAGGAATAATTTCGCTAATTTTTGTTTCTACCCTATTTTGTGTTAAATTTATAATCTTAAAATAATTAGACGTCTCATTTAAATATTCCGTATGACGGCTTATCATTATAGTTAAATTCCTAGAACCTAAGTAAAGTTTATTTACTTCTAATATTATGGGATTAAGATCGTAATAATAAAATAAACTATAAGTATACTGTTGCACTTTTGCGTAACCTAATCTAAAAGGAATTATACCGGGATTGTCATTCAGTTTTCTCACAGCTATTTTTGCTTCGAATGCAAACGTGAGTTGTAGCAAACAGAAAAGAGAAAATAAGACTTAGCAAAACTATAACTTTTTCTCAGGTGTCGTTTTAAATTTGCGAGGTGTACGTACTTTCTCGTGAGAACCTACTTTTCCAGTTTTATGCTTTGTATTTATGGAAGTTAATTTAGCTGGTTTCTCGAATTTGTCTGCGTTTTTCTGCCTAATATGCTTTTTTACATATGCATTTTCATTTGGCGTAAATATTGCGGGGTCCTCGCGATTTTCATTGATTTTACTTATAACTCTTTCCTTAGTATTAATTAATTTTTCGTTTATTTGTGAATACAAGATTTTTGTTTTATTCTTATGGTCATTAATATAATCACTAAGTAATAACTGCTCTAAGTTAATGTCGAACGGGTTATCCTCAGTAATATGACCGTTTATTACGTCAATAAGTTTCATTTTTGTGGTAGAATGTATCGAATTATAAGCTAATACTGCATATATCATTTTTTGGGATACGGGTGTTTTCTTAAGTTCCTGATTATTTAACAACCATATATGTTCAGAAATTGTCGAGTGGAACCTTTTGATTTGTCCATTTGATTGTACATGGTGGGGTGAACAAAAATGAATTTTAATTTTATGTAATTGTAGTAATTCTGTTACTACGGTATATTTGAACTCCGTTCCGTTGTCTAGTATAATTTGTTTGGTGATTTTATGATGCGAAAAATATTTTAATAAGTTATCGACTATTTCAGTGGCAGCTAGGGAATTTTGAGAGATGCCTGAGCATATTTTGAAAAACTGTCAATGATGGTCAAAAATTTAGTTCGTCCTAATGTGTATGTATCAAGGTGAATTATTTCAAAAGGTCTTATTGCTGTCGGGGTTATGTTCATTTATATATTCACAGGATTACGTTCTTATTTGCTTACTTGGCAAATTTCGCAATCATTTATATACGTCTGAATAGAACTTTTCAAATTTGGACAATAATATTTATTTTTTGTTCGGTCAGATCGGTGTCTCTATGACTAGTTTTACTCTCATGGTAGTTTTTGATTATTTCACTAATGTAATTTTTTTCAGTAATGTCAATGAGTTTTGTTAAACAACGTTTAAATTTAATTGAGGGCCCTTTAAATTTTTTTCTTGACTTCACAAAATATAAATAATATTGTTTGTCGGGGAATACATGTTCCTTAACAAAATTTATTGTCTTGTTCAAAATTATTACTAGAAATTTGCACAGTTATTCTGCGTTTCTTTTGAAATAAAATCTTCGTTTTCGGTCGCGCTGAGAATGTAATGTACCTTTTATAATTACTTGATATGCGCCATAATTAACCGGTGTTTCTTCTGCGATAGGTACTGTGTTGTTGTCATCAGCTAGTGGGTCATTATTATCATTTTGTTCATTGTCGAGTTGTACTAGTGTAGATAACTGATCTAGGTTTAGGTTTCCGTTATTGTCTGTGTTCGTGGTTTCATTAGGATTATGAGAATCTTGTATTTGGCTAATCTGAGGGATATTTTGGGTTATTTCGTTTACATATTCGCCTAAATCAAAAATTTCGTTTGTTTCTTTGGTATGTAATTCTATTCGCGATAACGCGTCCGAGTTGGTATTAAATTTTCAACGCTTATAGATAATTAAGTACTTGTATTCCTCCATCTTTATTCGCCATCTAATTAGTTTTGAGCTGGGATCTTTTAATGAGAACAGCCACTGTAGTGGTTTATGATCGGTTTTTATATTAAATTTTCGGCCGTACAAATATGGTCGGAAATACTTGGTTGCCCAGACTAAACAAAGACATTCCTTTTCAATTGTAGAATACTTCTGTTCCAAATCATTTAGTGTACGCGACGCGTCTGCTACCGGTAAATCTTTGCCTATTGGTCCTTGACTAAGAACACATCGGAGAGCTACATTGCTAGCGTCACAAGTTAGATTAAATGGTTTATTAAGCTCAGGATATTGGAGTATGGGTTCATTTATTAATAGATTTTTACAGATATTAAAGCAACTAATAAATTCATCATCATGTTCAATCTTTGCGCCTTTTTTCAAGCATTTTGTTAAAGGTTTCGAAATTTTCGCGAAGTTATCGATAAATCGTCGATAGTATCCGAAGAGTCCTAAACATCTTTTGTTGCTTTAGGAATAGGATAATTTTTAACCGCGGCAATTTTGATTAGGTTTCACACCTTCCGGAGTAACTACGTGTCCTAAATACGCAACCTCTCTTTTTAAAAATTCACGTTTATCCAAATTTATCCGAATTTTGTAATTCGCGTCTCTTAGGCGGTTAAAGACTTGTATTAATTTTTCTGTGTGTTCTTGAAGAGAATTAGAAAATACAATTATGTCGTCTAAGTAAACGGCACATTTTTCTGTTGTTATTCCTCTCAAAATATTGTCCATTACGCGCTGAAATGTTGCCGGGGCATTTTTTAAACCAAACGGCATGCGCAAAAACTCGTAATGTCCGTTTTCTGTACTAAAGGCAGTTTTCGGTATGTCTAATTCGTTAACCTCAATTTGTTAGCAAGTTTGCCAGGGAGGTCAGAAATATTAGCCATCGGATAGACCTGATCAATACTTTTTTGGTTGAGGCGGCGGAAATCGTAAACAACACGCCATTTCTGAATACCAGAAGCGTCTTTCTTTTGGGAACTACCCAAATTGATGATGACCAAGGAGAAGTACTGGGGCGAATTATATTTTGACTTAGCATCTTATTAATTTGGGATTCTACCTCTTTTTTATGGATAAAGGGGTACCGATATGTTTTTGTATAAATTGGTACCTTATCAGTGGTCCTAATATGATGTTTTATTTTACTAGTAAATGTAAGAGGGGTTCCTTCTTGATAAAAGATGTCCGAGTATTTAAAACATAGTGTTAAAATAGCATCTTTTTCCTCTGAATTTAAGTGGTCTGTTCTGATTTGAGATCGGTCTAACTTTTGTTTTGGGGACTCGTCAAAATTATTTAAATTTATATTTTGTATTTCATTCCTGCTAAATTTTTCTACTTCTAACGGTTCTGAAAAGTCTAAGTTTATGGGCTCACACGTATTATTTAAAATAGACGTAATAGCCTTTCCGTCTTTTGCTGTAGTTAAACTTTCCGGGATTTCACAGTTGTGAATTTTTTGATAGGGTATTATAATTTCGCCATTTTTCACTCATGTTTTGACCTGAATTATTTGTTCAGTTCTCGGTGAAATTGTAATACAATTTAATTCACTCTTAATTTTATGAAAATGTAGTTTAATTTTAGCGTGTGGGGTAATTAAAAATCCTATATCGAAATTTAAATTTGCATGGAGTAATTTTAGGTTGTCAATACCAGTCCATCAAAAACATCATGAAATTTGAACATGAAAAATTTTAGATAAAAGATTTTGATAAATTAAAAATATTGGATGCTGGTATTAAAACGCTGTGCTTGTGTGCAGATTTTTGAAATACTGTAGACACAATAAATGGGTCATTTTTAATATTATTGGCGAAATACTTAAAAGCTAATTCAGGGTCAAAAAACCCTGAGTCTATTAAAAACATTAAGTTATATTCGGGAAATATTACATAAGGAAGCTCGCTAAAATCTAAGGTATTTACAGATATGATAGGGTTTGTTATGTTTCGTCGTTTTCCTTCGCTAGAAAATTTTGGTATTGCGACTCGTGTCTGTCATTTTTCTTTAAGATTTCTGGTTCATAACCTTGATCACTATACTCTTACTCTTGGGATAGGTCATGATTGTCGTGATCGCAATATGTTTCGTATTCGGGATTGGTTTCTGCATTATGAATTTCTTCAAAAGCAAGTTTAGGATATTGAGATTGATATTAACTTGGCATGTTATTGGGTCTATATGTATTTCTAGTAGACACGCTCACAGGTGTGGGTTTAGGTAAAGGCTTACTTGGATCGGGTTTAAATACATTTTTGGGATTATTTTGTCTTCCGAAAACGTCCGAATTTGTAGGAAATCTTGGTGGATTATAGTTAGGATTTGTCTTAATAGGTATTGGTTGATTAGGAAAATTAGGTCGAAATTGGTTATGGTTAGTATGTGCATTAAATTGTTACGGGAAATAATTTGTATATTGTGGTCTTGGGTTTTGTATATGTGTGTTTACTGGATGATTTGTTAAATTTGGTTTCGAACGAATATATTTATATTGAGTTATGTTTTGAAAATATTTCACATTTTCTTCCTGTATAACTAATTGTATAGCGCCCGATAATGTATTAGGTCTCATACTCCCAATTGTATTACCTAATGGTTCTCTTAAACCGGATAAAAATGTTGTTAAGGCTAACTTTTTATAGAGCTCGCGCTTTACAGCAGCGGCATTGCCTGATTCATGTGCATCTACATAACTACATAATAAATTGAGTAATTCTAAACACCTATAATATGATTTCTGAGGCGATTCATTGGGCAGTTGTTTGAGCAAAATCTCGATTTAAACAACTTTCATCTCGTCTATCTGCAACATTTCTATAGAGTGTATCCTTTAGTTCTTGCCAAGTTGTAACATTTTGAATATTTATTACTAAGCGAGCGTTACCCGCAAGCTTACCTATAAGTGAATTTAAAAGATATACGTTTTGAAAATTTGTGATTATCGATTGACAAATTGCTAAAAATCTATTTAGTTCAGATGGATTTCCATCAAATGTTGGAACGCAATTTAAATATTATGCTTTAAATGCCATTTGTTTGGTATTAAATTAAAAAACACAATACTTCGAATATGGACTGTTAATTAAATGCATGAAGAAGCACGAATTTGGTAATGCTCACAATCAATAAGTGTAAAACCACTCACCTATCGTTCTGGGATCGTTATCTTGACGTGCCGGCCGGCCTTTTCTTACAAATTGAATAATCACCACTAGTAGACCATTGGAACACACGCTGTTGAGAAAGAAAAATACACAAATTGTCTGAACTTTAAATAATTGACCGCCGGACCTCTGACTTCGAGTTAAGTCGTCTTGCAAGTCTTATTTTTATCCGCGGCAAAACTCTCCGCTCTGCGCACGGTTTAGTGGATAGATACACTACCAACTGTGAGGCATAAATTAAACTACAAATTGTTTAAACAAATTGGCTCGTAATTTATAAAAACGCTCAATTCCAAACATTCCGCCCACCAAAAAATAACATTTTATTTTTTTTTGCATAAACTTAAACAATAAACCAAAATAAGTACATATTTCTGCAATTGAACAAACAATAAAAGTACATGGAAAAGACGATACAAAGGTATAAGTCTGTTTACCTATTGATTTGGCAGAGGGCACAATTTGACTAGAGGCCTGTCAATAAGACCTTTAACAGTTCGAATTTGAGCCACTCTAGCTACACGATCAGGACTTTTATGTACTTTAACTATTCTTCCCAACAACCATTGCATGGGTGGAAGATTTGGATCTTTTAGTACAACCAACGTCTCACTATCAGGAGGTTGTTGTAGGGTATTCCACTTGGACCTTTGTTGTAATGTATGGAGGTATTCCATGTGCCATCGCTTCCAAAAGTGCTGATGAAGCTGTTTAACCAACTGCCAACGACTTAGTCGATTCAGAGACACATCAACAAGATTTTCGTCGGGAAGAGTTGTCAAAGACTCTGTAGTCAAGAAGTGACCCGGAGTTAGACTCATAAGGTCGTTGGGGTCTGGACTGAGACTACACAGTGGCCGCGAATTAAGCAAAGCCTCCACTTGAGCGAGCAAAGTGGTCAACTCTTCAAAAGACAAAATTTGACAACCAACCACGCGCAACAAATGAGTTTTCACAGAGCGCACAGCACTTTCCCATATTCCACCCCAATGTGGCGAAGCAGGGGGGTTGAAGTGCCATTTTGTCGCTAATGCGTCAGAACACTCCTTACAATATGACAACAAGGTATTATTTGCGCCAACAAAATTACTTCCGTTGTCGCTGTAGAAATCCGTACATCGGCCACGGCGGTCAACAAACCTACGCAAAGCCGCTAAGAAAGCATCAGAAGATAAGTCAGAGACCACCTCAAGGTGTAAAGCTTTGGTTCCTAGACATATAAACACACATATGTATGCCTTTTGACTCCGGACACCACGGTGCCTACCCAAAACAATCGATATAGGTCCGGCAAAATCAACTTCACAGTGAGTAAATGCCTTCACCTGAGATACTCTGGGAAGCGGTAAATCGCCCATGAAAGAAGTCAAAGCTGTAGGATTAGCACGAAAACATCGATTACACTTTGACAGAACATGTCGAATGGCTCGACGAGCAGATAGTATCCAAAATTGTTGGGTTATTAAATACTGAAGTGTTCTGGGCCCAGGATGAAAATGTTCCATGTGGAAATGAAGAATTATTAAATCTGTAAACGTATGATTTCTTGGGAGAAGCATAGGATGCTTCGCATCAAATTCCAAATGAGTATTCTTTAGACGACCACCAACACGTATAATATTTGACTTATCAAAAAAAGGAGTCAAACTTCGAAGGGGCTTAGAACATGGCAAACCTTGCTGAAGTTTTACAAGATCCATTTTAAAGGTTTGCTCCTGCACTAACTTCACAATCACCACCAATGCATGATAGAGGTCACGAGCACATAAACTGTCTAATTCACGAGAAGTTTTCGGTTTTCTCAAATTTCGAACAAAACGTATACAATATGCAATTATTCTTTGCATTTTTGATAACGAAGAAAACCTTTTCAGAAGATCACCTAAAAAATCTGATGAGTGAGAAGCTACGCAGACAATTTTTCTCTCCTTAATAGCTACCTCCTCGAGAAGAGTGCCACTCACGTTTGATGGCCAATTAGATTCACGTTCGCGAAGCCAAGGAGGTCCCGCCCACCATAACGCATGTGAGACAATATGTTCCGGAAATATTCCACGTGACGAAACATCTGCCGGGTTCAATCTTCCATCAACGTGATGCCAAAGGTAAGGAGGCACCCTCTCCTGAATTTGAGCCACACGGTTGGCCAAGAAGGTTTTTCCATCTATATGGGGGAGACCTTATCCAAGCTAACACAACATTTGAGTCAGACCAGGCATAAACCTTTTCCACCTGAATGTCCATCAAAATTTCATTCACAAACTCAAAACATTCAGTCAACAAAGATGTTGCACAGAGTTCTAATCTGGGAATAGAGATTCTTTTCACTGGCGACACTCGATTTTTGGCACACACTAATGACACGAAAACTTCATCATTGGGAAGAACTTGGCGTAAGTATAAGACAGCAGCGTATCCAAGCTCAGAGGCGTCACAAAATCCATGAATTTGCACACCAATTTTTTCATCAACCACAAAATGCCGAGGTATAGAAAGTGAAGCCAAGCATAGAAGCTATGCGTGATACATTTCCCATTGATATACAATATCTTTGGGTGGAATTGTATCCCAACCTAATCCTAATACCCATAGTTTCTGAATCATACACTTGGCAACAAATATTACCGGTGCCAAAAATCCTAAAGGATCGTAAATTCGTGCAATCTCAGATAATATGTTTTGCTTAGTACAATCTTGTAAGATTGGTTTCACCTGATAAGAAAAACAATCAGTTAGAGGTGACCACTGTAAACCGAGTACCTTTACTCCAGTGTTGTCACTATCACCAAAGAAAATATTCTGCTGATGTGCAGCTGGGATTAATTTTAAAATATCGGCATTATTGCTGGTCCACTTTCTCAACTCAAATCGCCCACGCGAGAGAAGTTCGATAAGCTGATTTTTTTAGCTCTAATGCTTCAGCAACCGAGGATGAACCAATTATTACATAGTCCACATAAATTCTGTTCTTAAGGACTGGCTCCAGTAATGGAAACTCAGCAGCATAATGCTGCATTAATTGTAGCAAACAACTAATGGCTAGATAGGGGCTTGAAGAAACGCCGTAAGTCACTGTATTCAATTGATACTCCTTAATATTTTCTGTCGTATCGAAACGCCACAAAATGCGCTGAAAATTACGGTGTTCTTCAGTTACTAATATTTGCCGATACATTTGTTTAATATCCGCAGTAAATACTACACTGAATATACGGAAGTATAAGAGTAAAGAGGCTATTTCATTTTGAAGTTTAGGTCCGATGAACAGGGTATCGTTCAGAGAACATCCACTGGTAGACTTCGCACTTGCGTCGAACACTACACGAAGTTTACTTTTTCCTCCATCTTGCTTAAGCACACAATGATGTGGTATATAGAAACCTTCACTTTGACAACTTAATGGATAGACTTCAGACATGTGATCTTGGTCAAAATAATCCTGCATGAATTCACTATAGAGAAGTTTTAAATTAGGATTTCTTTCAAGCTTGCCTTCAAGCAACTTAAAACGCTTCATGGCTTGCACTTTTGAATCACCCAACGAGGGAGGAAAAACACGAAATGGAAGATGCACTATATATCTCCCTGTTGAATCACGCCTACACGTTTCATTGAAAATGCTTTCACACACCCTGTCCTCCTCTGACACACTGTTAGATTTAGGGACAGATTCAAGCTCCCAAAACTTCTTTAAAGTTTCATCAAGAGAAGAATGTAAAGTGGTGGCACAAGTTAGAACCTTATCGACAGGTACCGACTCCACCGATCCAAAAAGTACCCAACCAAAAGTGGTTTTCATAGCACAAGCACCACCATTTTGTCCTTTATGAAACCCTGGTAGTATAATTTGGGAAAGCATATCTACGCCAAGTAAAATGTCCACATCACCCGAATGGGTAAAATCAGGATCAGCTAAACTCAAATTTTTTGAATAAGAACATCTCCTGTAGCAGAAACTTGTCATTGGGATTTCATCACAAATTCGAGGTATAACCACTGCATTCACATCATATGCAGGTGCTTCTTTCTCACATGGAAACACTTTCAAAGACACACTTCCCATATTGACCCTCATAGACGTCTGATTAAGACCTTGTATTGATGTAGTAGACTCTACAGGTTCCAAACCTAACCTTTTAACACAATCAACACTGATAAAGTTAGCCTGACTAGCGGAATCTAGAAGGGCTCTAAATTTTAGAAAGTCACCCTTAGAACTTAACACGGACACTGTAGCTGTAGCAAACAGCATTGATTTCTGAGACATTAATCTACTAGAAAACACCTTTAATTTTTCTTCACTAGGATTGTTATCTAATGAAACATCATCCTTTGTTTTAGGATTCCCATTATCACTGGTTTTAGCAGGAAAATGAAGGAGAGTATGATGTCTTTTTTGAAAAACTCGACACGCAAATGAACTTTCACATTTATCTAAAGCATGGCCAGAAGATAAGCAATTATAACAAAGCCTCTTATGCTTCACGAATGAATGTCGTTCATTAACATCAGCACACAAGAAGGCATCACATTTAACCAAAGAGTGAGGACTTTGTTTACAAAAAATACATTTTTTTGAATTATCAACTTTAAACATAAAGTTAAATGATCTTCCATGACCACTGATAGAATGATCACCCGCTCCACTGCGACTATTTTGTTTGTTCTGATGACCTGATACACCAGGTTTACCAGAACCACTCCTAGCTATTTCTGATTTTGGAAGTAATTGACTATTTTCCAAGGCCCTACAATGTTTTTCCAAAAAGGAAAATAAATCGTTATATTCTGGAAAAGCTTTAGGCTGTATTCAAGTTCAAATGTGGTTTTTAGTGACGAATCAATTTTTTGAAAAAGTAGGTTAAATTTTGTAAAATCCCATTTATTTAAAGCAAATAAATCTAGTGCAGCTAAGTTTTCTGAAAACACTGATAATAATTGCCTAAGCTCTACAGCTGACTTAGTTTTTAAAGTGGGCGCTTGATACACTGACAACCAATAATCTGTCACTAGAACACGTTCATTTTGATATCTTTTAACCAAAGCATTGTAAGCTGTTTCGTAATTCGCATCAGTTATTGGAATATTTTTTAAAACACTAGCAGCATCTTTTTCAAAATAAGATACAAGAAATTGAAATCTTTCAATATTAGTGAGAGATTGACACTCGTGTATTAGAGACTTGTACATATCAAAAAATGTTGGCCATTTTTTAATATCACCATCAAATTTTGGAATAATAATTTTCGGCAATTTAACCCTTTCACATCTATACGAACTATCGCTACACTCACTTTTTGCAACCGCCTGTTGCTTGACTGGAAGTTGACTTTCAGTTAGATCACGATAAACTGATTTAATAGCAAACTGCATATCATTAAATATGTCTTGAACTTCATCTTGTTTGTCTAGTTCCTCGTCAGAGAGCAACCCCACAATATCTAAATGAAAATTTTCAAATTTCGAAACATCTTCGAAAAGGCCTTCATATCGAACAAAGAAATCCTTTTTTATTGTGATTGGCGAGCCTTCTAAAATGGCCTGCTGTGCAATATTATACAACTTGGTGACTTTTTTAATTATTACGCTCCTTTTTTTAATAAGAGTATCTTTAGACATTGTTACTAAACAAATATCTTATTATTTCACTGAGAAAAAAAAAATAAATAGGAGACACAAATTTATGTTAAGTATTAAATGACTTTTCAAATATAATTAGATACCGAAACTTTGATTTTATTCAAAAATATGCAGTGCCAGAAAATCATTAGAAAACAACTTCTAAAATTAGTATGTAATATTTCACGAAAATTAAAATAACTAATACCGCAAACCACCAGGTAAACAGACAACAGCATCACCTTTACCAGATATCATTTGTTCAAGCAGTGTAACTGCATACCTATATATTCTCTCTTTTGATTAACAAAATTATTAATACGTCTACAGCATAAAAATGGTTTTTATAAACACCAATATTCAATATTCAAAAATCAAATAATCTTATTTATTTTTAAAGGGATATGTATTTTTAAACCAGTTCGCAAATAAATTATTTATTCCACTTGGGTCTTCTTTTAGCATAACGGAACAATAGATTTCTCGTCTCGCGAGTAATGTTTAAATTCTTTAAATTCCTATGCTGGTTTTTTACTTTTTATCGATCGATTTGAGAACGATGTTAAGGTATTAGTTAAATATTATTTTTAATCACTATAAAAAATTTATACTTCCTATTAATCCACGGGATGTTTCAGTTAATCCGGCTCGAAGGACCAAAATGTTTGGTATTAAATTAAAAAACACAATACTTCGAATATGGACTGTTAATTAAATGTATGAAAAAGCACGAATTTGGTAATGCTCACAATCAATAAGTGTAAAACCACTCACCTATCGTTCTGGGATCGTTATCTTGAAGTGCCGGCCGGCCTTTTCTTAAAAATTGAATAATCACCACTAGTAGACCATTGGAACACACGCTGTTGAGAAAGAAGAATACACAAATTGTCTGAACTTTAAATAATTGACCGCCGGACCTCTGACTTCGAGTTAAGTCGTCTTGCAAGTCTTGTTTTTATCCGCGGCAAAACTCTCCGCTCTGCGCACGGTTTAGTGGATAGATATACTACCAACTGTGAGGCATAAATTAAACTACAAATTCTTTAAACAAATTGGCGCGTAATTTATAAAAACGCTCAATTCCAAACACCATTTTTGTACTATTTATTGAATTTAAAGTATTATTTGTTAAGTTATCTAAATCACTATTTACTAAATTATTTTTTAAATTTGTTTCAAGACTTTCAGCCTCATTATTTTTTCTTAGATCTAATAATACTTCTAAAATCGGATAAGTAGAGTCGGAGTCAGCTGAAGGATTAATGGTTAATTTTTCTAACGATTTCAATAAGTCTTCTTCGGACATTTAAATATAAATTGCACTTACATAACTACAATTGTGGTTCTTGTCATGGTCTAATTATTATAAGAATGCCTTGATTGATCCAGCGATGAGTGTCTGTCTCCATCAATAACTTTCTTACGAAAAGGACAATGTTGTTCCTTTCCCGTGGTTTTCTCCTGATGGTGGCTGCAACAGTTCCTCGATGTAATGGGTTTTCTGAATTTCAAGAAGCTTCTCTGTACAACACAACCAAAATTACGAAAATCACTTTTAGTTCATTGATAGTCTAATCGATAAATTGAACCACTAACTTCAATGTTTATTTGTGGTGTCGGTGGACCAAGACCTTTAATTTTAATCTTGCCTTCGTATGCCAAAGAGCTAAAACTATGAGTTTGTAAATACTCGATCGAATTCATATTTATGCAACTAAATAGAACCGCATGATTTGAAACAATTAATCAGAGACAGAATGGATTTGTTTTTGTTTATCTGTTTCGGTAATTTTGTTAAAGCTAGATATACAATTACACATACAAGCATACAGCGCGTTCCATTAAAAAAAAAACACAACCGATGTCAAAATTTATACTTTTTGACACTGTTTTGTTTTTTATAGATTTAGATTCTTACGATTAAAAAATACTCTAACTTTTGTAATTTAAACTCTTTTTTTAAGGATCAATATTAACGGTGATATCTATTGTTTAAAACATAGTGAGTCTTGTATAGAGTTATTGGTAATATTTGGATCAATAAATAACTCCTATATTTTAAGAGGAAAAACAATGGTTAAATTAGGAAAATTGTAGAACTTTTTCTGAACTGCCAGATCATGTTAACAAAAAATAATTGAACGTTGTATTAAAAAGTTATGACCTAAACTAAACTTTCGTTTTTTCTAATGGAACATCCACTTTATTATTGAATATTTGAATTACAAGGCAAATTCTTATAACACAATATATATATATATATATATATATATATATATATATATATATATATATATATCTTTCAGCAAAGTTTTCTTGGGAATTTTGGTTCAGTAGAGTAAACTGCGAGGTAGTGGGCAGTTACATAATTTTATTTTTTTTTCCAGGACGTTTCGTTGACTTTCGTACAACTTTTTCAACTGGTTTATAACGTGTCATCAAAAACAAAGATCCAAAATGCATTAAATGCGATAACAAATTGTGTAACACATATGAGACATATAACACGAAGCTGACATTTTGTATATTACAATAAAAACACACACAAGGTGAAAATATAATACATCAGTCATATACATAGAACGAAACGAGTTTACTCTACTGAATCAATGATCATATATATATATATATATATATATATATATATATATATATATATATATATATATATATATATATATATATATATATATATATATATATATATATATATATATATATATATATATATATATATATATATATATATATATATATATATATATATATATATATATATATATATATATATATATATATATATATATATATATATATATATATATATATATATATATATATATATATATATATATATATATATATATATGTCTATAATCAACTGTTTTCAAACTACCGATATTTAAGAATTATTAGTTGTTAAAATAGTTTCTTTCTATCCCCGAAATCATTTAACTGGCATTTCGATAGAAACGGAGTTATAAAGTTTTCATTATTATAGAAACTGATCCAAACATTAATCAACTTTTATGCGCGGTATTGTTTTATTGACAAATACCATTATAACAATATTTTATTTGGAAAAAAAAATGGGCTAAGCAGCTCTGCATTTTTTCAAAAGAACCACTTTAATCATTTGTTTGCTATGCTTCCGATTTGTTTAAGTAGGGACGCTTTCCCGTGTCTTTTAGAAATTCTAGTAAGGTGTCACTGACTATCTCACCCAACTTCTTATTCGCCCGATAATTTGGGAGTCTTTAAATTCTGGTCAATGTCTAACGGTATTATACCTGTTGCAAGAAATGCACTTTGAATATTCTTCTCATCTGGAAGTTGAAGCTTAAGAACCAACTCTTTAAGAAAGTGAGGTAATGACACCTTGTTTACTTTTTTATCTCTTGGATTCTGAAGCATATTAGCAAAATTTTCCACGTTGGTCTCAGGAGAGCATAATAGGGAGTTGAGTAAGATGTGTTGCATGTGCTAGTAAGAAAACAAACTTTATACTTTGTCGTTGGCATTCCAGAATAACGTTATGACTTTCACGCCCTACTTTGCTTTGCCCATGGAATAATAACTTCTCGAAGGTGTCTGCAGCAAACCACTTTGATTTTGTTGTGTTACAGGACAGTTTTGGGACCACCAATGGTCCATTGCTCATATAAGCGTTTTGTTTTTGTTTTGTGCTGTTTTGTTTTTTATAGATTTAGATTCTTACCATTAAAAAATACTCTAACTTTTGTAATTTAAACTCTTTTTTTAAGGATCAATATTAACGGTGATATCTATTGTTTAAAACATAGTGACTCTTGTATAGAGTTATTGGTAATATTTAGATCAATAAATAACTCCTATATTTTAAGAGGAAAAACAATGGTTAAATTAGGAAAATTGTAGAACTTTTTCTGAACTGCCAGATCATGTTAACAAAAAATAATTGAACGTTGTATTAAAAAGTTATGACCTAAACTAAACTTTCGTTTTTTCTAATGGAACATCCACTTTATTATTGAATATTTGAATTACACGGCAAATTCTTATAACACAATATATATATATACATATATATATATATATATATATATATATATATATATATATATATATAAACTGCTGTGCATAATAACTGCAATTCTAAAATTTTTGGGTAAAATTCAAATTGTTGTAGCTTTTCAGAGATGAGAGATATTGGGCTACGGTTTTCAGCGTATTATGGAGATATGTTTTGAAAAAAAGCCCAGTATTATGTATTTTTTCAAAGTGCGTTTCATTTTATTATACAGGGTGTGAGATGACACCGTCTTATTTTTTTAAATGTTTGTTAAGAGCGAGAACTTGTTACAGCAACTCTTAAGTTTTCTTTTTTCGACCAAAATGATCTTTGGCAAGATGCAAAAAAACAATTTCTAGCGATTTATCGTATCTTCACTTGTTTTCAATATACAGGGTTTTTTCGAAAAAAACGACATCGTTACATTATTAACACTTCAACACGACACCCTGTACATTAGTCGGACATTGGTCACTTGATTTATTATGGGTATTTATGCCTGTAATCATATTCATAGGAGCAATGTATACATGGTGTAACATAAGTAAAAGAGAAATAACAAAATTGGAAATTAATATTTTGGTTGAATTTCGTACACTCCCTCCTTGAATCTCTTGTCAAATCTAAAATAATGAAAGCTCGCCAGTTTTGTGAGAATTTTTGAAAATAATTAATCCTTTTGTCGAAACGGTTTTTTAGGTTTTGTCTTAAATGCATTTATTATTGAATATACAGGGCGTTATTTAATAACTAATTAAGAAACGGCTACATTCTGATATTCCAGTAAATTTTTCACAATTTTTGGTTTGTTCAGCCAAAAACTAAAAAGATATGATACATGTTATGTTTCGATATTGATATACTGAGTGTTTTATATTAAGAAACCATACATTTCAATTTTCTGCCAAGCTATTGCCGTGCTATAAAATGGAATAATTAAAATAGCCCACTAATCACCGAATTAAGTCGAAGCCAATTTGGCATAATAAGACAATTTTAAATGCATTGGCACTATTGCCAGATTTATACACTTTTTTTTTGAAAATAATAAGTAGACCTTTCACTTTTTTTAATACCTACTTCAAATACCCTTTGTATTTTATGAAATAAAACAAGCTTATTTAAACACATTATAAATAAGTCTCTATAACGGTTCTAGCTCGGTGGGGCCTTGCATTGTCATCAGCTAAGATAAAATCGATTCCAAAATTATTTGCAAATGGTAGAATGATATTTATTAAACATTCATTTCTATAAATTTCGACGTTGACAGTCCCACGAGTGATAAATAACTCTGTCTTGCCGTTTCTCATCATACCCCCAAATATGGTTAGGGAGTGTACGAAATTCAACCAAAATATTAATTTCCAATTTTGTTATTTCTCTTTTACTTATGTTACACCATGTATACATTGCTCCTATGAATATGATTACAGGCATAAATACCCATAATAAATCAAGTGACCAATGTCCGACTAATGTACAGGGTGTCGTGTTGAAGTGTTAATAATGTAACGATGTCGTTTTTTTCGAAAAAACCCTGTATATTGAAAACAAGTGAAGATACGACAAATCGCTAGAAATTGTTTTTTTGCATCTTGCCAAAGATCATTTTGGTCGAAAAAAGAAAACTTAAGAGTTGCTGTAACAAGTTCTCGCTCTTAACAAACATTTAAAAAAATAAGACGGTGTCATCTCACACCCTGTATAATAAAATGAAACCCACTTTGAAAAAATACATAATACTGGGCTTTTTTTCAAAACATATCTCCATAATACGCTGAAAACCGTAGCCCAATATCTCTCATCTCTGAAAAGCTACAACAATTTGAATTTTACCCAAAAATTTTAGAATTGCAGTTATTATTCACAGCAGTTTATATATATATATATATATATATATATATATATATATATATATCTTTCAGCAAAGTTTTCTTGGGAATTTTGGTTCAGTAGAGTAAACTGCGAGGTAGTGGGCAGTTACATAATTTTATTTTTTTTCCAGGACGTTTCGTTGACTTTCGTACAACTTTTTCAACTGGTTTATAACGTGTCATCAAAAACAAAGATCCAAAATGCATTAAATGCGATAACAAATTGTGTAACACATATGAGACATATAACACGAAGCTGACATTTTGTATATTACAATAAAAACACACACAAGGTGAAAATATAATACATCAGTCATATACATAGAACGAAACGAGTTTACTCTACTGAATCAATGATCATATATATATATATATATATATATATATATATATATATATATATATATATATATATATATATATATATATATATATATATATATATATATATATATATATATATATATATATATATATATATATATATATATATATATATATATATATATATATATATATATATATATATATATATATATATATATATATATATATATATATATATATATATATATATATATATATATATATATGTCTATATTCAACTTTTTTCAAACTACCGATATTTAAGAATTATTAGTTGTTAAAATAGTTTCTTTCTATCCCCGAAATCATTTAACTGGCATTTCGATAGAAACGGAGTTATAAAGTTTTCATTATTATAGCAACTGATCCAAACATTAATTAACTTTTATGCGCGGTATTGTTTTATTGACAAATACCATTATAACAATATTTTATTTGAAAAAAAAATGGGCTAAGCAGCTCTGCATTTTTTCAAAAGAACCACTTTAATCATTTGTTTGCTATGCTTCCGATTTGTTTAAGTAGGGACGCTTTCCCGTGTCTTTTAGAAATTCTAGTAAGGTGTCACTGACTATCTCACCCAACTTCTTATTCGCCCGATAATTTGGGAGTCTTTAAATTCTGGTCAATGTCTAACGGTATTATACCTGTTGCAAGAAATGCACTTTGAATATTCTTCTCATCTGGAAGTTGAAGCTTAAGAACCAACTCTTTAAGAAAGTGAGGTAATGACACCTTGTTTACTTTTTTATCTCTTGGATTCTGAAGCATATTAGCAAAATTTTCCACGTTGGTCTCAGGAGAGCATAATAGGGAGTTGAGTAAGATGTGTTGCATGTGCTAGTAAGAAAACAAACTTTATACTTTGTCGTTGGCATTCCAGAATAACGTTATGACTTTCACGCCCTACTTTGCTTTGCCCATGGAATAATAACTTCTCGAAGGTGTCTGCAGCAAACCACTTTGATTTTGTTGTGTTACAGGACAGTTTTGGGACCATCAATGGTCCATTGCTCATATAAGCGCCGAGCTTTATAGACTACGTAGGGTGATAATACAGTTGAGTCGCCTGTAATGACCAACATTTCTGAAATGCAAGGTTTTGACGTGTTCATAACCCTCTTTAAATATGCTTCTTCCTAAATATGCATTCTAGTTAAGTATATTTTCTCTAGGAATACCCTGCAAAGTTTGAGAAAAATCGTCAAAACATGCCAGCATTTCGTCTTCGCTTTTTTGTGCTCGAACTGTTTTTATATTTTGACAGCTCTTTTTTGAAAGTCGGTCACCATGTCGCTCAATAAGGTACCATTCCTGATCAAGTAAATTATTAGAAAACTTTGGAACTGGCTTTCCTGCCCTGTCCAAGTACTTTTTAATTACCATCCTCAAATCTGCAAGACGTCGACGATATTCTTCAACTTCTAGCAAAACGATTTGATCACCAAGTGTTTTATCGTGTTTTTATTTACTTTTTTCCATAATGCCTTTCTCGGAATGTTGTACAAATCTTCGGCTTCTTGGTATGTTATATGTCTTTTTGCACACTGCTCATTCGTGTAGGTCCTATAAGGTCTTGCATCAATTTTCTTTTTGTATATTCTGCCCTTTTTGTCAAATTAAAAAAAATAGAAACCTGCCTGAGAATTTTATTTGTTGTGTAAAGTCACCACGAAAAAAACACAATTTTTCTAAACGCCATATATTTCTGGGTGCCGAAATACTCCAGAAATGACCCTAAATGTCTGTGCTAGAATTACATGCACTTAATGAACAATTTGATTTACACCTCTTCCTTCTCTTGGCCATTTTTTTGTCTACTGAAACGGCCAGGAATACAGGGAATTTCTCGTTAGGATTCTCTGGATGATAGCGCCAGCGGTGAAGATATAAGTAACGAATTTATATTTTACTTGAAAAATAAGTAAAGTCAAATTTTTCTTGATATTGGCGTCCTAAGAGCCTCTTTCTGCATCGGTTTTCAGAGGATCTGGCCATGTAACTAAAGGAAGTTACAATACAAGAGTTACAACGACTAGTTCGTTATTTTATAATTTTTCAAATTCGATGACCTACAAACCTATTTTCCCTATAAATTTGATCAATCAAAATTCAGAGACGGTGGGAAAAAAAAAGAATTTACCACAAGCATTTAGAGTATATCTCTAGATACTAATTAGGTATCCTTATAGACATATTATATAAATAAAACACTATAAGCTTTAGCAATTTAAATGTATTTACCGATATGTACCCATTATGTTAAATTTATTTTCACGTCCTTATATAATTTCATAACCAGAGTATAAAAGCTTCCAACACTAATGTTTAAAATGCTCTTATACTTTAAACCATACCTATTTAAATATAATTTGTTCACTATGTAAATATACAGACAGTTTTATACATAGGCGATTGATTACTAATAAAAAATAAAATTTAGTTATGTTAACAAGTAATAAATATATTTTTTGAGCAAAAACGTAATAGATTTTTATTATATGTTTAACACAGCAATACTAAAATCTGAAAAACAAGATTGCTGTCATAATGAAATTATTCTATAAATATATTTATATTGTAACATTTCAAAAGGCGTTTCATATATCTCGTAAAAAATAAAAAACGCTTTAGATATTGGGAAATAAGGTATAATAAAAAATTGGATTAGCGGAGAAAATATTGTTTATGGTAAAGAAATTAAAATTACATCTGTAAGAAATTCTGCACTTTATTATCTGTATTTAACATAATACATTGATTCTATGGTGGTGGCTAACACCGGGTTAGTTATTTGAAGTGTAATCCAGAAAAGTCAAAAGCAGATCCAGAGGAGTTGCTTGGGGGGGGGGGGTGTTTCATAGTCCTGTTTTTAGTTTCTCGCACCTACTTTGGCTGGTTTAAATTAATCAACATATAGAATAAAGATGTACAATTTCTGACAAAGGTTTTTAATAACTGGGAAAGAAATATGAATTAGTCTTAATCATTTATTTCACAACTACTAATCCACTATCACTCGATTAACCAATAAAAGCTCGTGGACCACACAGGCATCAAGATCAAGCAAGCCGACGCGAAATTACACATATATAAGTATAAAAAAATAACCACCGGCGCTGATAATCCAAGTGAGGAATTATATTGATACGCATTTTTTCTTGCCCTTGGGGGGGGGGAGATCACCCCCATCAATCCCTCCCTTGGATCCGCCCTTGAGAAAAGTCACAAACATTTTCGACTGGTCAGAATACTGGGGTATTATGTTTGACTGTTCAGTATCTTGGTCAAGTCATTTAGATAAGCCTTGTGGAAAGCTATCAAATATAGTTTTTTTTATTAAGACAACTTAAAAATAAATGGTCGACAACTGCTTTAAGCGCTGCCTATTTTGACTTGTTCCACTCTCTATTGGCATACGGTTTGACATTATGGGGATGTTCATCTAGACTAGAGTAATTAAGGTTTTCAGACTTCAGAAGCGGACAATTAGTGCTGGCCCAGTTAAACTCTGCAAACCCCTCTTTATTGCCTCCAATATTTTAACACTTCCCTCGCTATTCAAATTTTGCCAGGTTTGTGACATACATAGGAGAAAGTATCTGTTTCGCACACATTCTAAAAATCGTAATCAGACACGTTCCCCTAATTTTATAATAACACATAATTTAAGACTTGGGAATTTTCGTAAAAATTCGGTAAATGTTAAACTTTATAACGTTTTGCCAGGCGTATGAGGATCTGAAAATCGATGTTTCCAAAATTAAACTTAAAACTTTTTCCGTAAAAAAGGCTTTTCTTTTATACATGAATATTTACAGAAAGCCATCATTGCAACCATCTGACTCTTTTTTCCGTTGTTTTAACTATGTACATTTATGAATATATATTTTTTAATATGTGTGTTAGATTCGACCGTTTGAGTATTTTTTGCGACTAAGTGATATTTTTTTAATTTAGCTCTTAATTTATATGTTAGAGTTTTTTTCTAATTTTATTTCTGTTTTAGATATTGATTGTATGCATGTTTCCTTTTATATTTAACTCGTGTGACGGCCTAGTATTTTAAGTTTTTTCTAATATTTTTTTATTTTAAAATGTTTGACTTGCTATTATGTTTATGATGTGTCAAATAAATAAATATAACAAAATTAAATGAGAAGCTTTTACTAAAAGGCACTAAAAAATAAAAATGAATCTTGCCATGTCGGATCATTTTGTATGACGGCCTAAATAGTTCACTAAAAATAAAAGCATCCTACAAAATGAAGCGGCGGCGATGCTAAATTGTTTTTTAATTTTTAGTGGAACTTAATAAACATTGTCATTTAAAAAGTTTGATTTTATGTTATCTTGTTTTAAGTATATTAGTCTTTGATAACTAAAAGTAGGATTTTTGTCAAATATAGATAATAAAGATGCCACCTAAAATTACTAAACAACAAACAAACCAGTCAGTTGCAAAAAGAGGAGGAAAATCCACTATACATAATTTTTAAAACAATAATATTGTTATACATTTTTTTTATATTAGTTTATTATTGAGAAAAGTCAAATACAACACTGCATGTGAGGATGCCGCATATGTCTTATAGTTGGCTTTTAGTAATGCCCTTAACTATGGAAGGATATGCAGACTTACATAGTAAGGACAGGCAGATTCAATGATGTACACCTGGTGGCGGGTGGTGCTTGAGGGAGGAGCTGGGGTAGACTGAAAGGGCCTTATAGGCCTACCAGTCAGGTCTCTAGACCTCCCCCCAACTACTACTACTAATGCCCTTAACTGTGTGAAGTTATTAATTTTTTTTAACAAAATTTATAATCTTATATGTAGTTGTGTTTTAAAAATTGGATTGTCTTTTGGTTAGCTCTAGTGAGGCCTTTTTTTTGAAGTGATGTGAAAAAGTATATGTATATTAAAACAAGGAGCCAGACCTTTTTAGGCTTTTTTTTAACAAAACATGTACTGTTAGGGCATCCGTCTCGTTAGCTTAGTACTAGGTTTGTTAATAAAACCATCATTAAAGCCATAAACCATATGAATAACATCTAAAAAATTGGCTATAATATTTCATGGCTAAAGTAAAATTTAATATTCGGGGGCTTTTAGCTAGCCAATAAGACATCCCCATCCAAATTCAAATCACCTGGGATATGAAATCTCACCTATCACTAAGCAAATACAGCGTCTAACAAAAGTAAGAAAATGGCGAAATATCTCGGGTACCTCTTATCTGAATTTAATGAAAATATGTACACTTAGGTACGAAATTATGCCGGATCCAATGTCAAGTTCCGCATTGCTGCCAAGTTTTTCTGTTATAAACAGATTTTTTTAATAGAACACCCTATATTAGGCACTTTTTATGAAAGTCAACAGTTTTTGCGAAAATAGGGTCAAATATTCATAATTTAATGTATTACTTTTTATTAAAATACTTATTAGGTTGCCTGCCTGATATGTTTGACATTCTCATTTTTGTTGATACAATTTACAAAAATGGATCGTTTAACTGAAACCTAAATAATTGAAATTTTAATTATGCTGGGTAAATCTACCGTAAATAAAATTAACAAAAAATTTCGTGAAACTGGAAAGGTAAACGATGCTGTACATTCTGGCAGACCGGAAAGCAGTGACAGCACAATAATTCCTCATCTTGGTACCAAAACCCTAGCAGGAGAAAACAGCGTCTAAAGTTTAAAAGAAGGTTGTAAAAACAACGTAAACAATACAATACAAAAAAGAAATACCTAATACAACAAACAATCAATTAATGAAATTAAGTAAGGTGTATAAAATGTTGTCCATTTACTTCCTGACGGTAGGCCAAATACTGTGAGAAAACATTAAATATATTAAAAAGAATGCCAGCCTCCTCGATTCGTATACATTCGATATCTATTCGATCCTTTATATTCACGAGGTCATTGGGCTTAGTTTTATTCACCACATTTTTAAGGTGTCCCCACAAGTCCGGAGACCGAGGTGGCTATTGTACCCCTACGTCCAATCCATCATCCAAAAATAAAAACATTGTTTAAATATTCCCGAACATTCCGAGCAAAATGCAGTAGAGCACCATCCTGCTGAAACCATATTTCATCATTTGGTGCACTATTACCTAAAAAAATCAGGTTTAAATACCTAATACAGCAGGTAAGGTAAGGAACTAACAGGTAATTGGAAATAGTTCTGCAATAGCTGGAACAAATTCGGTTCTTAAAAGATCAAATATCTTTGTCCAGTTAATATGTCTTCCATGAAGAAGGGACCGATTATTTTTGCACACTTAATACCATACCAAACATTTATCTTTTGGGGAAACTGGGAATGATTTTCACATAGCCCATGTGGATTTTCTCTAGCCCAATATCGACAATTATGCCTGTTAACTTTTCCATTTAAAAAAAAGTTACTTCATCGGTAAAAACAATTTGATTGAACAAATGTAGATTGGTATTGCAATGTTCCATCATGATTTCACAAAATTCCAAGCGCTTATCGTGATCATCCTCAGAGAGTTCTTGCACCAAAGTTATATTTTGTGTGGATGAAACTTTTCGGTTTTTAGAAGTCGGACTACGGACATTTGTGAGACGTCATTTCTCTTCTTAATGTTCTGGTAGGAAGGTGCGGATTTTCTTCTAACCTAACTAAAACATTCAGAATCTTAGCACTATCTGTTGCGCTTTTATGTCTACCAGAACCTACAGCATCTTTTACCTTTCCAGTTTCACGAAATATTTTGTGAATTTTACTTACGGTAGATTTAGTTCTTGGATTCTGTTATTTGTCATTAAAACAGTTACAAAATCTTGCAGGTTTCGCATTCTATCCGCATAATCCAGTATAATTAAAATTTCAATTCTTTGGGTTTTAGTTAACGGTCCATTTATGTAAATCAACAAAACTGACATTGTCAAACACAAGGTAACCTTTTTTGTGCAGGTATTTTAATAAAAGGTAAATTATGCATATTAGACCCATACTTTCGCAAAAACTGTTGAATTTTACGAAGAATTTGTAAAAGTAATATAATATGTGTTCCATTAAAAAAAATCCTTTTATAACAGTAAAACGGTAAATTTAACAGCAGCAATGCGGAATTACTGTAATACCTAAGTGCACATATTTTCATTAAATTCAGGTAAGCAGTACCTGAGATATTTCGCCGTTTCCTTACTTTTATTATACGCTGTATGAGACTGCCATATATATATATATATATATATATATATATAATACGACCTGTGGACACTGCAGAGGAACACATGAACAATCGACTGAGATTGTCTATTTTTATATAGCTATGTCCTGATACGAAACTTTGCTTTCTTTCTGCAACTTAAGAACTCTGCCTTCAAAAGACTACTGATACTTATATTACCTGGCCGAATATTTATTTATTTGAAATGAATGTGATGCATTCTGGGATTACGGATGGCACCTTTACGATTGTGTACACAGTTAGACTACTATACATTATTCCATTTATTTACAATTATTTATTAGAATCTTTCGTATTAAATGTTTCAGATTTCTGTTTTTTCCCATCAAAGTTAGATGTTAAAAAATATTTGCAAGTCTCAAGGTGTCGGGTAATAAGAAAAGCAATCAATGCAGCCCAAAGTTAAACCCCTGAACAATACAGAGCTTCCCTCGACTGCCACGGCATAGTTAGTTGTGTATAACACCCGCAATTATTTGGCTAATATAGAAATTGCCATAAACAGCTAATTTTTTTTATCCTAGCACATTTGTGTAATATGAGATAAATGATTGGCATATTTTGGATCACCTGACGTCCTGACGTATTGGTTAATCCCGTTTAGTAATACATACGTTAATTTCGGCAGATTATAAACAAGGTTTGTTAACATTTTTATGTGAAGCCTTGTAGGGCAGTGGTAGCATGCTCGAGTTTCAATGAAAATGATGTGTGATCGAATCTTTGTTCGGGCGATGACTTTTTTTCGTTTTTTTTTTAATAAAACTTATAATTTTCAATGTAGTTGTGTATTAAAAATTGGATTACGTTCTGCTTAGCCCTAGTTAGGTTTTTTTTGAGTTGATATAAAAAACTGTATCTATATTAAAACAAGGATTTTTTTTAAACAGAAACTACACTGTCAGGTGGATCTGTCCTGTTAGGTTAGCCAAGGTTTGTGAATAAAACCATCATTAAAGTCATATGAATAACCACTCACATATTGTTGACTAAAGTAAAATTTAATATTGACGGGCTTTTAGCTAGGCAATAAGGTATCCCCAGTAGACAAGTCCCCTGGGATATGAAATCTCGCTCATAAACAAGGACTACACCAGTTTAGAGTAAATCGTGCTCTGTACTGTACAGGGAACTTGCACTGGCTTAGGCGTCAGGGCACTTTCTGCGGACAGACAGACAGTGCGTCACAGGCAGACAAAGAACTTCGCTGTAGGACCCGACAAGTAATCCTTCGCTATCTCTGCAGTCGAGACGCATGGATCACGGATGAGATTGCAGCAAGATATCTTTGGTACTGCCCGAGAATAACCACCATAGAGAAGCGACAGTATTGTCGGTTCCTTTGTTGTTGAATGTCACGGTTTGAACTGGTCTCATTTGACTCTAAAACAAGCTCGTACACTGAAAGAACGATGATTTAATATAAACAGAAACCCAACTCACTATATTGTTCCAATAGTACGTGGATATATAAAAAAAAATATAATTATTGTTTTTACTATTCTCATAAAATGAAAGTATTTAATCGTAAAAGGTCATCCTCCGAGATATTTTCAGATCTTTACATTTTAGGGTTCTTAGATGCCCAAAACCATCTTTTTTCATTTCCGTCGGACTGTCTGTCTGTTCAAGAATGACTAAAAAACTACTTATCAGATTGGCTCCAAACTTTGGTCAAAAATTAAAGGTTATATAGGAATCACCTGGTAACATTTTAGTAAAAATCAAATATGGCGGTAGAAAATGCTGGCCTAATAAAATGATAAAAAATTATTTCTAAAAAACTAACATAGAACGGAAGCTTCACGGCTTTGGTCAATTGAAAAAATCATAGTTCTTTGAATGAGACTGTGTCAAATTGGAATTACTATCCGACGCTTCGCCTTAGAGTGAACGAGGCATCTTCAGGGATCTTTACTCCACGTGATCTGAACACCGAATGAGCTCGGAGAGATTCAGGAGGGCTTTTATATCCGGCTTATGCTCGTCGAACCGTGACCCTGTTTTAAGATCGGTTACCACGTGTAGATCGTAACCCGTATCTCTTTTGACATTTTTTGTATATTTAACTATTTCAATAGGATATCTAATTGTTTGTTTATAAAATCCTGAAACCGATGATAGAACCTTGGTTTCCTTTAGGCCAGTGGTATGCTGGTGTTCAGCTACAGCATATTGAACAATTTGTTTCTTTTTAATATATCGTTCATGTTCATTTAGTCTAGTGGATATTGAGAGTCCTGTTTCTCCCACATATAATTTTCCAGAGGAGCAAGGAATTTTATATACTGTTTGAAAAGGTACGATATCTTTCGGGGATCCCAAGCATTGTCCAATCTTCTTATGTGTATTGAATATTGTACGTATGTTGGACCGCCGAAGTCATCGTCCTATTTTGTCTGTGGTGCTATGTATGTAGGGAAGAACAACACTACCTAATGGTGGCTCCTTATCATTCTCCTTTCGCGAAGTTGGATAACTGTATCTTTCAACTGAACGCGTAATCAATCTTCAGAGCACTAGCCCCTCCCTCTCAGAGCTTCGGTTAGTTTCGATGTTCCCGATGTTAGAGAATCTTGATCAGAAATCGAAATGGCTCTAAATATTGGTGAGCTAATTACCGATTTATTTTGTGCTGGATGGTGGTGGGAATTTGCATTTAAGTAGGTATCTATTTGTATGCGTCGGTTTTCTATACACAGGATGTCCTAATGTACCATTTTCCTTCCTTTGAACACATATATCTAGAAAGTGACTAGTTCCATTAGATTCAGTTTTCATTGTGAACTTGATTTTATAGTGTTGTTGATTAAGGTGGTCCAGAAATATGAAGAGATTATCCTGTCCATGAGGCCAAACAACAAAAGTATCATCTACATATCTGAACCAGTGTTTTGGTTTAAGTGGAGCAGATGTTAGAGCAATATCCTCAAAGGCTTCCATAAAGATATTGGCTACCACAGGTGATAAAGGAGATCGCATAGCTGCTCCTGAAGTTTGTTCATAAAAAGTTCCTCCTTGAAAAATGAAATAGTAGATGTAAGACATATAAGTTCTTATCAAGATTATTATGATCCAATATGTCTGATAAAATGGAAATTGAGTCGTTGATAGGAATATTTATATATAGTGAGTCTACATCGAAACTGACCAAAATATCTTCGGAATCCAAGTGGATTGCCTTAAGTTTTTCCAGGAAATGTGTGAAAATGAGTTTTTTGTAAAAGAATCTATTTTCCAGTAAACAAACAAATAGTTCAATTTGCTGTAGCTGAACACCAGCATGCCACTGGCCATGTTATAAATGTAAAGGAAACCAAGGTTCTAGCATCGATTACAGGATTTTATAAACGAAAAATTAGAGAATATATTTAAAGTTTTAAACACACAAAAAATTTCAATAGAGATACGGGTTACGGTCTACATCACACATCGATCTTAACACAGAGTCACGGTTCTGCGAGCACAAGCCGGGTATAAAAGCTCGCCTGAATCTATCCGAGCTTATTTAGTGTATCAGATCTCGTGGAGTAAAGATCCCTGAAGATGCCTCTCGAAATCTAAGGCGAAATGTCGGATTTTAATTCCAATTTGACACGGTTTCATCCCAGAAACCATGATTTACTAAAAAACTTTATCCAATTTACTCAAACTCAATTTTTTTAAATACGAGATTTGATTTTCATATTCATTTTTTTTATAGCTTCTGACCTCCTAAAACAAAATATGTATCACATTCATCAACTATGTGACGGAGCTGACAGTTTCCCTTAAGAGGCAATGTTATACAGAGGTGGAGCTATAGAATTCTTATCTTATCTGACAGAAAATTTAACAGTGTTGATGAGTATGATACATATTTCGTTTTAGGAGGTCCGAAGCTTTTAAAAAATAAAATTTAAAAAATCAGCTCCGTATTTAATAAAAAAATGGGTTAAAATAACTTACGTTTATTATAATTTGAGTAAAGCGCTTACGAAATATACTTTCCAATAAATTTAAAAAACCAAATCAAATGCTATAGTGGAAACAATATTGATTATCTGTAATAGGATTGTACAAGAAACATTTTAAATACATAAGAAAATAATTCTTTATAAAAAATGCCTGACTGTCATTAAATTGTGGAACATTATTTTGAATAATTGCCAATTGCAAATAAACAACTGCGACAAGCATAAGAGTAACCAGACATTTCAAACAGAAATCCTCACGTTACATATGACTTTACATTAATTCATCAAACACAAGAGTTCAAAACATATACAACCTAGTTGACGCATGTGTAATGTGTATGGATAATCGGTACACGCGTAAAACTTCGCTGTCGTTTCTGTGTGGCGGTTACTCTCGGCACCGACCATTAACAAGACAAGAAGGACCATCGGAACTTTTATGTTGTGCTTATAAAAACGCACCGCCGAATCCGAGAAATTCGTACACCTGTGCAGGTGCCCATGTTTTTAGGAGGTTTATGCAAACCGCTAGCGATTAAAAAGAATAAACGTTCACTTACAGGGGTGATTTAAAAATATCTATCCATAATTGTTATTGTGACCAATTTTGCCTTATATGTATTAAAAGATAAAAGAGGGAAATGTCAAGTTTTTTAATTAATAGATCTTAATATAATTATAAAAGTACTGTTTGTATAAATTAAGTAAAAAAGGAAAGTTATAATTGAAAATTTTAATCCAAGACGGCGGACCAAAACGGCGGCCAAATAAAATATTTGTAAACGTGAAAAAATCACCTTCATCACATATTTTCAGATTTTAGCGTCACTAGATGCCAAAAAATATGTTCCATCAATTCCGTCGGTCCGTCTGTCCATTTGTCTGTCGGTTTGTCAGTTCGCGACATAGCTTAAAAGCTACTCATCAGATAAACTCCCATTTTAGGCTAAAATTAAGAGTCATATGGGGATGACCTGGTAATATTTTGGTAAAAATCTAATATGCCGGAACAAGATGGCGGACTAGTGAAACGTTAAAAAAACTATTACTAAAAAACTAATTAACCAATTTCCTCAAATTTTGCACAAAAATGTTAGCAATAATCTGGTAACATTTTGGTATGAATAAAAGAGAGCAAAACAAAATGGTGGCTTAATAAAATATTTAAAAAATCGGTCTGAAAAAACTACTTATTAGATTAATTTCAAATTTTGTGCAAGCAATAAATTCGATATAGAGATAAACTGGTAAAGTTGTGGCACGAATTCAAGATGGTGGAACAAAATGGCGGCCAATAATTTTTTTAAAGTTCAATTGACATTAAATTTTATAGAAAAATTAAATGTGATATAGGGATAAACCTCGGTATAAACTAGCAGAATTCAACATGAAGTAACAAAATGCCCGTGTTTGTCAATATAAAAAGTAGTTACTGAATTTATTTTTAATTACAGCATTGCCGTCCGTACTTGAAAGATTTATATAGTCGCATGTAAACACTTTTAAAGATATATTTTTAGTCATTATTGGTACGTAGATATTTTTATATTCTTCGATCATATCAGGAGCTACATTAACTAAAACTTTATTAATATCTTAGATACATTTGATACCTTCAACCCCATTGAGATATTTTTGTTGTATTGGGGGTTGGATTTCTCGAATTTACGCCACAATTTCTTATCAGGACAAAAAAAATCCGAGGCAATCCTGGTTAAGGTTTCTTGTTAAAAGAAATTAATAATTTTTGTGTTTTAAAGTTTCCCGTAAAGATAGAACGGAGTAAATCGTAATTTTTCAGCAATTTACCAAGCACAAAACACTAAGTAAATTGATAAATGCTTATTTTATTTTTTTAAAAATAAAAAATCAGTTTCGAGTGAGACAGGCATATCAAGGGGAGGAGATTCGAGTGTTCCTTCACTTCCTTCTTGTCTTGTTAATGTTCGGTGCTCTCGGGTACCGCAGTCTGTTAGGTTTAGGTAGCTAACCGAGCAGTAGATGGTTGTGGTCAGTGGTGAGTCGCCACGATAAGCCGCAGTTACCAAGTTAGCCTACCGTCTATAAAATAAAAATGTCCCATTTGCGTATTTAGTCTGCTTTTAAATGTAAAAATACATTTTTGAAAGCTTTACACTGCAACTAAGGTTTCTATTAGACTCAGTTTTCATTTGTATTGGTTTATCGTAAATATGACAACATTGTTGGACTGGGTATAAGGAAAGATTTAAGGAAAAGCTTAAGCCGCAAGGTTAAGCGTTCCAAATATTTTTACAAAATATATGAAATAGTTTTTTTCGAAGAATTATAACTTAAAAAAAATAAATTATGTAAGTATACTTTAACAAAACAAAAATGCAATGGACATAAACCATTATTTTGAAGATGGTGTCCTGTCACGTGACTTATGTTTCATGTGTCTTGTGTAGCTTTGTAGTACAAAGAACATATACAGACACCAAATGCAAAATAAACACTGGATCGAACGTATATAAAAATATATAATAAATTAGGCCTATATGTGCTCCGATATATATTGCTGCATCTCTAGATTTAATAATGACATTTTTTGCAAGAGCACACAAAATTTTTCTACAATCAAAATATTTACCTAGGAAAACTTTCAATTCACTATAATGATTGTAATATAAGTTAAAAAGTCTGTTTCATTTAAAATGGCGTTTTTACGTTGCCTTCTACCATCTTCTTCATTAACCATATGGGTTCGAATCAATTGTATTCTATATATTTAAGTTGATATATGTGGATTTTAAAAATTTTCGATACATTCTATAGTCGGAAGCACCAGTTAAAAATTGAAAACATGGAAACACAATTTAGTTTTCTTTTTAGTTTATCCAAATAGGTTAAAGTTAAGTTTCTTATTAATAATTTTCCAACACTGAAAGGTTTTTGATTCAGTTGTTTTTTTATATCGGCCACTGTTTTTTTATTTATTCCCAAGTTAGAATTTGTATGATATAATATTAGAATTAAGTTGAACCTGTGGCACGCTTTGAGAACAAATAATCTTATTCACTGTTATTATCTTACATTTGAAAACTTAAAGGGCTGCATACACGTGCGAAAGTAATGAAACAAAAAGGTCTATCTGTATAACGCGTATATTATTCAAAATTAAAACAGAGTGCTTTCGACATCATCAATGCTACTCGCCAGTGAACAAGCAGAAAGATACATGCATACATATACAGACAGACCTTTCTGTTTCATTAACTTAAATTACCAACAAACGTCTCCTAATTAGGCATGGGCGTTTTATCGACATATAGATAGTTCAATGACATATCGAATATCCAAAGGAAAATAAATACAATATTGATATATCGATAAGTATCGCCAAGAACCCAATCATGACGATAGATTGCCGATAATATCGATAAGTAGCAATATCTATCGATAACTTAATTTTATCGACTAAATTTCACCTCTTGATAGGTGATAGGTAAAATATATTATCGCCCATCCCTACTCTTGCTAGGCTTTGCTTTTTCAAACTACTTTAAATTGGATATTACACCAATTAACTTTTTACTTGGTCGTACTCACTTAATATATTTGCATTATTGTCAAATTTTGCACAGGTCAATCCCAGTAGCGTTTAATATAACATTATAAATCAAATATTGTTGATCTCCTTGTATCGACCTATGTCTTTAACATAACAAGTTTTGGATCTTTACTAAGGTTTCGGCCTTCTGGTTAAAAGTTTTCGTGGTCACAACTCAAAGTTTTTCGTTTTTCCATATTTTATGCAACTTAATAAGCGTTGAAACAAGTTCGTTGTTTAAAATACCTTTCACTAGATACTAATGTACTTATTACTAAAAAATTACCCATACAGGGTGCAGCGGTATTCGAAAGTGCGGTCATTTTTCTTTCATATTCGACCGCATCTAAAACTCTAAAATTCTAATTTTTCAAGAAAGCTTTAGTACGCTAAAACAAATATTCAGATTTTGTGATATGTTTATTAAAATTAAATGAAAATTAAAGAATTGTGCATTGTAATGGAGTAGTATATAATTTTAGTAGTAGTAAGTAGCTATATAATTTTTAATATAAGTTTTGTAAAGTATTGCGTTATTTGAAAATATAAATTAACTTATATTATTTATTTTTAAGTAGCTGGTAAAAGTGATACATTTTAATTATCGAACGAATATTATAAGTAAATAGAGAATTAATAATACAGTTAAAATTGAAATGATAAAGAGTGACTCTAGACAAACTATATCCTATGCCACTAATGCAACATCAGATTCTACTTGCTTTGATATAATGCCTTATTATATCCTACATCATTAACTTTTAAGTTTTTATTTATATTTCAGGGCAGTTGATACAGTCTCTTTTTAGTTTTAGTAATTAGGAAACTTATTGAATTATGTTGGTTACTCAAGATATAGTTATGAGGCACATAATACTGCGAGTAAATATTTCTTTTTCCTTTCCAAATTTAAAGTGACATGCTTCACGGTTGTTTTGATTTTTGTTATTGCATTATACCCTCCAGTGTTCCTAGACATTTCGGTTGTTAACTTCTTTGTGACGTCGTAAATTGTTGTTAAGTGACGTTTTTGTGACGTCGTATTTTGGTCAATTTCGTCCACAAGACGTACGAGTTTAAAACGTTTTTCAGACGGTATAATCGGCAACCTGATTACCTGGAATAACCCGTGTTTGTCTCTATACAAAGTAAAATAGACGCTTGTAGTTAGAACGTCTGCCAAATTATGATGTACAATGTACAAAAACCAATGTATATTATCGTATTTTTTAATTCTCCGAAAAATATTAGATGTATTTCATGTATCCTATGCCTAAGTTTAACCGTCTTTCAAAATTTTGTCAAGAATGACGTTTGCAGGTCTAAATATAACTATCAATTTCTCCTATTGAGAGCCTTTATTATTTAATTGGGGTTGGTTTCCTTGTGAAATAGGACCCATTTTAGTGGTTTGTGTTGACATTTTTATAGTAAATAAATACAGGGTGACCAAAAACCAACATTAAACATTTTATTGAAAAAATCGTTAAAATTTTTTTTTCAAATGGAAATCCCCTATTTCAATAATATTATCTTATTTAGCATTAAAAATAAAGGTAACTTTATATAAGATGTCTAATCCAAAAATTTGTAGTTTTCGAAATATTGGAAATTAAACATTTTTCTATTGTAAAAATGCTCTACCTATGGCTTTTAAGTTTTGTTATTAGTTGGTTATCAATGCGATGCGCGGCGAAAAAAAAAACAGTTAAACACTACAAAAATATCACAATTTGGCTCCCTGTGAGTTTGGATATCAATGTTCGACAGTTTTTTGGTCGCATAATCTAGTCACTCAGTGTTATTATTGTTATTTTGCTTTATTTTTAGTAATATGCTAAAGTTATACAATGTAACCCCAGAAGCTGGAATGTTATTTATTGAGCAGTAAAAGCCCAGTGCTGGCGCTAAGAAGTTATGTTACCAAATTCCCTCTAAGACGACATCCAGAAAAAAAGACCAGTGTTTTCGAAAAAATCAAAGTTTGATGCAAAAAAAACAAAGGAGCCGTTAGCAAAAAAGTTTTAATCTAATATTTATGTAGTGAGGAACCTACTCGATGTGGTTTCGGGGAATGTTCTTCTCATGACCTATCGTGCCTTTATTCAGTACCAATTTCTTATGTACTACTTTCTTGGGGACACGCAGCGGAAACTCTGAGAATTTCGCATTACAACGTAGGGCAGAAGAGTTGCTGGAGGAGTACCCTATTGGGCAGATTCAAGAGACACGAAACGCACTTTTCCTTATTTTTTTTCTTAATGAGGTTGAATTATTTTTTAATGTTCTAGGGTATATAGGTGTTATAAAAAAACATGCATGAACTGATCTTCTTTTTGGTAGTCGCAAATCTCGCATAAAGGAACCTAACTGCAAATGCCTTTCTCATTTTTTTCTTTAGTACAAAAAAATTAAAGAAAATGCAATTTGGGCGGAACTAAATCAGGTCATACATCACTATTCCTAATAAAAGAAAATATTCACAACGAGGGATCCGGGTAAAGGAAATTTACCGTTTTTTTTTATTTTCAAGTGTTATTTTTCTTTTACAAACATTGTATATTGTCGACAATAAATTCAAGATTCTCGTTTTAATAAATATAGTTCGCACATAAATTATGGAATGGGTAAAAAAGAACGTCAATTTCAAATGGCTATATTTTCGTTCAAAATAATCCAATCAAGATGAACTTTTTTTGACGAGTAGGTAATTTCTTTATCTTCCGACATGGTATATGTTTTATGCATCCCAATTTTGTTGTACAGGGAGTGGCAAAAAATGTAAATTTTACTACATTTAAAATTGACGTATGGGATACACCGGGTGATGTTCATTTTATGAATGTCTTCCATAGAGGTACTGCTGTACCAAAAACCCCGCCATCTGGTTGACGGTAAGATTTTTTAGAATTTCACAGGATGATTAGAAATTTTTACAAACTTAATACCGCCATTGAAAATGATGAATTTTAAAGATTGTTATTAGAGTTTTTGGGGTATTTAATTTAAATTTTCTTAAACGTAATGGCCTTTCCGTTGACATTAATACAGGGTATCATACGGTATTTCGACAAATTTTACCCGTTTCTACTTTTTATTATTAGACAGTTTGGGAAAAAGTGTTCAATATAAAAGATTAATAATTAATTCTTTTTAATTTAAAAAAAAACTTCTTTTGCATATACAGCTCTGTTTAGAAATTTAGGTTTTATCCAGCTTCACTATTTCAAATGAGTAGGTACCTAACTACCCTATTTTTTTATTTAATTTATTTTTCTCTAAGCAAAAAAAGGTACCCAAAAATTACAGCTTTATTTAAATAACAAAGAAGACAAATAACATAACCTGTTGTTTGTTTAGGATAATTTAAGACATAGTAAGTATAAAGAAATACAATAAAATAATCCAGATTTTTAGTACCTGGTAATTCCACCCCTAGCATTAAAAGTGGTTTGACATCTATTGGGCATGCTTAAAAGTAAATTGCGAATAAGTTGTTGGCCTATTTTTTGCCAAATTCGGTTAAGTGTCAACCGGACTTCCTGTAGATTTTGCGGCGGATTCACTGCTTCCCGGACCTGTCTTCTCATATGGTTCCATTCATGCTCAATGGGATTAATATCAGGCCTTCGGGCTGGCCATTACCAGTGTGTGAAAGTGCATTGTCATGCATGAAAATAAATCAATCTCCAATGGTGGGAGTAAAAGGCACAACGTGGGGCTCTAAACTTTCCGTAATGTATCGGTCAGCCGTCAAATGTTCTACAAATACCAATTCCGTTTTTGCCTCCCGAAATCCCACACCAAACCATTATAGGCCCACCTCCGTAGCTTACAGTTTCCTTAAAATTACACAGGATATACCGCTCCCCTGGTCGTCTGTAAACTGATCTTCACCCCACTGCAGATAATCTCTCGCGAATTCTAAGCGTGCCCTGCGGTGATTCGCAATGCTGCTTCATAGGGTCGTATATCAGCTTTCCGTAATCTGTTCCGTATTGTTTGTAGACTAATTTGCCTTCCATGTGCAGTGACAAATTTAGCTTTTAGCTTTAAACTCGTAATAAGTCGCTACCTTAGGCACTGCACCTTCAGGAAACGATCTTCGTTTGGAGGCCTTGTTCTGGTCTTCTTTGATTGACACCAATTTCCCTGTACCTTTTAAGAACTTTTGAAATTGCTCCCTAAATTTTGCCCAAAACGTCTGCAATATGAGATCGGAACAACCCTGCTCAGAGAGAGTCCTTTTGCGTATAGCTCAATCCTCGGGAGTCAAGTTTCTGTTAGAGTTCATTTTTTGTTTTTTATTCTTATAAAAATACGATTTAAAGAGATGTTATTAAATTAAGAAAATCGTGGTTCTTGGGATTAAACCGTGTCAAATTGGAATTACTATCCGACGTTTCGCCTTCTATTGCACGAGGTATCTTCAGGGATCTTTACTCCACGAGATCTGCACACTGAATGTGTTCAGATCTCGTGGAGTAAAGATCCTTGAAGATGCCTCTTGCAATCGAAGGCGAAACGTCAGACAGTAATTCCAATTTGACACAGTCTAATTTCAAGAACCATGATTTCTTAATTGACCAAAGCCGTAAACGCTTCCGTTCTATGTCAGACGTAATTAAAATCACTATGTTAAAATTGACAGACATCAAACTTGCAGGTTGCAGTCTCAATCGTGACAATAAGTAGATACAGATGGCTCAAGATACAGAGAGGCAAACAAAAGTGATAACATTCTAAAGAGCTTCAGGGAAACTGCCTGTTACCAAACTCAGTGTCCGAATTTTGGGCAAAATTTAGGGAGTTAGGTCAAAGGTTCTTAAAAGGTACAGGGAAACTGGCTCAAATGAAAGAAGACTAGGACAAGGCCGTCGTAGAGTAAACACACCGAACGAAAATCATTTCCTGAGCGTACAGTGTTTCAGGTAGCGATTCGTTACAAGTGTTAAACTGATAGCTGAATTTGTCAACTCACACAAAAGTCAACAATAAGAAGCCGATTATATGGGAAACTGATACCCATACGGTTCTAATAAAAAAGATACGAACGGGTAAAATTTGTCAAAATATCGTGGAACACCCTGCATTTTAATGATACCTTAATTTATTGTCGACGTAAAAGGCATTAAGTTTAAGAAAATTTAAATTAAATACCCCAAAACTCAGTGACGGCTCGTACTCTAAAATTTAGGGTCGGCCGAAGCCCAAGGCTAATCAAGGGCGGTTTTACGGTAAGGGGGTAATGAGGTAATTACCCCCCTTCTTCATCCAGACCGGTCAAACATCATGTGTGATTTACATATTATTACGTGCAAATTACGATTAAAAACTTGGCTAGGAAACACTATAGCACAAGAGCGACCTGTTGGATTAGGTCTCTTGCATATCCATGCAGGAAAAAAATTGGACGTTATTTTTATTAGAGGCTGTTTTTTTTACTTATGTCACAACAAGTATGATAAAAAATATCGGTATTTATGTTGTTCTCATACCATTTATAATAAAATATATTAATAAACTTTTTTTTTAAATTAACCCCCCCCCAGAAAGGTTTCCCAAAATTGCCCTTGAGGCCAATGTGGTGTTAATTGATGTCGCGTCCAAATATAGTCAAATACTAGTGTTATTTTTTCCGTTTATTTCTTCAATGATAATTAGATAGGCACCAACATATATAGCAGATCTAGGCTAGAATATAAATTTAATAAATAAGAAAAAATGTTAGTAAAACGCTCTAGTCAGTCAATTTAATTTTTTGATATTTTAATGTCTCTTGTCTCAAGAGGAAAATAAAGCTACATACATACCCAAAAAAGTATATTGTCCAGCAAGAACCACGATGCGGCCGGCATGGAGTAAAAATTACTAATATAATATATTAACCAACATTAGTCATGACTAACGTAAAGAACTAACAAATTAATTTAAAAATAAGTAGTATCATTTTACAATAATTACAATTAATACCTGTAAAATAGTAGTATTCAATTAAGAAAAATTCAGGGGATACGGCCACATCAAGATGGGCCGGTGTTGGGTGATATAAGCTACAACGAACATTAAAGCCGAGGTTATAGCATGGGGATGTATGCGAACGTACTACGTACCGCGTGAATTAGTAGATGAAGTCTAGCATGCGAGATGTTGGAATCGGCTGGCCGAGCCACCGTCTATAATAAATATATTAGAATATCTGTGGACGGCGCCTCGCGGACTGCTGTTAATGGGGTTATTTGTATGTTAGTCAAGCAACGATAATAGGGATTCCTACCTATTTTACTATGTGCCCAGGAAATAATTAACTACATTTTGGTTTTATGCGTTTTTAGGATGTTTGCAAAATTATTTTTGAAAAATATTTACTTTTTTAAAAAGAGCATTTTCCCTGTAAATTTTTTTCGAAAAAATGTCATATTTTTCTTACCATCAACCAGATGGCGGGGTTTTCGAAACAGCAATTACCTCCATGGAAACTGCACCCAAGACATTCGTAAAATGAAAATGTTATCACTCGGTGTATCTCGTACGTCAGTTTTAAATGCAGTAAAATTTACATGGTCTTGTATTTTTTTGCCCCATCCTATACAACAAAGCCAGGACACATCAAAGATATACCGTGCTGTAAAGATAAAGTAATTACCTTCTCGTCAAAAAATGATTTTGATTCGACTTTACAACGAAAATATAGCTATTTGAAATTGGCGTTCTTTTTTACCTATTCCATAATTTATGTGTGTATTTATTAAAATAAAACGGAAATTAAATCTAGATCCAATTAGCCTTTATGATAGATATTTATATTATAAAATCAGCAAAAACTAATTGTTTGTTTTAGCATAATAGACCTATGGATTGTTTTAAGTGCATGCAGTGGAACAATTGAATATGAAACAGCTAGATATTCAAAACAATTGACTTTAACATGAACGCGAATTAAGTATTTGAAAACAATAATGATAAACATTTTGCATAAAATATGGAAAACGCGCAATTCCAGCTTAGACAGAAATTTCAGAAAATTGAACTAAATGCCACTTCCAATACGGATTGTGCGAGGATTAACCTTATTAAAAAGATCTACCTTATTAGTGCTTCACAATAAATTTTCGTGGTTAACTGAATTTAGTAACAAGGCACAATTAATTCATACTGTAGAGTTTTAAATATTTCCATGAAATCAAACGTTTCCAAAACTGGTAGTTGCTTACAATAATTAGAACATGTTTAAAAATAAATTTCAGTAAAGATATTAATTTCATTCACTTAAGATGTATTTTTATATTAATAACTAATTTATTTCTATTACATGCTTATTTTTCTATTAAATCTTGTCTTAAAATCCATATATATTTTATTTATAATTGAAATAAAAGAGATGGTAATATTAACTAAATATTTGAAAATTTACATAGTATAGCTTTGTGATTTGTCATAAGATATCGTTAATAAGTCTATAGATTTTTTTCAATACAATTGCAAACCCATTTTAATACCTATATTATAGACTTTAAACCTTATCGGTTGTTTATATATACGATGATCCGTATTATAAAATAATAATTTTCTTTTTTTTACCGACATACCGGAGTTTACATAATAACCTTTTTAAGAATTCGTCTAGGGGGTAAACTATTTGATGAAATTAACACACTGATGCAATTATAATAAACAACCTTTTGGCGTTTCATTATTTGTAATGCATTGAATTTCTAGAAAAGAGTGATATTAAAATTTCTATAGAAAAAACTGCTGAGTAATACTTAAAAAAAAGTAGTGAGATGACATCTTTCATAACTCACTTAAACTAATTTATCTTAAGCAAAAACGATATATTTCACCGAGTGTTCAAGTCTATATTTAGTTTTCAAACAATTTTGTCCTCAAAAATGTGTTTAGTAGCTATTTATCAATTACTTATATATAAAGGATCATCATATATATATCAAAGTATTTTTTTCTATATCAAATTATTTATAACTTTAAGCTACAAAACAAGTATGGAATAATTCGATAATTCGATGAGAACTAGTTTTGTCGAAAAAACATTATGAGTAAAGCTAGATCGCACATAGAAAAATAAAACTAACGGTATAATAATAAAGCTTAGTCGTACTTTAAAAAATGTAAATTGAGGCACGCTAGGTTATACATACTTTTATTTAGCAAATGTTACTTTACCCTTTAACATTATAACGTCTTGCATTGGCTTTACAATAGAGCCTTAGGGAATGTACGATTCCAAATGGAAAATTGGGATTTCTTGGGTTTACGGTATTTTCATTTATGAAACCATAGTACATATGAAATAAAAAATGCTAGTTGTGCTATAATCAGTAGTGATACAAGACAGTTTGAGGCCCCAGTGCAAGAAAATCAGCGGAGCCCACCTTCTCCAAAATACAATTCAATAACTAATAAAAATATATTTTTGAAACAATTATTGTTTACAATTTCCTTCATCAATTTTAATTTCCTTAAAAGAGTTCCTTAGTTGTTTGACGTTCATTTTTTTACTCAATCTTAAAATTTTACAGACTTGTTAAAATCGAATATTTTATTCGTAAAACCTTTGACGCTATGTTAATTTTATTTCAACTTCTAAATATTAGGACTGTTACAAAAACAAATTCAAAATTGGACATTTTATATTTAATCTAAAGCTTCATTCTTTTCGTTGTTATTAATCGACTGTAAATATATTTTTAATAATGATTTTAGAATATCAAAGAAACGTTTTCTAACTACTGCAATTGATGAAATTCTCCCAGACCATCTCGTGGGATTTAATTTTTTCAATGTTACTTCTGATTCAGAAGTAAACGACCCCAGCAATTCCCATTTTTTTAAGCTTAATCCAAAAAATGATTAAATGTTTTTAATTACGTCAACAAATTTTAATATTTCACTACATCTTCTGACGTCATTTATGACCAAGCTAAGATTATAGCTAGCGCAGTGAACGTATTCCGCGTTAGGTTGAATATATTTCATTTTTATTTCCACCACATTATATGCATCGCATATGATCCTGTTATTATCATATTCTTAGCCATAACACTTTTTTATTGGAATATTAAGGAAGTCTAATATGGATTTGTCATACCTAAGGCTGACTAATCAATTTATCGGAATCATTCCGTGTAACATTGGCAGTTCTAATTACAATACTGATATTTTTTTAGTTATATTTTATGTCGTATCTAGTAGAATAGAGATGAATTATTTATATTTGCTGATAGATCTAATAATAATTTTTGAAAAAGACTCTAGTAATTCATTTTGAATTTTCGGGTTTAGATATTGTTTCATGATATTGCTATAGGTGACTAGAGACTTTGTGATAGAAAATTTCCATTATATTTCTTTTGAAGACTTAATGAATTAAATATGATGTAATCCGGTATAAACATAATTAATGAAGTAAATAGAAAGACAGTTTATTAAATGTTTTAAAATAATTATTTTCCCTTTGCATGACAAAACAAAGGTGTCTCAACTGGGTCGGGGCCCCCAAAATATCGAGACGCTCGGGCTTTGTCGCGATTTGCGATATGGTAATTATGCCACTGGCTATAATTTTTTTATCTTTTAAAATGATGCTGCGGAGGCAGACGATCTACTAACTTAACTCAGACAGGATGCTTATATTGCTGGGACTAGTTATCAACTTTCTTATTTTAAATGGAATATCCTGTATATTTATATTTATAAATATTTTAGTAGATCTGTTCTACTGAGAAGCATATAACAAGAAAGTAAAGAACAATAAATCAGTGTTAGAGAATAACAGGCAAACAAAAGGCCTTTAAACTGGGGACAATAAAACATGTTCTACTTTGACTTAAAAGCAGCCACCGGGATGCCTATTTACCAACCCTAGCCCCTTACGGTGCAAACCGATTCCAAATACGGCCGAAATGACAAATTTAAAAACCATATCCTGATACAGTTTTTCGTCACTGTATGCGGTTAGGATGAGCTGTAAATGAATACCCCTAACCTAACTTATAAACGGGTTTTGACGAAGTACTGCAGAGTGTTTGGTAATATTCAAGTGTACATAAAGGAAGTTATTATGCAATTATTGGCCTTTGACGAGTTATCTAACAACGATATGAATACTGTCGATATAAAAGACATTTAACATGTATGCCTTGTTAGATTTTCTGGTATCAATACTGGAAAATTATCATAAATTGCGGCTCATAAACTTTTCTAATCGGCGGATACGAAATATGATCTCATATAGATGAGATATTGCAAAACACCTGCTGGTCAAAAAAAAATAAAAAATTAATATCTGGAACAATCTTCTAATATGATAATAAATTCTACAAAGTATTTATATACGTAAAAATGTGTGAATGCATCGAAGGACCAGGCCGAGCTTCTTCCAAACATTTGTGTGCGGTGCATGAAAGATATGAAACTATTATCACGGCCCTAAATCTGTCTACAAATGAAAGAATACGGTTTTAGGGGATATAAAAGCGAATGATGAAGGTTTTTTGCAGAGGTGATGGAGACTACCTCTATAAATAATAATATAAATAACAATTAAGTCAGCGAAAAGACGAATAACTTTAGATTCGAAGTAGAAATGGAAACCACTGATAGTAATATTGAAAATGACATTCCGTCAGAAGAAGACTATAAGTCTGAAATTGAGAATAGTCGTCAAAATATCAATAGGCTAATAGAAATAGCAGACAAAATAACAATTTTACCACTTTTGAAGAAACGCAGTTCTAAATTAGGAAACATAAGAACATCATGGCAATATTTAGTTATATTAACAAGTAAAATAGTACTTTAAGTTTTGTTTTATTTGATTATTTAAATTGAAGAAGCGTGTTGCATAAGTATAGGGCCACGAGACGAATTTCCAAATTCTAACTGTGCCCAGTGCCGGCGAACTGTATCGGGATATGGTTTGTAAATTTCTGGTTCGGCCGTATTCGGAATGGGTTTGTAATGTAACGCGTTAGGGTTGGTAAATACGCCATTCAGACAAATCCAGTCACTGATGTGGCCTGATTCAAGTCGCTAAAATATTTCATTGTAGCGGACATTTTCGTATTACTTAAGTTTAGTTCTTAAGACATATGCAAAAAACATTTTTTTGAATGTGTTGTTTCGCTCCTAATTTTATTAACAACTAGGAAATAAAGAGAAAGAAGAAACGAGAATAATATGAATAATATACGTTGACTTTTTTTGGGTTAATTTGGAGCATGTGATCAGATACAGCCGAAATGATCAAATTAAGATCGTTATTGATTAGCATGCTGTGCCATATAGAGAGGGATTGAGGGAGTAGTATAAATGATATTTGCAACTTTTTAGTTGTTTGTGAAATTGGGACGTGTAAAGCGTATAAAGTTACGGATCCAAAATACTCCCCTTGGACACCCCAGTGGAAATCATTGTTTTTTCAAAATACTTATCGTTTAACACCACCTGCTTTGTTCTGCTTGATAAATAAGATATTCTTGCTAAGTCGTTGATTGAATTTCCTTTAACCAACGCTAAAGTCAAAATAGCGATTTATTGCGCGAAATAATTTATAGTTAAGCATTTAAAAGGATTTGTGAAATCTATCAGGATTAAAATAGTCAAGTTATTTTTATCATCAGCACGTCATCAGTAACGTCGGCCACAGCCGTTGTACAGCTGTGCTTGGCAGGCACATAGCCAACAGGTGGTCCTGGGGTCTGGACCCCCAAAACATTGAAAATATGTTTCAAATGAGGTTTCCTCCCCTGGACTCCTCCCCAAAATAAATTATGGTTTGGACTCCCTCCAAACTGAATTTCTAGCTACTTGCCTGGTGCTTGGGTTGAAATCCCGATTGTTTATCTAGAAGAACATCTTTTTTTTTCAGCAAATAATCTTAATTGGTGGTGATCTATGATTTTCTTCAGAATCTTGAAATATGCCGGTAGCAAACTTATACTTCTTAATTGGCTATATACGGCGGGCGGTCTGGATAACGTTTGGCAAAAGTAGTACATAAGCGTGTTTCCAGAGCAAAGAAAAATATTATTCATCTATCTATACATGCATTTAGAATGTGTGTGGAGAAAGGCAGAAAGAGAGACACACACCTGAATAAGCAGAATACTTAAATGATAGGAAGCAATAGATTCTAACTTAATCTTCATAATAGTGGTAAGTATTTTTTCGGAGACGTGTGAAAACTCTAAAACAGAGCCCAAATTGTCGATAGCGTTATTGTTAGAGCAATTTAAAAAGCTACCAAAGGATTGCATAGGGTGAAACGTGGAATTCATGAATAAATTGATTGATAGAATTTACGCCTGATAGAGTTCCTGGAATTGTTACTTAGAATGCATACTTTATTAAAAAAATATGCCTCTTTTCCGCACAGGTTGCTGCAGTGGTGAAATTTCGTAGTTGTTTATAGTAATCATAATCAGACGGGAGTTCACTAATTTTATATTAAGTGTTTTGTTTGGCAGTTTCTGAAGCAAAATTATTTCAACGTACAAGTATAGCTTAATTTAAAACACGATGTTTTGACTTAGGTTAATACTAGGGGTGAGCAGTATAATCTACTAATCAAATAATAATTGAATAATCAATTATTCGATTGTCTTACTTTAAGAGTAGACTAATCGAAACCATTATCCGATTCTTTCATAACTTGATCATTCAATTAATCGATTATATAATTATTCAACTCATGTTTTTTTTTTGATTAATCGATATTTTGATTAACAGTGTCCCAATCTTACTAGAAACAACAAACATCTATTTTATAAGTTGACCTGTTTAACTCCGATAGAGTTAAAGAGTACAGCATAATTTTGTAAATATATAAAAGTAATGTTTGACAAAAGCGGATACATGTCCTTGATTAGGGGCTTTTTAGGTTTATCTTTACTCCTTAGGTATATTTTCGATCTTCATGATAGCTCGTTTAAGAAACCTTTTTAATTGTTGCGCACAAATACAACGCACTGCTATATTGTCAAGCGTTATTTAAAATCAGTAAAATTAAAGAGGAAATTACAAGAAGTGTTTTAATTATCAATTAGAACTTGTTGGGCAACCTAATAATTAAACTATATATTCACTGATCTTGAATTCTTTTTTTTTTTAATTTTAAACAAAATTTAGATTTTTTTGATAAATAACGATATCAATTTCTTAAAAAATTGAATTATCGAAATAATTTTTTTTAAATCGATTATTTGATTTGTTTAATCGAAAAAATACATTATTTCCAATTCCAATATTTTATAATCGATTATCAATTTGGATTATCGTCCATACACATTTTTTTTTCAAAATGAAAGTAGCCAAAACTCTCCTCAAATAATTTTTCGAGAATAATATATTCTTAGTATAGAAAAAGCAACACAATATTTTATGCCAGTTTTAGTTAAACGGTCATTTCTGAAATTCGAATTTGACTCTATGTTAATAGAGTGATGCGGCAAAAGAATTCCAAAACTAAAAATAAAAAAGAAAAGTTCCCCCATGGGTTTAAAAATTTAAACATTTATATGTTCTTCTAATCTATTTATAATTTCAAACCTGCATTTTATATAGAAACTAAAGACACTTCCTTGGGCCCATTTTTATTAGGCAACGTATCATTTTAATTTCTTAAATTGCTAACTTTGGAAAGTATATTTCGTGTAATATACCTCTTCTTGCTGACAATCAGTATTTTTTTTTGTGTGTTAAAGACGATCCCGATTAAATAACATTAATAAAAATAATTCTAACCCCAGCAACAATCAAAACAAAAAAAATAAATATATATACCCTATATTATATATATATATATATATATATATATATATATATATATATATATATATATATATATATATATATATTTTTTTTTGGAGGATATATGCGGATCATGTAGTTGTTTAAAATTATTTGGATATATACAGGATGATTAAAAAAAGCCATTTAAAAGTGACATTGGTTGAAATAGACTATCCACAAAGTTAGACCTAATTTGTTAATGTATTACCTATGCCTAACTTATAGGGATTTATGAAAATATCGCTTTTTTTCAACGAGTGATTAACACGAAAAATAATTAATGTAATCAACTAAGTAATAAAGGATGGGTTTAAGAGGTTTTGATCAATCAATATTAATATCTCCTATCATTCAGTACAGCACGGGATGTACAAAAATCAGTGCAATACTTTGGCTCAAATTCAACCATTATTATCTTCGTTATTTTAAATAAGAATCTCGGATATTTTTATTTTAGGAGAAATTATAATTAATCTGCTACCAAACACTATTAGCATATTGCTAAATGCAATAGTTTTTTAGTAATTTGCGTTATTATTAGTAAGGGTAGTGGTACAGTATGAAAGCGTAAAAGGAAGACCCGTATTTTTTTTATAATTCAGAGTTTAAAATTTGACTTATAAAATAAACATGTGTGTCCATTCTACGCGTTCTTAGTACCGTCGATTAAATTACTTGTATCATTATTATTAATAGGTACGTGTGCAAAAACCCTATTTTTGGAAAACTACTAAGAGTTGGGTATAGGCAAACCAATACAGGTTGATAGATAATTATATTTTACGTTGTTTTAAGTCAGTACATATAGTATGTGCATGTGAGTAATAATAATAGTAATAATAACGCAATAATACGACACCACTACATTGACTAAGAAAAATGTTATGCTCTTCTAGGACAAACAATGCGAATGGACGTTTAAGGTTACACAGTTCATTTGAAGTAATCAATAGACAACGGGGATCAATAGGCAGCCAGAATCATGGTACTACCCGGAAATTCCCAGGCTTGGTAAACTGGCGGCTCTAGGTAGGCCAATATGGAGCTTGCCGGGGCTAGAGTGTAGAGGATTGATAGGGACCTAGGCGAATACTTCTCCCTGGAAAGTTATGCAACCGTTTTTCAGGCGGATGTCTTCGCTATTCTCGAGATGGCCATCAGGCAAGATGTCATAGATGGATCGGAGCAAAAGATCACCATCTCTAAACGCCATTCAGAAACCCAGGATAAAATTCAAGCTTGTTCAGGTTTGGTGGGACGCTTTAGATGGACTAGCTAGTTGGGTACCCGGACACAGCGGCATCGATGGGGTCAACAAGTTGGCAAGACAAGACTTTTCAACACCGACTTCGGGTCCGGAACCCTACTTAGGACTAAACATAGGCAAAATTCCCACACCTTGAACAAGTGGCTCTGTGATAAAATAAAGGCTAATTGGAGAAAAACAAAAGCTGCAGTCTAAGGCTATGCTTCCAGAACAGTCACAAAACAAGGTGACCTGGTTGCTATCGAGGAGCTGCCAGACCATCGCGCATATGGTCGAAATACCACTGCAGACTAAATAGATACCTACATTTATTAGGAATAAAGGATGCATGTCTATCCTTTATTCCCGATTTGCAGAACAGAGTAGAAACGAAATAGGGACCTGTGATAGGTAGGGCAGACTCAGAAGGAAAACTTTTGGATCAGTCGCCCTATTTAGGGAGGAGTTAAGAACCCTTGATTTGAGTAAGTTGCAAGCCTTCATAAGAAGGACGGGCCGACTCCAATCTAGGGCAAAAGATTATTTAAAGTGAGCCTGCGTGGACTGAGGATGGCGACAAGGGTCTTTTAAGCCTATCCTTTGGGCTTCGGCCCCCTACCTATCCTATAACTACTAAGAAAATCACAAATTTCTAAAAATACTAGTGAACTTAGGTCTAGGAACTCCTAAAATAGTCTAATAGATAATTAAATTTTAAGTTATACGAAGTCTTTACGTACTGGGTGTTGTGCGTCATTAATAATAATAACATAATTAATTTAATAGACGGTGCCACTATACTTACTATTAAAAACGCAAATTACTACAAAATAATTGCTTTTAGGTAAAGGAAACTTTAATACTGTTTGATAGGGAATTAAATACATATTTTTCTCGTGTAAGGAATTAATTATCAAATCTCGGAGAGTATGCAACTGATTTTTGTACACCCCCGTATTATGTTAAATGACAGGAGATCTTATTACTAATAGATCAAGGCCTCTTAAACTCACATTTCATGTTGATTATTTTTGGTGTCATTCATTTTTTGACAAAAAAAATCGAATTTTTCAAATAAATTAAAATATTTCGAAAACCCTATAAGTAGCCCTTAATAAATTGGTTCTAACTTTTAGTGGATAATTTAAACACATCGTAAAATACAGGGTAATCTACTTAAAAAATGTGACTTATATTCCACGTTTTTTTTGACGTACCCTGTATTTATCCATATAATTTTATATTACCGCGTCCTGTGTAATATGGCAAGACACTGTGTCCACGCCCAGTAGCCACCTTGATATAAGATCATACTAAGGCATACAACCCATACAAGTACGCAAAAAGAATGTGGCAAATCTAACTTATATTATTTTATACAAAACATCCTATGTATTATTGTGTTTTTAGATTTCCCTTCTTGTGGCAAGCCGCCCAGTATAGGGTTGTTATGATCTATACCGAGTGGTCTAGGATTCATGGCTATTTTTAAAAATAATCTTATGTTTAAAGTTATGTAATTTAATTAATAATTCAGATAATTTTTACAATATGGTCATATTTCAAATTTTAAAATATTTTCAAACTTATATTTTTAGAACTTCTTAAAAAAAATTACATGACAAATTATCTTTTTGTGAATACTAATATTAGTAGTCAAAAAAATACTGTTTTTCTACACAGCATTAAAGTGGTGCTATGATCGTGCAATTAGGGAGAGTAAATAATATTGCATTATTTAAACTTAAATATATCAAACACAAAAAAGATAAATATAAATATCAGTAGCACAAGCAGGTTTTCAGCTTGGGTGGGGGGCTCATAATTTTTAATGACCATCAAGTATGTACTAACTAAGATGCATAACATTAAACATAAGAATATTTTAACAATAAAATGGTGATAATTGTAACTATACCTTAACCCCAAATCAGGTCACTCGCATCAGAAGGGAAATCTGAAAATATATTAATATACAGGGTGTTTTATTCAAAAACAGTTATTTTCGCCACACTTTTTTGAACACAGACGGTATATTTGGAACAATTTTTAATCTAAGCACACAATTGTTTTCGATAACTTTTGTTACAATTATTTCTTCTAGACCACTGGGCTTGAGCAAACTAAAGTAACACCCAGATGAAAAAAACCGTTACAGGTAAAAAATCCCAATTTTTTTATTAGAAAATCAAGTTTCTTTGAGTTCTAACCGGGATAGAAAAATAGTTTTAGTGTGTGCATATTTTTTTGAAAGTACAATATTTGATTAAATAATTTGATTTAATTTGTATCTTTCCACGATTTTCAAGGAAACAATTTGATTTTCTATATAATTATATTTGGTACCACTTATAAAAATAATATGAATCTAAATGACGAGGGAAGTAAAAGATCAAGATTATTTAAATATAATGTATAAAATATAAATAAAAATAAGGTACCAGATATATTTCTTACTACTAATTTATCAATTCCATAAAAATTCTAAAGGTATCAGTACACATAGAGCTATGCTAGTTTTAAAATTTAAAAATAAATTTGGTTTATATGGAGAGCTGTTAAAAAGTAAGTCGAATAACAAGTAATACATACAATAACATTTTTTATAATTTTTATCTTTATCTAAATTCAAGGTTCAGTTGTTAACTAAAGGTATGTTAAAACATTTAAATATATATTAGGTATTTTAAAAGTAAAATATTTAAACATTTAATTATCAATCAAGCACAGGTATATAATCTTTATTAAACACAATTTTAAGTAACAATTTTCAGATAAAGAAATATTTTTTTGTATTTATGGATTTACTAACTCATCTCTCATAAAAACTTTCGAGTTTTTTGAAACTCTCAAAATAATCCTTATTTTTTTATTTTACAGTTTTTACAAATTAAAAAACGGTAAAGAGTAAATACCTCTATTTTCAAAGATATTTTGAAAACTACAAAATAAATTCTAAACAATTTTTGCTTATTACATCCCTATCCTTAAAAATAGATAATTTACAGTTTTTATTCTCAAGTTCGTAAATTAAAAAAAATTTGTCGTCAAATAGAATGTTGTTTTAAGGTTCTTGTGTCGTTAAAGAACCCACGCATTTGTATTTTTTTGTTATTTTAAAAGATAGCCTATAGTATATATAGTAGATTAAAAGTGAACATGCATTTTCCACTTTTTTTAACCAATAATCACCAAAAAGAATTGTCTTACAAATCCTATTTATTTAAAATTTACCCTAGTTTAAGGAAGTTTTATACTTGTGTGCCTTTACGAATTACTAAAATAAACGGTTTTCACTAACTTTCATTGGCAATAAAACATTTATAACTTTGGTTTTAATTTAATTTCTAAATCACTTTAAAAAATTGATTTCACATATTATAGAAAAGGATTGTCAAGTTTTAAATGTCGAATGTGATACATGTGGACAGTGTTGCCATGTTGCAAGCAGATTTTTCAAACAGTTTGTTTCCTTTGGTTAGGTTAGGATTGGGTAGAGTTGCTGTAGAGATAGCGCGGCAACAATACATATATATATATATATATATATATATATATATATATATATATATATATATATATATAATATATATATATTATTATAAATTAAAACAAGGATTTTTTTTAACAAAACCAATTAAAAGTATATAACATGACGTTATATACTTTTAATCTACGGTATACATCATCATTTAAAATAATAAAGAAAAAAACGACAAATGCGTGGGCTCGTTAACGATACAAGACCCTTGTTTTAAGTAGTACTTGTAAATCTACAAATAAAAAAAATCTTTGCTATCGTCAAAAAAATCGAGGCACAACCTGATGGTGGCCCACGTTATTATTCTTATTTGTCTTAAATATTATCTCGAAAACTGTAATACAATAAAATTTGATTCATCAGACAATTCTTCAAACTGAAACTGACTAAAAAGGTTAAAATGCTTTTATGGAGGAGCGAACTCAGGATGTCAAGTTTACTTGTTTAATATTTAAAACTAGCAAAGCCATCAGATGTAAAAAATACCGCGAGCCGCGTAAAAAATCCTACAAAATACGTTTATTATTGTCCTAATTGCAGCGGACTTAGCACGATCCCGCTATGCTTATCACTAGATTTCTTTTCTTTCCTACTCGCTTCCGCCGTATCGCCTTGTTTCTTAACCACTGGTTGCGAAGCACTAGGTTCACTATTTTCTGTTGTAGTTACAGAATTGTCACTATTATCACTACGTTCTATCACCACGCTTAAAGTTTCGGAAGTGAAGGCAATTTCTGTTTTATCGGCATCAATCAAAGCAGATGCGCCAGACCCACTAGGAAAACCACTACTACTACTACTAGCGTTAATGTCATTTTTAGAAATTGGCTCGCGCATTCTGGTCAGTTTACTGCTGCTGCTAGGTCTCACAATGTCTGTCTCTTTTGTTTCTATCACCGTTAGGCTTTCGCTCTCATTGCTCGATACGCTCTGGATATCATAACTGAGATCCATTGTTGCCAGTTCAATTATGCTCTCCTCGCGAGATAACTTGCTGTGTTCTTCAGAATCGGGAAGTGACGGGAGGTGAATCTGTACGTAATAAAAACCTTTTAATGAATTGGTTAACGTTAGGTGTGTTAGGGTGTCCCAATTTTGCTGGCACGACATCAACAATAAAATTTTAAATAAGACACCCTGTATTTTGTCCATTATTTGATTCCTTGTCAAAAATAAACATGAGTTACCGATTTAAACTATAACCTATTTCTGCGTAGTTTCCGAGATAATTAAGGTTATGTGTGATTTTTTGAAAACGGGAGCTATTTTTTAAATCATTATAAAAAATAGTAAATATCAAAAATTGGGAGTTTGGGTGGTAATTTCTAGTTTATATAGCATCAATGCATACCCGGCATACAAAATGTTTGTCCACACCTATACAAGATGAATAACCAATCTTGCACCTTTTTAAAGTAAAAAAAGTTGTTTTTTTTTTTAAATAGAACTTCTAGTACGTTTTTTATTTATGTAAATGATCACAAAAATACCTATTTTTTCATATATATATATATATATATATATATATATATATATATATATATATATATATATATATATATATATATATATGAAAAAGGGAGGCCATGGAATGCATAATATCTCCACTTGCGGCGTAACTATAGTTCTAATTTTATTCTATATTTATTTATTTCTAAACTTTAAATTTAAAACCATTATTGGAAATTAATATTAGGAACAAACTTCCAGAGTAAAATAATACTAAGTTGGCACAAAAGTAGCTATAACTGTTTCCACTTAAGAGTCTTTACGTATTTATTACTAATAATCCTACTATATATCAATAAACACTTTGTGTTACACGTTTTGAAGTATTTTGTATGTATATGTTACTGCGAATAATACTTTATAGTAATTACCTATGTAAAGTAATTATATAATTACTACTGATAAATAACTACTTACGAAATTCACTCCAAGGTCGTCATTTATTTTCAGTGAAAATAGTAATTTTTCAAATTTACTGCTTCTAATCGGTTTATTAAATTAAAACTTTTAAGTATCAGAACCTTCCTGAACCTTGCAGCGACTACTCCGTTACGTCCAGATGTGCTCCTATAAGGTATTACTATAAAGTAAAACGAGTCGTTGCAGCGTAGAAAAAGTTATCGTCTAAGTTTACTTTAAACTGGCTATTACCAGCCTTTATTCTTCGGTTGTAACTTAGAAGTAAGAATTACAGTAATTATTTACTACAAGGAAACTATTACCTCTTGTACTTGAGGTTCCGGAGATAACGAGATTCAGTGTACAGTGACTTTATAAGGACAGTGTCGACAACAGAAGCCCACTCTCCATATTGATACAAAATTTTTAAAGGTTTAAATGGGCGCATACATATTATCGTTAGTTTTTCTCAAAATATGACTAAGTTAATCTACTTTAACACATTAATATAAGACAATTGGATCAGCTAAAAGGTTAGGTTAGGTTAGGTAAAAATCGAAATTTACTTTACACTGACAACCTCTGTCCACGTCAGTCGTAAACGTAAGGATGTGTTAATGCTTTACTCTAATAATCTATGTGAACTATCTAGTGCAAACTTACTTTTCTTTGTATTTAGATTTTTACCAAATAACAATGTTTGTACAAGTGATTAATGACAGTTGTCTCCCAAGTGAATTTAGTAATGTTGTATGTACTGAAGAAGGCCTACAAAATAAAGTTTCTTTTATGTTAAACTTTGAGAGCTTCTACCTCAAATTGGGGTGTTGAATAAAGTAAAACATACACTAAGACATGAAACAATATCGTCTTTTATAGTAAAATAAAACCAAAACATAATAATGTGCAACATTTAATAACTTTTCTTGGAGTAAACATAAACTTAAAATATTTACGGTCATAGTCATTTACAAATTCATCACAAACACATTATAATTACAGGAAAAAAGCAGGTGAACTACGCTTAAACACATTTCTCCATATGGCCAATGGCTTAGAACTTATTGTTTGAATAATATTCATTTTAATAATCACAAAAACTAATAAAATAATACACTAAAACAACAAACCTCATAAGAAACCCACGTAGGCAAAAAGTAAACAAAACGATTTTAGCATCAATATGGCCGAACCAATCAAAAATTGGATACCCTATTGTCGCCACCGTTCTTATAAAGTCACTGAAATTTGGTATACAGCTATTAACCTCCATCATATTCGGTCCGAATTGATCAATCTCAATTAGTTGTTTATGTGTAGTCGATAACCTACGAGTAACAAGTTAAAATGGTAATAGCGTCACGTCCCATAAGAAAAAAAGTAGCTTTCGTCATTCATTTTATACAAAAAAATTAAAAATATCATAACTTGGTTGTTATACCTGAACAAAACAACATAATGCGGTATTTTAAAGAAACAAAAAATAAAGCGTAACAAATGGTTGTGGTAGATAATTTTATTCGTACCACTTAGTGTTTAAGGCTTCAAAGTAATTGGGTATCATGGACAGCCGCGTATTTAAAGAATCCAAAACAATAAAAGCGTATGGGAGCAGTCGTAGACACTTGATGTCAAGTAATTTTCTCAGTAAAGAAATGCAGCTAACTTCAAAGTAAAAGTACAATGCAACGCCATTGTTTATTTTCGTCTCCCCTATAAACATTCAGATATGATGTTTATTTTTGTGAGTACAAAGATTAAAACTGCATATAAATTAAACATCACGTTATAAAAGAATCACTCTATATACTAAGACATTTAATGATAATTACTATTTAAACCAAAGTCCAAAATTAAATTTTTGAGATTTAAATTGGCTGATATATTTCAACAAAATGTATTGAAAATTAAGGAATTTTAAAGGCGTGTCATTTTTTACGACTATCATCACCATATTCATCAGAGAATTTGCCTGCGTTTTAAGTTTAGGTCCTTAGCATAGCTAGAAAATTAAGTGAAACGCATGTATCCTACCTCAACAACTAATAGCGTATCCTATATACGCTCTACACCATTTTCCCAATTTCAGTGTTTGTAGTGGTCATAACTGTTTTGTTTGTATTAAAAAACGGATTAAATAGAGACAGAAATAAGGAAGTAACAAATAGGGTGAATTATTACTATTCGGCTACTAAAATGAAACCACCCAATGTCGTACAATCTACTTAATAATCACAGGCACATTAACATGTTATTCACGAAACTGTTACCTTAAAATTGTTCCCTATTTTGGTAGTGACTACGTAGTCTCAGCTTAAACAGAACTTGGCGACACCAAGTAACGGTTACTTCATCGAAAATACTTGTGGTAACAATGTATTCATGACTAAAAGTGCTACTTGGGATAGCTATAACATAAACAACAGGTAACATAACGACAGATTACATAGAAATAGAAAAATAGGAGAAATTTAAAACAAATGACTATATAATTTTCCACCTAGTGTCCGTTTTCTATTATACACAGTGTATATGAACTGAATTGTTGCCACAGCGTTTCGGATTGCGTCACTATTATTAAGACCAATAATTTCTTCACATATTTTTTGTTTTAATTCATTTACAGAATAATTGTTTCGATTTTAATACATTTTTAAGTGTGCTCCATAAAAATAATCTGAGGGTATCACTTTGCGCCGGCCATGGAATCTCACCGTTACTATATATACCTAAATTATATTGCTCTTTTAAAAATGCTATGGAGCATTATCTTATTGTTATACCAAGTCCAAACGAATATGTTCCGGAAGATAATTGAGTTTCTTAATAAGTTGATTTCTTAAAAGCTTTAAACATGTTTGTCTATTTCAAATAGTGGTCAAAAAACACAGGTCCTATTATGTGGTCGTTTATAATATATACTTTAACACTTTGATGTCCTTGCCTTTAATTTGCTTTACCAAATGTTAATTTGTCTCAGAACAGTAATATTTTTTTTGTTATGCTCAAAAATGCAGGTGCAATCAAAATGCAGGTCCATCATTTGCATACAAAAATCCAGCATGGTCTGATAATCAGCTTCACTTAAAAATTGAACTGGAAGAAACTTATAGGGGGATATTTAGTTTTCTTTTAATACTCGATAAATGCTGATCATGAAAAAATTCAAATTCCTTAGTGCATCTCTTAAAGAGTTGGTAGGATATTCAATAAAATATAATAAAACCTCCATTTGAAAATCTTCATAGACGACTGAACGGGCTTTTTTCCTTTTTCTATATTTCAAAACTCCATGAGTTGATAAATCATTGGAAATTTTGTCAAACATTTGTTTGGTATCCTTGCTATTGGAAATATTTCGCGATACTCTCTTAATACAAGTGCTGGACTTTTATGATTTTCAGTGTAACAGGTATACAAATTTAGTGGCTCTTGATTTGAATATTGAGACATTTTTTAAAATAGAACAAGTAAACACCCATACAAAGAATCGTTTTAAAGTTTAATTTTTTTAAATTTGAATGATTTCAATAAACACTAAAAATACAAATAAATTGAAAAACTGTCAAATTCAAAACAAATAGTTATATTGCATATCAATTCCATGGTATGCAGCATTACAATATTCAAGAAATAATTAAGATTTCCTGTTAAATTGTGATTTTTTCTGTAACCATTGAATGTAGGTATATAACATATATATGAAAAAATAGATATTTTTATAATCATTTGCATAAGTAAAAAACATAGTGGGCCTTTAAAAAAATCGATTTTTTTCACATTAAAAGGTGCAAGATTGATTTCGTAGTATGTCCGCCCTGTATAGGTGGTACAAAAATGTTGTATTCCGTTTATGCATTGATGCTTTATAAACTGGAAATTACCCCAAACGTCCAATTTTAGTTTTTGCTATTTTTATAGTGATTTGAAAAATAGCTCCAGTTTTCAAAAAATCACACATAACCTTAATCTCGGAAACTACGCAGAAATCGACCATAGTTTAGATTGATAACTTATGTTTATTTTAGGCAAGGAATTAAATAATGGACAAAAGTACAAGGTGTCCCATTTAAAATTTTACAGTTGATGTCGTTCCTGCAAAAATGGAACACCCTGTGTACACGGAGACATTTGATTTTAAATGAACTTCAAATTTAAAGAAACTTTTTTTCGTATCTATTACGGATTTCCAGATAGCATAGTGGGTACTTTTATGTGGAACACGGTGTACATTTAGCTGTATTCATAAAAAAAACATACACGTCTCGGCTCGGAGCTGGTTTTTTCGAATTTGCATAAAACTGGCTTTTGTTAGAGCATGATATTTGATGTTATTGAATATTAAAAGTTATGTCTATGATAAAAATGCAGTAAAAACATAGAGGTTAAGAATTATGTCGGTGGCATATATGTACATTTCTTTTAAATATGAGCTTATGGCCTTTCAGAGAAATGCTAATTTTCCGTTGATACAATTCCATTTAATCAAAATCGAAGATTTAGTTCTCTGGTGATGTAGCGTATAGCCGAAGTATAAAACATCAATTATATTCTTAGTTAAAAAACTGTATATGAGGTCCTTGCGCCCGATGACTACAAGTTATTCCTATTTCAATTGAGAGTGTTATATTAAAATAATATTTAGCAATAAAATATTATTTGGTAACACCACAAGCAAAATGAAAACATAACAAGAAGAAAAAAACAATTAAAAAAAGCTCATATTTGGTTTTATAACATATACAGAGTCAAACCAATACCTATTTAACAATAACAAGTGCGCTTTAAAATAGAACTCACAAATGGTTATAACATAAGCAAAATCACAATACTATTTAATAAAAACAATTAACACATTCAATTTACAAAATAAACGGATTCAAGCAGATATTTAGCACCAACAATAAAACAGCGCTTAAACACAAAATGAAAATTATTTATTAAAAATAATAAAGTCAATTAAAAAACACTGGACCCAACCTATTCGGCATCGAGTAAATTCAATTTATTGTTATATTAGTTAATTCAATTTAATGTTATAGTAGGGTCAAGCTCTTCCCAACATTCATGAATTGCTATCCATAGTTCGCTCGAATTGTAAGGTTTAAAATTTAAAATTTCACTTATATATATTTTTTTAAGACTAAAGCCCAAATGTTTTCTTATCGAATTAATATCCGGACGAAAAGAAGGCCATGGCAGCAATTCTGCGTTATTATTTCGAAACCATTGCCTTACAGAATGTGCCGTATGGATTCGATAATTATCCTGTTTATAGACAAACTCGTTGTTGGAAAAGATTTGCTTAATCGAATGGAGCATAACATGCTCGAGAATATTATTATAATGTTTAGCATTAAATCGTCCATCCATTCACCAACATATATCCATCCCAACCAAGAATCCACTTCTAAAAGCAATAAGGGTACTCCTGTAGCGCTCTTGAAATCTAGTATTTTAGGTTGATACACACCAATTTGACCACTATATATCGTATTGTTTTAAATACCTTTTCGTCTGTAAAGATCACTCCATGCCAAAACTGAGCTTCAATATAAACGTAATTCAAAACGAAAAACACACTCGTGACTCTCTTCGTTTTCGGTAAGTATAAATTTGTTAGCATCTGTACGGTTACTTTTTTATTTACTATAGAGCTGTAGGCTGAAATCCAGAAAATCGTGCATGGGTAACATAGTCTCTTGCAGTTACAAAAAGTAGTTTTTCAGTACGGGGTATCATCATCTATTTTGGCGATTTTTGGTACACTGGTAGATTTTTCAACTCTGATCACGTATCTGAAATCTTTTGGAGCAGCGTTTTTGTTTTCTAGGTGTTTGTTTTCTAGTATTATAGCTTTAGGTTATGGGTAGTACCCATCTACTTTTGTAACAAAATATCTATAAAAACTATGTCAGAAGCTACTTAGATAAACCTAACCTGATGCTAACCCGTTCCCCGGCGCCGACCATCTGCTAAATTGGTACCACCCCGTAATCTAACAAAATATTTATAATAAATTGTATCAAAAACTGTTATTTTGATAAAGTTTATCGAATTTTAATTCTGCATATTAGGTATTTGCTACCTTTTCTTTTCGAATTACAAGGGTTGCTAACATCAAACAAAAAATCTCTATTAGAAATAGCAAATGAAAGATACATTTTTTTTAAATGTGACTTTTGAGTGAAATAACGTTTAAATTAGAAAATATGAGATATTTTATTTTGAATTCAATCGATTTGCTATAAAAATTACTGAAGGAAATAGAAAAGAAGGTGAAAAACGTTGTGTATAAGATTGTTAATTTGGAAGCTAACATAGCAAGATAGTTTTTCGTCAAAGTGTGTGTTTTTTGTCGTAAGGAAAAGAAAACATAATGTTGTTTTATAAATTTATTCATATATGTTGCATAGCATTCGATAAAAATTATGGCTCTTTGCATGCTTAATAGATTGGATGGCCTCAAAAATATGCTCTTCGATTTTTTTGTCTTCCAGTTTCAAAATACTAGGGATAGAATAGCAACTACAATGCATCAGCAAGATCCCCTTTTTGTTATTTAGAACATATAAACTGCTCAACAGAAAGATCGATCTTTTCAAATATTAGTTCTTTTCTTAAATTTATTTCCCTTTTTAAGAAACCAACTTTTTCGGATGCCCACTTCGACGTTTAAAACCCTTCTTTCTTCTGTATCATAAATCTATGTTATATGAGATGATCAAAGCCAGCAGCAATCAAAAATAATTAGTAGCTTTGCGGCACAGACAAATGATAGTATCAGCGTCTTTAATACATTGACATTATATCTTTAATCCAGGACCTGGCTTTGGTCCTGTAGGTAAATTTGAGAAGAGAGTTTTTTTTCAGAAATGTTTAGTAGGTATCCTAAGAAGCATTTTTGATTTAGGTGGACATCTGCCAGCTTGTGTGTTTTGCAACTATGACTTCATCAAAATGGCCTCCGCTCGTTCACGAAACTGCTCGTTAATACTTGCCCGATTTTCATAAAACTTGCACTATTTGTATTAATTTCACTTCATGATGGTATTATGGAAGGGGTACTGCCTAAATAGTGGATACAAATATTTAAAATGTTTCATTTTTAGTATTAATTTATTATTATAAATTATTTTGTTTTTGATGAAATGAAATGCAAATATGGATGCCATAAGATTGCCTAAAGTGTAAAAAGGCAGTGTAGCAGATTTTAAAATAGATCAAAAACCATGCATAATCTGCAACAATAAAAGTAATAATAATGTGCTAAGTACTGAAAATGGCAGAGAAAAAATATGGGCAGTTGCGAAAGCGCGAAATGACATAGTTAGTAACTGTGTGAATTCATTAAGTGAGGAAACAAGAAACATTGCCATATGAGTAATGCATGTTACAAACTCTACTGTCATAAGAAGCTGTTGCTAAATCTTCAAAATAAAAAAAAAGAATTTAAAGTTGTACTTGCAAGATGATGCTTTCAGTCGTACTTGGGATCTACGGGACGTATCGAGCATCTCTGGTGCAGATCTACTTTGCCACGACAATTGTTTTTCTAGATATTTACTAAGATACAAACGAGAACTTAAATCACATGGAAAGACTACACTTCAAGTTTCAGACAAAATGGCAGCCTTTCTTTCACAGCTCATAATATTAAGTCTGGACTGTATAATGGTCATGGCTACATCCTCTTTTACTTTAGATAAAAGTTTAATATATAAAACGAACGTATTAAAGTCAGTAAAAAGGAACTAAAACTAATATTGTGCGACAACTTTAGAAGTGACATAAAATTTTCAAAATCTAAGCAGGCTAACAAATTACTTATGTTTTTTTCTGCAGCTATCCAAGCAGAAGAAGTTGCAGATGTCATAAAAAGTTGCAATCCTGTTACAGAATGGGCCATTCTATTGAGGGAAGCATTGTAGACACTGCACTTAGTGCAGTTATTTCGGAAAGGATCATCTTTCAGATTTTTAGATGCACACTAAGACTATAGGTGTACCATCATGGGAAGAATACAGATATTAAAGATTTGTCGCCTACAAGGAGAACTACTACATTTGTTACGATCTTATTTCTAAAATGTATTGATGATATGGCTGTTCGCTTAGACCCCTGTGAATTCGGATTTTAAGTGGCGGAAGATGGGTTGGTGCCAAAAATGAACATGAAAAAATATCCCATTGACTTTTTGGGGCATATAATTGTTTAAAATGTGTCAAATCCTCATATATGTGTAGGAAAAACGAATTAACTTGTTGCTCATTCTGGAAATGTAGAAGTGATGATGAGGAGCAATTACAACACATTAACTTAATTTCCATGCAAATAGACCAAATATTAACAGAGATACAAGTACTTTTATGTTCGAGCGGCCGCCGTCTTTGATGATGTCAGCTGCAAAACGTACCAGGTCCAAGTTAAAAAAGCTTCTTAGGAACCTAGTAAGCATTCCTGAAAATTCTGCCAACTCAAATTTTCCTACAGAATCAATGCCAGGTCCAGGATTACTTACCTGAGGTATACTTAACTTCCTAATTTCGTTCTCTAAGTTTAGAGAAGGCAACTCTTTAAATTCACTGGTACTAGTACTCGGGAGACTGTAGTTTGGCGGCACTATCGACACTTTTTTCCTTGTGTGTTTATGTAAAAGTGCAGTTTTATCTGCAGGAACAAAGTCTGCCTGGTCAGCTGCTTCCGGATATCGTTGTGCAAGACGTCGTCTAAAATTGATAGTAAGAGATGAAAGGCAAATAGTATTTAAATAAATGATATATCTTTCAAATTAAATTCTACCAAATAACGACAAACAAAACTGTTAATTATTGAACTCAAAATTGATCATTTTAAATTTAAAAGTTAGTTACCTTATAAAAACAGGGAGAGGTTAATCACCGGTCATATTTAGTATTAGAAATCCTGTAACATTCAGTTTGAAATTTTGTTTTTTTTAACTTAATGATATATTACAATTTTGGATTGGCTAAATATAGAATTTTAGAGTAAAAAAGTTATTTTGTTTACCATTTATTTTTCTAGATGCAACCTCAAAACTCTTATATTTAATAAATGTTGTTCTCCCTTGTCAAAATATATACAAAAAATCGATATAACGAAACTAAAATATGTTTTGTAAACAATTTATTTAAACATGGCTATTAAAGGAAATTTTTTAAAAATACTTGCAAACTCTAATATTTTTTAAATCAGACATTTTTCCAAAACTTCACACTAAACGCCCCTGTGTAACAAACTATATCTAACGTGAGTCGTTAGAAGTAATAATAATAAAAACCTTGTTGCAGAATCGGGCATTTAAAAATGCTGGATTCTGTAAGACGTCAGGCAGTGACTCTATTGCAGCTAAACAAACAGGGTAAATTTAAAAATTGTATCTACTTTCACTGCAAAATAAGTTAAGGGTGAACTGCACGCAAAGTTCTAGTCAAGTTCAAAGTAAGATGAAAAGGTACCTACGTATTAGAAAAAACTTCCTGCACGTACGACCTCAAAAAAATGTGTTATGTATAGGCAATTTATGGGTTCAAAAGGGTTCACGCGCTGCAGAAATACAAAGACATGAGTACGTTTTACCATTTTAAATTTTGCCGTTACGTAAACAAATGATCAATGCAAGGCGGTAAAGAGTCATTTTGTGGAAAAAGAAATTATATGCGACGGCATTTGCGTCAAAAAGTGGTCAAAAAATGGTCGAAAATGGACAAATCTACTTCTATTTTATAATTCTAGATTTGATTTTTTCATAAAAATTCGAATTTAGCGCCCAACTATACATATTTCTCTAATTAAATCACATTGAAGCTAACAAATTTCTCTTACAGCGTGCAATTCTCCCTTAAGCGTAATAATTTTAATTTCGAGTAATAAAAACAAGTTTATTTATATCTGGTGTTTCACTCGAGGATATTGGAGGGGATTATCCCCAGTTGCTAGCTAGGATAAGAGGCACCTTGATGGCATCAACCACATGTGACTGCTATATTAAAAATGAAGATTGAGCTAGTAATAAGGAAAATATATTTGTGTTTGGTAATATATAACGTATGAAAACTAAATTTTAAATTAAACGAGAACGTGACAAAAAAAAACAAAATTTCTTCATGATAGATTTAATATATGAATATATAAAACGAACCATAACCTCATATTACCTAAGTGCTAAAAAATAGGTTCGCGTAGGCAAAATAATTGGCTTACTCTACCAAGGACAGATCTATCCAGATCTTGCTACCTCTGCAAGAAGAGTAATCCTCCTGACACAACATGTATTTAAAGAGTAAGCGACATTTTATTAGCTACGAAGTGTACAGGGAGTTTAAGAAAGTACTTACTACACAGAATTCAAAGTTAGTCTAAGAACTGTAGCTCAACTCAGCAATGATTTTTTTATGTTGGTACTTTATTTTGGTTTTTTTTGGGTTGGTATTTTATTTACTAAGTGAATATTCCTAGAATTTTAAGTTATTCTAGGAAATAAGTTAATTTTATAAAAATGATGCATTATAGCACTGTGTCTTTTTATCATATGAATTTCATTCTAAAGCGATTTGACAAAAAAAGCTAATGATAATAACTCTGTTGTTAATTATTAATTATAAGCGTACTTAAGAGCTGTTCAAATAAATGGAAATGTGACTTTGCTTAATTTTATACTTATAATAGTTAAGGAGAAAATGAATCCTGTTTTGTATTTTTGCCATAGGAGTGTGGTTTTTAAATAAAAAGTAGAGGTTAAAGGTTTGGAGAGCTATTTTTCACCGTTTTAATATTGACCTCTTAAGTTTAAATGTTTCGTTGGACGATTGTGCTGTAACCAGACTCCTCTATACAAAAAAAAAGAAAATATGTCAAACGAAATATTATTTTAGCCCAAATATTAATTTAGACCAACACTATTATAACTAGCTTGGTTTCTCAATTAACCACTGCACGAATTAAGGAATTAAGCATTAGGTTATAACAATGAAATGTATATGGGGAACTTTATAAGTATTTCAAATTTCAAGTGGTTCTCTTCGGAACTCCTTTTTTCTTTGAGTCAGCCTATACTATGACTCCTTTTGATCAGCTGTTGATTTCTTCAGAAGCGTTTTTGGGATGCTTTAAGACTTGCTTCAAATTTTAAGGTTGTCATTTCAACGGCGTTCGTTTTCTTAAACTGCTTCCGGTAATCTCCCTTAAGAGTTTGTAAGTCTGATTGGGTCTGGATCTTACGCGTGTGTTACTCAGTAGTTAATCATTAAGTAGATCTATTTTGTTACAGTAATGTGTAATTAGTTTGCCTCTGACTTTTTTTAGTGTTTATGTCTGTAATGGTTCCATTTTCAATATATTGTGGTGTGCTTACAATAAGTGTAAGTACTGCTTTGTAGTTTGTCTGGTTGTTATGACACGTAGCCCATGTGGATATAGCATAAGTTAGCTTAGTGCTTTGTATAGGGTGAGTAGCACCCTGACATTAAGTGTGTTTTTTTCATCAGGTAGAAGGAAGAGTGCTTGTATGCTTGTTTTCTGTGCAATATACTTAGTGTTTTATAATACCATTTAAGTATTTTGTTAAAAATAAGCCCTACCTATTAAAACCCAACATAGTCATGAAAAAATATCTTCAGTTTTGTTTGGTTTATTTTGATTTCTCAGCTTAACATCCAACGTTGTATTTAGATGCAATGATTGTAGGCTGTTTAGACATATCAGTGACCCTGTACCGCCCGCAAACAAATTCAGCTAGGTCGAGTGTGAGAAAGTCTGAAGCGACGGGTCACTCTTGAGGGACACCTGCTAGGACAAGTCGACGAGTGGATGTTGTTAGAGTCTCAATTCAGTGTTGAGTCATTGACAGCCAATACGTTACATAAGTTGTTCCTGTATAAATAAAAGATCCTCCAGACAGGTTAAGTACAGTGACAGTTCTGGTTAAAAGTAGTAATGGTGGCAGTATTAGTTTTTGTACCTTTTGTTGTAAGACTTATATTTGCTGTTTTATCACATTTACCAGCGAGTTCAGGAAACTAGATTGTGTTATTAAACGCTACATCCTATCGGTTATCGTTCAGGATTATGTACGTGAACTCTGGAAGTTAAATATTTAAAAAATAAAGTTAAGGTTACAGAAACTTTTGGGAAAGTACAACAAATAAAATATGGCCGACACACAGCCAATATTTCAAGTAAAGCCATTTGATGGTATATCATTCTCAAATTGGGAGTTTCCAATGAAGTTATTGCCTAAACAATAAGGTGATTTAAATATGAAGATCCGTCAGCAGATACATCAGCGATGTTTATATTCAATTACAGAAAAGTTACGTCATGGTTGGAAGCATGATGTGCAATGCGTAGCGGATAATATCTTGGATATGTTGAAACGAAGTCGACTGCAAAAGAAGTTATGGAAAGTTTGAGTAAAACATATGCTAGCAAAAGCATTGCCACTTAGATAGTTTTACAAAGGAAATTGTGCATCTTGAAATTTACACAGGAAGTTCTTTTTTTGACAGAATTTTATCAAACAATTTGCGGGTTTGAAAGCAGTAGGATGGTTGATAGATGAAAATTGTATATTCGGAGTCCTATCAACCTGTTACGACAGCTACTGGTATAATATTTTGCCAGAATCAATAGCAAATTAGCTTAAATTGTGTTAAGAATAAATTACTCTTGAAGGAAGCACGTCAGAATACAAATATGACTAAAAAATATAGCAGAACCATGTATATGCAGGTTCCACGGGATATAGGAACAAAAGGGTTAGCAGCAACTGATAACTAGTGAAAACAGAGCCTCAGAAACTTCAAATTTTCCTTGTTTTAAGAATATAGGGCAGACACGTTAGGAGTGCTTGAGAAACTCTACCCGAGGAAATCAAAACAACGGTTTTAGATCAAACCGAGGCAATAGTGGCAGTTTCAAAGATGGTGCCATATAGTGAAAAATACACAGGGCCAAGAAAGCACAAAAGAAAGCAGAGTATAGCTTTTGATGCCCCAAAAACAATATGATTTTGCTCAAGTATTTTGTAATGGTAATGCTAAAAATATGGAAATACAATTTGTATTCTATTTAGTAGGATCAAGATTAGAAAAGTTTTTGAAAAATTCCAAGGACGTTTACTGCAATAAATGTTCCAAAGGAAGACGTCAAAATATTTAAACTTACCCGTTTTCGAGATATTTGCTGTCTAAATTTTTACTGCATGTTATTTTGTAGTCTTTATTATTTGCTTATTAATAAAATTATTTTGTTGCATATTTTCTCAAGTATTGTTAGAGAAAGTATAGCCTATAACACGTTTGGACTGCTCTATATTTCACACTCGTGATGCGGTCTACAAACTTTTCACTCGTGTGGAATATGGGCTATTCCATAACTTATTATAGAATATACTATTAGTGAGGGAATTTTTGTATAATTCTCCGAACCACTTAGTTCAAAACTATATTTTTTAAAAATATATCTTCACAATTGCCGATAGCGTTCTTAAAATCCTCTTAAAAATATAAATTATTGTAAATACAAAGCCATGTCACTGTCAGATTGTCACATGGTTGCCGAGTGTTGCATATCTGTTTAAAATAGTTGAAGTTGCTTTAAAAATAACTGTCTATATTACATTTTGATATAAATAGTAAATATTGCCAACGGATATTAATTATACATTTCAGTATTTTAAATATGAATTGTTATGAATAGTAGTTCTTTTCAACACTTAATTTGCAACAGTTGTCTAAATTTGTGGATAAAAATTAACTTTTGCAACATGGTTTGTGCTTTTCTCGTAACATATTTTATAGTTGCTTCACTTTTCGGCCATATCTATTCTTATCTTAATTAAGAAATTGTGTGATGTGAATCATCTTAGTTTTAATGCATGGCGTGTGAAAGTAGCGTCCCTCAATTTAAATTCAAGATGGTGTTTAGCGGGTTAGGGGCATAAATCAAACCTCAGTTTTTTAAAAATTGGCCGACGTTTCGACGATTTATTTGTCGTCTTCTTCAAGGCTGAAAGAGATCTTTTTTTTTATTACAGTATGGCCGCTCATAGGATACAAACAAAAATTTAATAAAGTATCACAAGGCTAACAACACTAACTGAATATTTTTATATTAATCTAAAAAAACAATGTTTGTTTTAGTCTTAGGAAATATAATTATTCGATACTAAAGAGTTATTATTTTTTATTTTTAAATAGATTTTTTCTTAAATATAAACCATATACATATGGAAAACAAATAAATACCAACAAAAAGGTAACCATAACAACATAAAAAGACAAATTAAATAACAATAATAAAAGGAAACCCAGGGTTCATAAGTATTATTATTTGTGACATTTCACTTACCTAATTCCTTAGAATTAGAGGCTCACGTAAAAAATACAACTAATATAATTATACTTCTCCATAGAACACAAATGATGATTACCACTGCAATACATTAAAACACAAGGTGGCAAACAAGTAAAAGAACAAAGGACATTTAGCAGGTCTCGGAGTTTTAAAAAACATTCAAAAAGGATTATTCAGAAAAACAAAAAACGCAAATAAACAACTCCGGAACCCACTGCAGCAAAACGACGACTAATGGTTTGATTTATAAATTAATATTTCTTATCAGTCTGTACAAATAAAAAAGGGACAATTATTAGAGCAATGGTTTGTTTACTAGGGCATGTCAAGAAGTACTTTCTCTATAACGATTCAAAATATGGTTATATTGCACACTTAAGCCTTGAGTATCAGTTCTGTGATTCACAGAATTATTTAATTGTATGTGTACCATTTCACTGATATTTCTTTTAATATAATGTTTTTCTCTGTCTAGTACGGTGGTACCTTGAAAATTAAAATTGTGGCCTGTAGAAAAGTGATGTTCTGATAATGCAGTTTTTTCTTTTTTATTGATGTTTATCACCCTACAGTCGTACTTGTGCTGGTACAACCTAGTCCTTAAATATTGCCTCGTAATGCCTATGTAACATTTATCACAATTATGACATGGAATTTTATAAACCAAATTTGAGCTCAAATCAAGTGGTATTGGGTCCTTTAGTTTCGAAAACAGCACATTTGTTGTTCTTAAACTATAAAATGCTAATTTACAATTTTGATCCTTTTCCCGAATATTACGTTGAATGTTTTCCGACAATGAATTAATGTATGGAAATTTTAAGTATTTTAGTGTCCCTTTGTCGCTCTTTACTTGGCTAGTGATATTATAGTTGTTAATTACCCTGTTTACTAACGTTGTAGGGTAGTTATTATTTTTTAATATGCTCTTAATTTTCTCAATGTTAGAACTATGATACTGTGGGCTGCTTAGTTTAAAAGATCTATATAACAAATTTTTTATGGTAGCTATTTTATGGGACATGGCATGTGATGAGAGGTAGTTAACCACTCTACCCGAGGAGGTTGGTTTTGTATACCAGTTTGTTAGTAGCGTTCCATCGAGGTTGCGTTGAACAATAACGTCAAGGAATGGTATACATTTGTCACTTTCCATTTCCATTGTAAATTTTAATTTATGGTGAAAGCTATTAAAATACTGTAACAGATAATTTACTTTATTAGATGGGCAAGAGAGGATTGTATCATCGATATATAATTTTATTAAGGGTAAGTCAAAAGGTAATTTATTTGAAATCTCCATAAACAACTCATTCATAACCAAACTGGCTAATACCGGGCTAGCAGGATTACCCATCGCTGATCCGTCCAATTGTAGGTAAAATTGGTTATCAAATGAAAAATAACTGCTATCAAACAAAAATTCAATAATATCTAAAAACATACTTTTCGGGATTTCCGTGTACGGCGCTATGTGACTCCATTTTCTTTTTAAAATATTTATAACTAATTCTTTGGGGATATTTGTAAATAACGACGTAACATCTTAGACAATAAAACGTGATTAGGTGGTAATTTTACACTTTTTGTGAACTCTACGAAATCAAAAGAATTTTTAATATTAAAATTAAAGGTTGTCGTTATCTGGCTTAAGATGTTATGCACAAATACGGCTAGATTATAAGAAGAAGCGTCAATACAACTCACCACTGGTCTTAAGCTCAAATTCGGCTTATGGGTCTTACGCAAACCATACAACTTTGGAGATATGCTATTATTAATGCGCAACTTCTTGTAGGATGACTCATTAATGTAATTGTTGTCAAACAAATTTTTGACAATTTTATTTGCTTGACTTTGAAATTTAGACGTTGGATCTGATTTCAAAAGTTTATAAGTATTACCATCCTTCAACAAATCCCGCATACCTGTCGAATACTCCTCCCTATACATGACAACAGTGGAATTGCCCTTATCTGATCGCATAACCATTAAAGAAGGATTTTGTTTTAAAAAAGTTTTACAAAACCTAAAGTCTTTTTCAATTAAGTTTACTGTGGGGTATTTTTTTTTGTTATTATTACTATTATTTGAATTGATATAATTGGTTAAATTATTTATACATTTAGCCCGTAGATCATCCTGTTCTTGTTCATTTAATTGTAAAGACTGAACACAAAATTCCAAGTCTTTTATAATGGTGGGTATTGGAATTGTATCTTTGTCTAATGGAAGAGCAAATTTTGGGCCAGTGCTTAGAATTTTTTTAGCCTCCAATGGTAAGTTAATGTCAGTATAATTAAAAAGAAAATTATGATGTGTTCCTAATTCAAAAATTGTTTGATTGCTACATAGGGTAGCAATCTTTTTTATATTAATTTTTTTAATGCATGTTAATATTCTTTTATATTTATTAGTACATATTTCATTAAAATTACTAATAATTTCAATTGGTAAAAAATCGTGCGTTCTGCCTTTTATCTCATTAATTTCCCGTTCCAACAATGCTAGTTTCAAAACAGTTATCTTAATTTCTAAATTTAAAATTCGTTTTTTAAAACTGTATACAATTTTATCAATCTCACTAACGTACGGATGATTATCTAATTTTAGAGAATTTAGACAATTCATATTATTAGTAACTGTAAATTAGCATTTTATAATTTAAGAACAACAAATGTGCTGTTTCCGAAACTAAAGGACCCAATACCACTTGATTTGAGCTCAAATTTGGTTTATAAAATTCCATGTCATAATTGTGATAAATGTTACATAGGCATTACGAGGCAATATTTAAGGACTAGGTTGTACCAGCACAAGTACGACTGTAGGGTGATAAACATCAATAAAAAAGAAAAAACTGCATTATCGGAACATCACTTTTCAACAGGCCACAATTTTAATTTTCAAGGTACCACCGTACTAGACAGAGAAAAACATTATATTAAAAGAAATATCAGTGAAATGATACACATACAATTAAATAATTCGGTGAATCACAGAACTGATACTCAAGGCTTAAGTGTGCAATATAAACATATTTTGAATCGTTATAGAGAAAGTACTTCTTGACATGCCCTAGTAAACAAACCATTGCCCTAATAATTGTCCCTTTTTTATTTGTACAGACTGATAAGAAATATTAATTTATAAACCAAACCATTAGTCGTCGTTTTGCTGCAGTGGATTCCGGAGTTGTTTATTTGCGTTTTTTGTTTTTCTGAATAATCCTTTTTGAATGTTTTTTAAAACTCCGAGACCTGCTAAATGTCCTTTGTTCTTTTACTTGTTTGCCACCTTGTGTTTTAATGTATTGCAGTGGTAATCATCATTTGTGTTCTATGGAGAAGTATAATTATATTAGTTGTATTTTTTACGTGAGCCTCTAATTCTAAGGAATTAGGTAAGTGAAATGTCACAAATAATAATACTTATGAACCCTGGGTTTCCTTTTTTTATTGTTATTTAATTTGTCTTTTTATGTTGTTGTGGTTACCTTTTTGTTCGTATTTATTTGTTTTCCATATGTATATGGTTTATATTTAAGAAAAAATCTATTTAAAAATAAAAAATAATAACTCTTTAGTATCGAATAATTATATTTCCTAAGACTAAAACAAACATTGTTTTTTTAGATTAATTTAAAAATATTCAGTTAGTGTTGTTAGCCTTGTGATACTTTATTAAATTTTTGTTTGTATCCTATGAGCGGCCATACTGTAATAAAAAAAAAGATCTCTTTCAGCCTTGAAGAAGACGACAAATAAATCGTCGAAACGTCGGCCAATTTTTAAAAAACTGAGGTTTGATTTATGTCCCTAACCCGCTAAACACCATCTTGAATTTAAATTGAGGGACGCTACTTTCACACGCCATGCATTTAAATGAGGGATTCTTTGAACACATCCTGAACACATATGGAAGAGACGCTGTTAACCTTCTGAAGACTTGGATGAACGCCAACAAAAAACTAGCAACAATTAGGAACCGTCGAGTATTTTTATTACAATGTAGGACAAAAAAGTGTTTCCAAGCCACATAACTAATAATATGAATTGTCTAAATTCTCTAAAATTAGATAATCATCCGTACGTTAATGAGATTGATAAAATTGTATACAGTTTTAAAAAACGAATTTTAAATTTAGAAATTAAGATAACTGTTTGGAAACTAGCATTGTTGGAACGGGAAATTAATGAGATAAAAGGCAGAACGCACGATTTTTTACCAATTGAAATTATTAGTAATTTTAATGAAATATGTACTAATAAATATAAAAGAATATTTACATGCATTAAAAAAATAATAAATATAAAAAAGATTGCTACCCTATGTAGCAATCAAACAATTTTTGAATTAGGAACACATCATAATTTTCTTTTTAATTATACTGACATTAACTTACCATTGGAGGCTAAAAAAATTCTAAGCACTGGCCCAAAATTTGCTCTTCCATTAGACAAAGATACAATTCCAATACCCACCATTATAAAAGACTTGGAATTTTGTGTTCAGTCTTTACAATTAAATGAACAAGAACAGGATGATCTACGGGCTAAATGTATAAATAATTTAACCAATTATATCAATTCAAATAATAGTAATAATAACAAAAAAAAATACCCCACAGTAAACTTAATTGAAAAAGACTTTAGGTTTTGTAAAACTTTTTTAAAACAAAATCCTTCTTTAATGGTTATGCGATCAGATAAGGGCAATTCGACTGTTGTCATGTATAGGGAGGAGTATTCGACAGGTATGCGGGATTTGTTGAAGGATGGTAATACTTATAAACTTTTGAAATCAGATCCAACGTCTAAATTTCAAAGTCAAGCAAATAAAATTGTCAAAAATTTGTTTGACAACAATTACATTAATGAGTCATCCTACAAGAAGTTGCGCATTAATAATAGCATATCTCCAAAGTTGTATGGTTTGCGTAAGACCCATAAGCCGAATTTGAGCTTAAGACCAGTGGTGAGTTGTATTGACGCTCCTTCTTATAATCTAGCCGTGTTTGTGCATAACATCTTAAGCCAGATAACGACAACCTTTAATTTTAATATTAAAAATTCTTTTGATTTCGTAGAGTTCACAAAAAGTGTAAAATTACCACCTAATCACGTTTTATTGTCTTTAGATGTTACGTCGTTATTTACAAATATCCCCAAAGAATTAGTTATAAATATTTTAAAAAGAAAATGGAGTCACATAGCGCCGTAGACGGAAATCCTGAAAAGTATGTTTTTAAATATTATTGAATTTTGCAGTTATTTTTCATTTGATAACCAATTTTACCTACAATTGGACGGATCAGCGATGGGTAATCCTGCTAGCCCGGTATTAGCCAGTTTGGTTATGAATGAGTTGTTTATGGAGATTTCAAATAAATTACCTTTTGACTTACCCTTAATAAAATTATATGTCGATGATACAATCCTCTCTTGCCCATCTAATAAAGTAAATTACCTGTTACAGTATTTTAATAGCTTTCACCATAAATTAAAATTTACAATGGAAATGGAAAGTGACAAATGTATACCATTCCTTGACGTTATTGTTCAACGCAACCTCGATGGAACGCTACTAACAAACTGGTATACAAAACCAACCTCCTCGGGTAGAGTGGTTAACTACCTCTCATCACATGCCATGTCCCATAAAATAGCTACCATAAAAAATTTGTTATATAGATCTTTTAAACTAAGCAGCCCACAGTATCATAGTTCTAACATTGAGAAAATTAAGAGCATAAAAATAATAACTACCCTACAACGTTAGTAAACAGGGTAATTAACAACTATAATATCACTAGCCAAGTAAAGAGTGACAAAGGGACACTAAAATACTTCAAATTTCCATACATTAATTCATTGTCGGAAAACATTCAACGTAATATTCGGGAAAAGGATCAAAATTGTAAATTAGCATTTTATAATTTAAGAACAACAAAGGTGCTGTTTTCGAAACTAAAGGACCCAATACCACCTGATTTGAGCTCAAATTTGGTTTATAAAATTCCATGTCATAATTGTGATAAATGTTACATAGGCATTACGAGGCAATATTTAAGGACTAGGTTGTACCAGCACAAGTACGACTGTAGGGTGATAAACATCAATAAAAAAGAAAAAACTGCATTATCGGAACATCACTTTTCTACAGGCCACAATTTTAATTTTCAAGGTACCACCGTACTAGACAGAGAAAAACATTATATTAAAAGAAATATCAGTGAAATGATACACATACAATTAAATAATTCGGTGAATCACAGAACTGATATTCAAGGCTTAAGTGTGCAATATAACCATATTTTGAATCGTTATAGAGAAAGTACTTCTTGACATGCCCTAGTAAACAAACCATTGCCCTAATAATTGTCCCTTTTTTATTTGTACAGACTGATAAGAAATATTAATTTATAAACCAAACCATTAGTCGTCGTTTTGCTGCAGTGGGTTCCGGAGTTGTTTATTTGCGTTTTTTGTTTTTCTGAATAATCCTTTTTGAATGTTTTTTAAAACTCCGAGACCTGCTAAATGTCCTTTGTTCTTTTACTTGTTTGCCACCTTGTGTTTTAATGTATTGCAGTGGTAATCATCATTTGTGTTGTATGGAGAAGTATAATTATATTAGTTGTATTTTTTACGTGAGCCTCTAATTCTAAGGAATTAGGTAAGTGAAATGTCACAAATAATAATACTTATGAACCCTGGGTTTCCTTTTATTATTGTTATTTAATTTGTCTTTTTATGTTATTGTGGTTACCTTTTAGTTCGTATTTATTTGTTTTCCATATGTATATGGTTTATATTTAAGAAAAAATCTATTTAAAAATAAAAAATAATAACTCTTTAGTATCGAATAATTATATTTCCTAAGACTAAAACAAACATTGTTTTTTTAGATTAATTTAAAAATATTCAGTTAGTGTTGTTAGCCTTGTGATACTTTATTAAATTTTTGTTTGTATCCTATGAGCGGCCATACTGTAATAAAAAAAAATGATCTCTTTCAGCCTTGAAGAAGACGACAAATAAATCGTCGAAACGTCGGCCAATTTTTAAAAAACTGAGGTTTGATTTATGTCCCTAACCCGCTAAACACCATCTTGAACTTAGTTTTAGTGTATTCAAAATTAATATTCCAACGTTTAAGTTTAACTTTGATAATCTTTACCTATCTGATACTAAGGTTAAAAAGAAATGAAACACGAAATTTTTGCGAATACACATTGATAATTAATTGAAATTTACTAACAACATCGATAATCTAAATGAATAAAATATTAAAAGAATACAACCGACTTAAAAAGTAAAAAATAATATTGTATGTATTCCTTAAATATAGACATTTTGAAGTCGACACCCAAAGCAGCCTCACCCAGCCATTACAAAATATAGTTGATGTATTCTATATTACATTACATATAAATCAAATATATAGCTAGCCTTATAGTTTTTAAAACTGTGCCTGAATCACTTGCTCTCATTGCCCCTTTATGGAATTGCGCAAGCGCAAACGGCTATTTCCATCTAATCGCTGAGTCCAAAGTCAAATGGCAATATTGATTTCCCATAGGACATTCATAAATGTCCAAACCCTACCAATAACGAACTCGCATTTCGAGACATGCGCAGAAATATTTTAGAGGCCTTGCAACTATTGGCTAGGTTAGTGCATGAAGATTTATTGACTGCCATGTTATAATAGATATACCTAGGTAAACTAAACATCTGCATTAGGTTACTAAGTATAAGGTTACTAGTGAGTATAGGTAATACCTGTATGTATATTTTTTGATATATATTATTACAGATTAGTCATTATTTGAGCGCCGACTTCAAAATATCTATATTTAAGGAATAAATAAAATATTAATTTTTACTTTTTAGCCATTTTTTTTAAGTTGGTTTTATTTTTTTTTAATATTTTATTTCTCACTTTTTAATGATTTTTTACAACTTACATTTTTAGGAATATTATAATTTGAAGTATATGTATATAACAAAATACAAGTGACGAACAAAGAAGTAAACAGCGCTATTGTATCATTTAATATAAATTACTGTCTACTTTTACCACCACATATACACATACATAAAAGTTATAATAAGGGTATTATTCATATTTATTCATACCGAATGTTCATTTTTAGTAAAATACTAGATTTTGAGGTTGCATCTTTTCATGGTCACCCTGTATACATAAAATTACATAGCGGGATAGCAAAAAAGGTACCTTTTAGCAAATGGGGTTGTATGTCTATTACACACCTCAATGTTTTAGTTTGAAAAGAATATTTAAAAATTGCCTTTGTTGCCTTTATACCTGTGTTTTGTTCTAGTTATCATTATTACAAAAAAAAACGGGTGAACGGATTTAAAATCAAAGTATATGGGACCGCCAGAGAAACGTCCTCTCAATTTGGCGTTCGACTCATCAAAATCGGCCAAGCCGTTTAGACAATATGCGCGAACAAACATACAAAAACATACAGGTCCAATCGAGAACCTCCTCCTTTTTGGAAGTCGGTTAAAAAGTTGCAAGAAGCAGTTATGCCGTTTGTATTATTTCAAATGAGCTCGACATTACTGCAGTAAGAATAGCTTACTTTGCATTTGTAAATTCATACCTAACTACAGCCTTTTGGGGCTACTGCAGCCAATAACTTTTTAATTTTACTTTTATTTTGCAAAAACCGGCTGCTCGTTACAGGTATTCTTACAATGTAATTAGTAATTACATATGTAATTACAATGTTTAAATTAAAAAAAAAATTGAATAATCCAGTACCATTTTGTTAGCAACTAAAATTAAATATGGGTTCCTATTTTGCAATAAAGGCAATGATATAGGCAATCTAAAACACAAAGAAACTTGCTCCTACAGTGCTCGTCACAAATGATACAGCTCTATAATTTTTAGGTTTTTGCAACACTCTATTTCACACTCTGTATAATTGACACATGCTCGTCTGTTTTTAACCCGCCATTATAAAGTAGAAAATCTGCCATTTCTGGGGCTGTCTCGATTTACCCTGTATATTAAATATTTTAAAAATTATGACAAGTTAAAAATGAGTTACGAATTTTAATATCCCTAACTTTTAATGATCAGTTTAAATAAAAACGTAATTTTTATGAGTTTGGAAAAGTGTCACCTGTAAATATACATATTATTTTTTATGTTTATATATACAGTCGTTTAATAGCTCTCAGCAACCTTCTTTTCCAAGAGAAGAGATCAAACGCATAAAAAATTTAAAAAAGTAAGAATTGTTACCGCTCATATTGTATCAAGGTGTACCCAATACACAATATCTAATATTGGGTAAACCTCCTATATCCTCGCTTACATATTTTAAAGTTATAATTATTTTTAGCAAAAACTCAAAAAATTTCATTACGAAATCTTTAAATTACAATAACATATGATTTCTGTAATATCAATAAAATAATCGTACAATCGAATAGACGGTCAGTCTAATACAAATAAATTAATCACATCATTTATTCGCGCAGTTTATTTAGAACGCACATAATAATATGGTGCCGGTGGTGCCAGAAGCATCTACTTGTTTAGAAACTTAACAGTAATTATTGATCGGATCCAGTACGTCGCGGATTGACAATTCTCGGCATTGTGCGAGGCCAACAGCATTAGCCCCCGAAATACAATGTAAATCTGGCATAGAATTAGGGGTATTATTTGTTTTTGATAATATGTAATTTCTCTATTTATATATAATTATATAAAGTTTTTTTTTTGGTTTTTGATAACTTGCTGTTATCAAAATCGATCAACTAGCACCACAACATAACGCGAAATATTCGCTTGTTCAATTCGAGAAAAATAAACTATGCTTTTAAGGTTAAGAACAAGCTATTCACCAATAGATGGTGAAATAGGTATGTCTCTTATAAAAACATAGTATCTAATACTAATATTACGCTAATAATATAAAACCGTGTTTCTTCGTTAATTAAATTATATGGAACAGTAAAAATTTTAATTAAAAAGACGTGTTTATTTCATTTAATTTGTTTTACTAGGTTTGAAAATATGATAAAATATTAATTTCATAACTCTGAATTATACGATTGCAATGTAAAAAGGCTTGGTACAATACTGACCTACTATTTCTATGAGGACATGCACTTTCTTTTAATCTGGTCTTTGTCCTCGCTCTGAAGCACGATGTGGGACAGGCACATAGAAGCACTCGGATTAAACAGCATAATAGTCCGGCGACTATAAGTGTAGGCCCTATTAGTCTCAGTTCCAATGTCTGAAAATGTATGTTAAGTTATTTAAACATATTTTTGCTTATTTTAGGCTTAAGAATGTCAGTATAAAGATACCAGTAATGTGAAAACCAAACTCATTTTGTTCTAAATGAAATGGTTCAAAACTCTTTAAATATAACTAGTGTTTTTTCAAAGTAGTAAAACGCCGCAATCATGTATAGTTAAAGTCAACGCTGCGATGAAGTAGGTTAAATCTTTATCGGTCAAATTTAACAACAAACCGCATATGGTATATATATTTATATAAAAACATTTTGGCGTATAAAAGTTGCCCCAGAAAAGTTTAATTTTTTTTAATGGAATACCCTGTATTTTAATTAGTGTTTGAATTCTACGTGTAATTATAAAACTTGTTCGTCATAAATTTCAAATATCTAAACCTAATATCTGTTGAGGTAGGGAAGAAAGGGCCACAGTGATACGTTTTTTACTTTGATGCATGTAACTCACAATTACAGTATTGTAAGCAACTTTTTCTTTATATATAGAAAAGAAGGTATATTTGTCTTGCACTTCCAGTAAAAAAATAAAAACAAAACGAATTTTTTATTAATATTTTTTAAAAATTTGATAATCGTTTCACTGTGTACAACGTATGGTACACAATGAAACTCAAAATAGTACACAGTGAAATAGACTTAAACTTCCCTAAGAATGAACAAGAACGACAGCAGAATAATCTATGCTATTTTAATAACTTGTAACCTATGAAATTTAACAAATTCTTAGAAAATTAATATTTTAATTAAGAACTACGTATCGCACGTCAAGTGAACCTGAAGTAATAGAAAATTTAAAATAATTAGACATTCTTTTCGTTTGTTTTCTAGGTTGTGGTTCTGGCCGCCTACTTCAAATTTTTTAGTTTTTTTCAAAAACGATATTTCATACTCACTATCCTGTAATTCATTCAGTACATTTCCAACATACCATTAAATTTAACCAGAACGTAGTCTCCGTTTTTTGTAGCCCTAATTTCGGAATGATTTTCAATATCGGAAAAATCCGAAGTATCTTCATCGGAGGTTTCTCCATATCATCCTTCAATATCTGATTCCGATGAACTGTTACTACCTTAAATACTTTAGCCTTTTTAATTTTTGCTTCCTCTGCTATATTTAAATCTGAAATTTTGCTCCGGTTCTTTTTATTTCTCTATACGTTTTCTAAAAGTGCCTCTTTTTCAGGGAGTTCGTTATTTTTGTACTTCTTTTCTTTTCTCATGGTTTTCTGTTGCTATTTTTTCTGATTTTGGAAATCCTTTGAATTTGCGTGGAAAAATAAATTTTCCTTTTAAAAAATTAGCCTCAATTGTGTGTCTACTCAAAGTAGTCCCATTCTTCTCAAGTGTTCTTTGCTCATTATCACTTGTAATAATTTTGGGTTAAGATTGTCCAGTGCATTGAATCATTGCCGCTAGACGTTGATGGTCCGGGTTGGAGAGTACTATCTTCTTCGTGAATATTATTGTTGAAAGGACTTGCAACGTCATATGTTAAAAGTCATCTAATCGTAACTGTCGAAGAAAGAAAATCGCTGTCTGTAAAAACATTTATCCAATGGGAAAATTTCATATTTTTTTAAATCCAACTATTATGCTTACGGGTGTGATTGCTTCGACAACACATTCGCTGATGTCATGTATGGTTAGTAGAAAACCCGGATGTCTAATCATCTATGTCTTACAAGCTGGAGTATAGTAGTTCTTGAATGGGGCAAATATAGACACATCAAGGAATTTAGTTTTGTTGCTAGTATGTGAAGGCAGTGTTAATATGTGCACGCCAGCAGTTTTCGCTTTATCTACAACTTCAATGCTGATATGACTCTCGTGATTGTCAAATATCAATAACCTCAGCCTTTCTTTTTTACTGCTTCCTGTATATTTAATAAAATTGTCCATGACAATAGGAAATAGTTCTCAATGCATCCAATCTGAACAGCTGCCCAAACCAAGAGTTCCTGAAAAACCACCCTTCAGCATATGTTTCTTAATTTTTTTCCTGAGAAATACGATAACCGGGGGATATATGTGCCCAAAGCAGACACAATAACACAGATTATTATCAGTTGTCCTCTTTGACCACTTGTGCAGCTGTTTACTCGTTTAGTTGTTTAGCCTTTCCAAAGACTATTTTCCTAGGAACATGTACGGTTGTCGTGCTAGTTTCGTCAAAATTAAAAATACGAGATCCATCCGCTAATTTGGGCACTAGACAAAGTAGGCCTTCTAATTTTGTAAAAAACTCGCCTACATTATGTTTATTGAAAAACGTTAATCTTGACAGGCTGCACTGATCAATGCTAAGGTTGCCTCTTTATTTTAAAAATCCTCTAAGCCAGTCTAATCCTGACAGCTTATTTTTTCCTCATGATGAGGGGAAACGTTTCTGATTTATAACGCCACATTCATAAGTTACTTTCCGTACCGTGGCTGTAGATAATCCATGAGCCATTAGGCTACACGTCTGGAGATAATCAGCTAATGTAGCTTCTTCAGTTTCCGTGAAGACTTTTTATTTACGCCATAAAGTGGTTCTATCCGAATATTAACATTTGGGTTCAGTCTTTGTTTTTTTAACATAACGAAGTAATGTCACATATTTCAGCACCTACCCGTAGTGACTAATGATCGTTAAGAACTGTGTTTACAGAGGTAGCCATGTTTTCTTTTGTAGCATTTCCTATTTTTCTAGACTTAAGTTTCCTTGCCATCTGCAATTTAAAACACCTATATTAATCTTGCAATCGATCACTCATTTTTATGTGGTACGCGGTGAAACGTTGCACTCTATACTCTGATGCATGTTCCTCTATGTACTTTTAGCACTGATTATTTTTATACAAATTCAGAACACCAAAACCCTACTAGAAATGTTCAAAGTACCTAGCAAAACATTCTAATAATAACTGCATTGTCGACAAAAATATGATTCTCAGAATAATTAAATAATTAATTAATAAATATAAATCAAGAAAAGGATAGTTGCCAACTCAACAACTTGATTTCTCAGAGGAAAATTCAAAAAATTCATTGCCTGTTACACGGTGGACTCACATGTGGCTCACTCTCCCTTAGGTAACGTGATTTCTTAAAAAAATATATATATTCAAGCATATTCTTCTTGGTATGTACCGACCTTATTTTTGCTTGGAATTTTTTTAATAATAAGAAGGAATATTAAAACTTATATCTCAAAATTCTTATCAATGTGACATAATCTTGTGTAAATGTGTAATTACGTTTATATTTCTTGTCCATTTTATATTTTTAAAACAATTTTTTCTAAAAATGAGTTAATATATTTATATTTTTACCTATTATAAATTATATAATAGGCAAAGTTGAAAAAAAAATGCCTCGATGTACAAAAAATATACAAGATATAGTATCCAGATTGATACCTACGTAGCTCTCTTAATTTTAGGGACGTGGAAGTAGAAATATTTGATACCAGTAGTAGTATTGATTATACGAAATATGACGGTACTGATAGAATAGCTACCAATGAAGATAAGAAGCTTGAAATATTTTAATGCATGATCTCCAAATCAATATCCGCCAGTTGGCTACATTATATGAAACCACATAATTAACTTCAAATTAACTAAACGTAAGTAAATATCACCCATTCTATTTTGAAATACATCAAGAATTACGCAAATCTAGATCTTCATAAGTTGGGTAATTTTAATCCACAAAAAGCAGAGAAACATTTGACTGTATGAAGATGGTGGAAAATTTTTTTTAAGTTTATGAGCTACAAAATGTTTTATAGATTTTAGGATAACAAAAATCTTTGTACCAATTGCTATGTTAAAGGTTTTCCTTGATTGATTGTGCTTCCATTAATTTACCTACTTTTATGTTATTTTCTATGGCCACTGTGATTACGCAAAATATACAAATGGATCGTAAAAACTGAAAAATAATTCAAATATCTAAAGCCTTATTAGAAATAGGTATATGATATACTCAATAACAATTGAAATTTTTTGATAGTTTGCAAGATAAAGTAAAAATCTACATGATGTCCCATTTGAAAAAAATGACATTTATTTCAGTTAAAGTTTTTTACATTTGTACAAAAATAGTTTAGGCACGCCAAATATTTAATAAAAAAAGTTATAGGATTATACGTAGCATTCAAAAAAATGATATATACAATATAAAAAAATTAAAACTTTTTGTGTACTATTTCTGGTGCAACCAAAAATTTTGCATTTTACTATTTTATCATTTCAGAAAAAAAAATTACAAAACCTGCAGATTTTAACGTGCGCTATATTTAAGTGGTACAACAAAAATAAAAAAGCATCGAAAAAGTGGCTCTTTGATACATTTTGTTTTCTTGTCATATCACTAAAAGATATCCCACGTCAACAACTATGAATTATAGATTTACATTTTGTGTCTCAAGAAACAGGGGCGAAAATGCGTCAATATATATATATATATATATATATATATATATATATATATATATATATATATATATATATATATATATATATATATATATATATATATATATATATATCTTATATATATACGAACAAAGAGAAAATCATACGTTTCATATTTTTTAATAGTTTTTTAGTTTTTTTAACTTTTTATTAATATTTTAATTGGTGGGTAATTATAGTTTTTTAACTTTGAACTGCCAGTCATAACTCGATTAGGTCTGCCGGCAAGGTAAGAGGGTTTATATGTGGCGGTTAAAAAAGAAACTTTTGTGACAAGATTTTGATGGGAATAGATTTTGTGACAAGATTTTGATGGAAATAGATTATTTAACCCCCTAAAAGTAGTAATAATCGTGGTGCCGTTATTCAGTGTAACATTACAAAATATGGTAGCAGTCAACATGATAATATTTTTTATTACTTTTTACCATTTCATTTCCTAACAATATATATTTTCAGGTCGTTTGTCATAAAAATGGCTAAACAATCAAGAAATATTTATTAGTAAATCATTGCTACATTAAGCCATCCGTTCATCAATCATTTTTTTATTTTGTAAAATGAAAATTGTTGCCATATGAAGGCGCACAAACGTGAATTTATTTTTTTTAATAAGCCAATTTTTTAATATTTCAATAAATATTTTCACTTAACAGAGTTCTGCATCATAGTGCTTGCGACATCAGAAGTTCTAATGATTTCAACCTGAGAATACGTCTCATTAAAATGTTTTTTATTTGCTTGTTTACTTAAGAGAGAACTGCACGCAAAAAGTGAAAAACTAGCGACAAGGTCTAGTCAAGTTCAAAGTAAGATGAAAAGGTACCTACGTATTAGAAAAAATTCCTGCACATCCGACCTCAAAAAAATGTATTATGTATAGGCAATTTAAATTACATTTTGTTTAAAAATGGGTTCAAAAGGGTTCACGCGCTGCAGAAATACAAAGATATGAGTACGATTTACCATTTCAAATTTTGCAGTTACGTAGACAAAGGATCAATGCAAGGCGGTAAAGAGCCATTTTGTGGAAAAAAATTATATGCGACTGCATTTGCGTCAAAAAGTGGTCGAAAAATGGTCGAAAATGGACAAATCTACTTCTATTTTATAATTCTAGATTAGATTTTTTCATAAAAAATCGCATTTAGCGCCCAACTATACATATTTCCCTATTGAAATCACATTGAAGCTAATACATATCTCTTATAGTTTTAACATAATATTGCAGCGGCAGAAGGCTTACAAATGATCCATAATACTGGGTGCAGTTCCCCCTTAAATCTTTTTGGGTGTCATGTTGCTGCAAGGCATTTGAAAATATTTTATAATACATTACATACTAGATTAAAGTTATACATTTTCTTTTTTATTGTAATATACTTTAATTACTATATTAGTTCAGTATACTTTACTTCACTTATTTTGCTTCTATAACGATAACAAAATAGAGTTTAATGTCGCGTAATTTTAATTTCAATGTCATCGAAATTATTCACCTCGCATATGTATTGTTTATTTTCTTTTGTTAGGTCACCTGGATCATTAACCGCTTTACGGCAACGTTACGAATATAACGAATGTTATAGTTTCAATTTATGTATTGAACCATCGAAAAATATGATTTTTTTTCGATCAATATTTCGTTTTTTTTTTAATTTATTTTTACACCTGTCTGTAAGATGATGGAAAAGAAAGTAGAAAGGAGAATTAAGAGTTGTTTTTGAGAATATTACAAAAAAACATCGGCAAACTCGCCACCAAAAATTTTTTGTCATATTCCCACCGATGAATAACTACCTATCATTCCCGCGAAGAATTGGTTCGAGAAAATAAAACAAAAGGTCAATTTTAAGCAAAAAAGTATAGGCACATAATTGTACCCCGACTCTCGGCTGTTACTCCAAATTATTATTAAATGACTGATTTGACTGACATTTTTACCAGCCGATCAACTGGTCCACTCTTGTCCATTGTCGCCACGTTTATTTACATTACATTCCTAACAATTCTCTTCGTTTCTAGGGAAGGTGATTAAAGGAAATCGTGGTTTGACGCATTTAAAAGAAGAGACTTTTAAATAGCAAAACGTGGTTTTACTGTCGCAATTTATACTTTCTCAACGTAGTATTAAATATCTTAAGTAAGGTTTTACAAAACTATTATATAAATAACCTTATTAGTAGAGGCTTTTTAGTTAGGAAAGGAAAGGAAAGTTAGGAAAAAACCTAAAATTAAGTAAAAAAGTAAAAAATGGGATCTATTTTTTCCAAATTATTAATAATGGACTGATAAAAAAAAGATTAAAAAATTTTGATACTAAAAATCCTTTCAGGGAGGTTCTTAAAAGTCTAAAAATATACAGTAATAAATGTAACTAATTATTTTTAAATATTGTTCCGTACACGTCGGACACTTGAATATTTCGCACCTCACTAGATTTGACGAGGCTAGTGTCGGCCGGCTTGTTGATTAAATTAATATACGCCTCGGGGCGTAACAGCTGACTTGGAATTGTGTGTACTTGTGATAGTGTGGAAAGCTTCGTATATTGGAGTTCATAGAGTAAGTAAGTAGGCCTTTATTTGAGTTGCAGTCATTTCTGGATATTTATTTATTTTTAATAATTATTTAACTGTTGTGGTGGTTTATTTCTACTTTACTATATAGTTAAATAAATAAAAAGAAAGATCTAAAATGACAACTGTCGAGGCCAAATTAAAAGCTTTTAAAAAGAAAAGAGCTAATTATATATATATATATATATATCTTACTAGTTTTGTTGACGATTATGTTCAATTAAAAAGCCGAATCGAACAGGCACAAAAATGGTGGTACGAATTTGATGAGGCTCAAGTACAAATAGAGTTGCTCGAAAGCGAGGAAGATGAATCTCATAAAATAGAAAGAGCTGCTTTTGAAGATGCTTATTTTAAGGTTATTGCAAATGCTAATAGAATATTAGAGGCTAATCCTGCAAATCAAAATGCAGGCCTTTCTGTTCAAAATGTAAACATTTCTCCTCGTAATGCTTTCGTACCTAGTGTTAAAGTTCCAAAAATTGATTTGCCCACATTTAGTGGACATTTTGATGAATTTTTAACTTTTCATGATTCTTTTAATGTCCTAATTAATGACAATCCTGCCTTGCAAGATGTAGAGCGCTTCTATTATCTTCGTAGCTCATTAAAGGGCGAAGCTGCCCAGGTCATATCCTGTTTGGAGACCACGGCTGCTAATTATCAAGTAACCTGGAAATTAATTAAAGATAGGTACGATAACAAAAGGTTAATTATTCATAACCACGTTAAAGCTTTGTTTGAACTTAGCCCTGTAAGTAGAGAATCTCATGTAAGCTTAAGACACTTATTAGATAGTGTCAATAAGCATCTTAGGGCTTTGGAAACGTTAAAGGAACCTGTAAATGCATGGTGCACCCTGTTAATATATTTGATATCCTCAAAATTGGATAATAATACTAGACGGGAATGGGAGCTATTTGCAGAACCTTTGACGTATCCAAAAATGAGTGATTTTAGTAACTTTCTTAATAAAAGGTGTAATTTACTAGAGACCATTAATTTAAAAAAACATGAAAATAAACTTCCACCACCTCCTTTTGAAAATAAAATGTCTAAAAAAGAAAATAAGACTCGTTCTCAAAGTTATTTGGTAATGGACACATGCATTGTTTGTAAACAAGGTCATAAAATTACCACTTGTGATGAATTTTTAAAGTTGTCTCCCAAATCACGATATTATGAGGCCAAAAAACATAAACTTTGCACAAATTGTCTTAATACACAGCATTCTAACCAGGTATGTATAGTTAAAACACAGTGTAATTTGTGCAACAAAAGACATCACTTGTTGCTTCATTTTAATAGTGATTCAGCTAAAGGTCAAGTGGAGAAAGTCAAGCAATGTCATACTTCTGTTGAACCGGTGACTATTCACACAGCTCATGTTGAAAGTCAAGTTTTGCTTTCCACAGCAGTTGTTTTGATATCAGATAATTCTGGCAAACAACATAAATGTAGGATTTTACTCGATTCTGCCTCGCAAAGCAATTTTCTTTCAAGGACCCTAGTTGACAGGCTAAAATTAAATAAGCAAAGGATTAACATGCCTGTTTCTGGACTTGGTCAGGCAATAACAAACGTGTCACATAAAGTTCATACAACTATAAGGTCTCTTCATAGTAATTTTAAGTCTGAAGTGTCTTTTCTTGTTATAGATCAAATTACGAATAGCTTACCATTAAGCTTTGTAAATCTCTCGAATACAACCATTCCAAGTAATATTGCCTTAGCCGATCCTTCATATAATGTTCCGTCTAAAATTGACGCTTTGTTAGGCGCTTCTATCTTTTGGAACCTACTATGTATAGGTCAGTTTAAGTTGCCTCATTCCGAAATAATTGCTCAGAAGACCAAATTAGGCTGGGTTTTGTCAGGTCCTGTTATTACAAATTTTAATAATGCAGATTCAAATAAGACATTGTGTCACCTGAGTTCAAATATTGAAATCCAAAACCAGCTTGAGCGATTCTGGCAAGTTGAACAATGTGAATCCCGTCAAACTTTATCATTGGAACAAAAATGTTGTGAGGAAAATTTTGTTGCTACACATGTACGTGAAAGTGATGGTAGATTTTCTGTGCAACTACCTTTAAAAAACGATATATCTCAGCTAGGCGATTCTAAGCAATTGGCTCTCAAGCGGTTCTTCTCTATTGAGAAAAAATTGCAACGCAATTCTGAGCTAAGAGATGAGTATATTAGGTTTATGGAGGAGTATGAGGCTCTAGGTCACATGTCCGAGGTGTGTTCCAATAGTTCTACATCATTTTTAAATTTTTTGCCACATCATGCGATTTTAAAGGAGTCCTCTACTACTTCTAAGGTCAGAGTGGTCTATGATGCCTCTGCCAAGACTGAATCAGGATATTCGCTTAATGATATATTAATGACTGGCCCCACCATTCAGCAAGATCTTTTTTCAATCATTTTGAGATTTCGAAAACATCAGTTTGTTATCACAGCTGATTGCGTTAAGATGTATCGTCAAGTAAATGTTCAGGTTGATCAAAGATGTCTCCAGGCCATTTTATGGAGGCCAAATCCAGATCAGCCACTTAAAACCTTTGTCTTAAATACCGTCACTTACGGAACTTCTTGCGCTCCCTTCTTAGCTGTGCGCTGCTTGCATCAGTTAGCCAAAGAAAATAACTCTAAAAATAATTATATTAGTAATATAATTGAGCGTGATTTCTATGTAGATGACCTCATTTCCGGTGCTGATACTGTTGAGGGGATTTCTCATATTTATAAGAGTCTTACTGAGGTACTCGCACAAGGTCAGTTTACTCTTCGTAAATGGAGATCCAACCAATTTGAGTTTAATGACTGTAAAAATAAAACGGTCAAGTTTTCAGAGAATAAGGAGTGTAAGACCTTGGGTTTAATATGGAATAGTCAGTCCGATGAGTTTCAATATAACTTACAAAATATCTGTATTAAAGAAAATTATGTAACGAAAAGAACTATCTTATCGTATATTTCCCGAATTTTCGACCCCTTAGGTTTAATTGGACCTATTGTTATCAAGACAAAAATAATGCTTCAACAATTGTGGACATTATCTTTGGGTTGGGACGAAAGTGTTCCGTCACAAATTTATACTCGTTTTAAAATCTATCAAGGTCAGATAGAGTCGTTAAGTAATATTGCCATTCCTCGAAAGGTCGTTGTCAAAAATTCAATTCGAATAGAAATCCATACATTTTGTGACGCATCTGAATCAGCCTACGGCGCATGCGTCTATTTGAGGTGTCTAGATCACGAAGGGACATTTTTCATGAATTTGCTTTGTGCGAAATCAAAGGTAGCACCTTTAAAAAATTTATCGCTGCCACGCTTGGAACTTTGTGGCGCTTTACTGGCTGCAAGGTTATGTCAGGTCGCTGTCAAGGCCCTTGATTTATCAATTGATAAATATTTCTTCTGGAGTGATTCAAGTATAGCCTTAACGTGGATCTTGGATGAACCTTACCGATGGAAAACCTTTGTTGGAAATCGAGTTGCCGAGATACAGGAACTATCCAATAAAAATGATTGGCGACATATTCGATCTGAGCATAATCCTGCTGACCTAATTTCCAGAGGTATTAATCCAACAGATTTAATTGATTCTAAATTATGGTGGCACGGACCCCAATGGTGTCAATATGACAATACTAAGTGGCGCTCCTCTGTGCCTATCAAAATTTCGGAAATGCCTGAAGTAAAAACCTCTTTAAGGTCTCTTATTACTACCAATCCCGATTTGTCCTATTTCCTTCGTTTTTCATCGTTTCTCAGGCTTCAAAGAGTGTCAGCTTATATCTTACGTTTCAAACATAATGCTTTAAGCCAAAGTGTTCGTTTGCATGGTCCGTTAAGTCCCCAAGAACTTGAACTTACATTAAAATGTTTGCTTAGATTGGCTCAAACTCAAAATTTTTTGGAAGAAATAAAGGCTTTAAAAGCTAATAAAAACATAAACCGTAAAAGTGCTTTAAAAAACTAAATCCATTTTTAGATAAAACTCAATTGCTAAGGGTGGGCGGTAGAATAAACCATTCAAGTTTTGATTATGATTTTAAGCATCCAATCATACTTCCTAAAAATCACCCTCTAACAAAATTAATCATTACCTATGAACATAGGAGACTTCTTCATGCTGGGCCTCAAGCACTCTTAGCGACTATTCGCATGCGCTTTTGGCCAATTTCAGGTAGAAATAAAGTACGAAAAATACTTAAGAGCTGTATAGTATGTTTTAAGGTACGTCCTGTAACTACAGATACGTTATTGGGACAACTTCCTGAACAAAGAATAACACCGTGTAGACCATTTTTAAATTGTGGTGTCGACTATGCTGGTCCATTCCAAATCAAGGTAGGATTGTCGAGAAGTAGACAATTAATAAAATCTTACTTATGTGTGTTCATATGCTTGGTCACTAAGGCCATACATTTAGAAGTTGTGCTAGACTTATCGACTAATTTTTTTTTTAAATGCCTTCAAGCGTTTTACTTCAAGAAGAGGTAAATGTGCTACAATCTTTTCAGACAATGGTACCACCTTCATTGGCGCCAATAATGAATTAAATAGTTTTATTACTCAGGCAGTTAATCAAAACGTATTTGCTGATTTCTTTGCCACACAAAACACAACATGGAAATTCATCCCGCTCCGATCTCCGCATTTTGGCGGAATCTGGGAAAGTGCCGTGAAGGCAATTAAGTATCATTTACGACGAGTTGTCGGTACTGTTTCTTTAACTTATGAAGAATTAATTACGATTTTAACTCAAGTAGAGGCATGCTTAAACTCTAGGCCGCTTTCTCCGCTTTCCGCGGATCCTGACGACCTAAATGTACTGACCCCGGGTCACTTCTTAATTGGGTGTCCATTGGTCGCAGTTCCAGAGCCAGACCTCACCAACTTAAAGACAGGTCTTCTGTCTCGCTACCAGCATCTCACCCAAATGATGCAACAGTTTTGGAAAATATAGACTATATCACCGAACTTCAAAACCGTTCCAGCAGAGGCGTTCCACTAAATCCAAACGTTACTCCCGGAACTATGGTGTTAGTCCGTGATGACAACCTTCCGCCATTGCAGTGGCCAATTGGCAGAATTTTAGAAGTCCATCCCGGTGATGATCAGGTAGTGCGCGTGGTGACAATAAAAACTGCAAAAGGTATTTACAAACGTGCAGTGCGTAAAATCTGTGTGTTACCGATTGAAAATTAAAATTATCAACCTATGTTGAAAGCTGTATACCCTCATGCCTTTCAAGGTGGGCGGTATGTTCCGTACACGTCGGACACTTTTTTTAAAACTCTTACTTCTAATACGGCCCTGCGACTTGCAACGTTGTGTTTCACCGCAGCGCGCGTAAAAATAACCAGTGCTACAGAGACTTTGACTAGGCTAAGATTAATTTGTTTGTATTTCTTTTTGAACTTGTGTTCTTTGGGAAAATATATGCCTATTTGTTAACAAGGTCTTTGATTCACCAGTTGAAACCATACCAATTCGGTACAAATATATATAAATAAATGAACAACTCATTAGCTCTTTTTAAGTATGAATTTCTTATATCTGATTTCGTAACAACTTTACAATAAACTAGCATTAAATCAGAAATAAACACACAATAAATCACAACCTATTAAAAAAAACTGATAGCTATGAGCTTATAATAGTGGAGTATTTTAACAAACCAAAAGCAATGACCTTTTTTTTCCACCACCCCCCCAGGAAGGTATTCTAAATACGTCACTGGCTTATAACGCATATAGGGATATTGTCTCCATAACTGTTCCTTCCAGAACTAAAAAAATATGTTTATAAAAGACTGCTGAATATGAAAAAAATGTTATTTGAAAAATTGTGAGAAAACTATTTCTTGTGAAAAATATTTGTTACTACTGCAGATTAGCTTATTATTTTGGTTGTGCTAAGTATTTTATGTAATTTTTATTGCGGCTTATCCACTGTGATGTTTTCACTCATCGGACTTCGACAATATTCAAACACTCGTCTAGTTTTAAAAAAATTTCTTACTAGATGAAGCCATTTTACTTAAAATATTCTATACTGCATATTCGAAAATTTGCACAAAAATTTGAAATGTTGAAGTATTTTAAATAGTAATTTTGATATGAATTGTCACTTATTGCCAATGTTCGAAACCATGTATTAAGTAAAACTCACAATGACTTCTGACGTCACACGTATTGAATTTAGGAGGAAAATGAGATGCAAAGTTTAAATTCAATTTGCCATGATAAAACAACATTAAATGAAATACTTTTTGGCTAGATATGTTTATTATTCCGTAAACTCGATATTACAAGTAATACAACTATTTTAATGAACTAAGGGTGGTATTGGGTACCCAAATAAAAATTAGTTAGGCAGGGAAAATAATTTGTGTTTAGATGAACTTATTCTTAGGAAGATATTGACGATTTTTTTTTGCTTTAAGTGGTGTTGACAACGATTTCTCAAAAGTTTCTAGGATACAGTTTTGATATCTCTAACATTATTAAAAATAATAAGAGACGTCCACAGCATATAACTATTTAGCAACAGCTGCAATGCTGTCATTGCTATACAAAATGGGATAGATCGGCACACGATGTTATTACTTTACTTTTAGTTTTATTCTAAAGTAAAGGTCAGCTTATCTATTTATATTTAATACTGTATTCTATTTTAAACCTACTTTAACGGGTTTTGTTTTAATTAATAACAGTTATGAGCACCTTTAGCAGAAATATAAACCCAGCGACATCTATACACGTGGATAGAAAATCAGCTGATTCGCAAAAACGTGATAAAAAAAATCCGAAACGTATATGTAACAAGATAATTTTCGAATAAATATTAACTCTTTTATGCTGACAACTTGTACAGGCTGTTCACTTAAGGGCGTTCAAAATAAAAATATGCTTGAAAATATTTTTAAGTTTTTAAATTGACCGCAAGGGGGCGCAGTTGCTAGGAAGATATTTCAAAACTCCCTGAACTAGATATAACTTTTATTACTTCATTGGAAAGCTGAGTTCATTTCCTGTCACTTTGGTTCTAAACCTATTGTCATTTCACCCTTAATGAAAGTGGGAGAGCTATTGTTTACCAAATGTTTAAATCGCTATATCTTCTGAACTGCATATCCGAATCGAATGAACTTAAACTTATTTAAAATGGAATTTTAAGCTTTTAGGATTCGGATCGAATATCACTCCCTCATATTGATTAGATGGCACTATTTGTAACAATTACAGTTTTTTCCAGTTTTCTTAAAATGTTTAAAAGGAAGGTTACGCTAGTTCTAAAGAATAATAAAAGACCGAACTTTTAGCAAAAACCGCACATTGATAACTTTAGTTTAGTTTTTAAGCTATTTCCAAATAAATGAATGAATGCGTATTTTTTGTACGAAATGATTAATAACGAGAATATCGGAATTAAATTAAAATCTCCAGGGGCGTATAGTAGACCCTTGCTGTCTGTTAGGGGGGGGGGGGGTAACACAAAAACCAACCCAACAAACTCAAAACATTTCTTTTCGTATTACAGTAATTTCCGTATAGATCTCAATCAGAATATAGCCAACTGCTAATATATTCAAGGAGCACAGCCGCCTTCCTCTGACCCCTCTTAGTGGCGCCCTTGAAAATCTCGATTTTGCTGTTGTACACAAATCACATGATATGGCAGACCGATGTGGGCCTCTGAGAGAAACCTCATTAGTCTAGTAAACGTGCCAAAGTATCAGCTAAATACAAGATATGGCTGTTAATCTTAAAAATACATTGACCAAAAAAAAACCCGAGTAAAATGATTTCGTTAAGACCCTGGAAAGTCTACAGTTTTTCATTAAACAAAAACAAACTTTTCTGAAACAGAAAAATAAAATATGAAAAAACCTTTCCGATTATCTTAATGAAAAAAATTCCGTTCCGGGTAACTTTTTTTTTTGTCGAAAAATAAGACTTTGAAATCAAATTTGGTCTAACGTCTTATGAAAACAGTATTATTTTTGAATACTGGGCAGATTATTATTTAGAACCTAATTAAATTATTTCTTATTAACAATTGTGTAATATTATTTGTTACTTTCGGCTTTCTTCCCTTCACATTTTATTCAGACTTACAGCTGGTCAGAACCGAAGTTTGGAGCTTGTTTAGAGGCCTACGAGCCAACCAACAACAGTATAATAGTAAAAGTAACGAGAAATCATAAGTAAACATTAAAAACAACACTTTGTAGGTAACTAGATAACAAATAAAACTAAAAATTTTAATCTTCAAATGTTTTCCATTATTTAGGATATACCCATTTAGCTTTCAGACAGTCAATGTCTTGTCAATTACTTGTGTTTTCGCGTTACTTTTCTATTAAGGTGATATTGCTTTGGTTCGTTGTCCTCTAAACACGCTCCGAACCTTAGTTCGGAAACATTTGGACCGGCTCTAAGCCTAGATAAAGTGTGAAAGGAGGAAAGCCAAAAGTAAAGAATAATTTGTTACTTTTAAATCTATCTATACTAATATAAAAAAGACTTAGTTGACTGACTCAATCATCACGCTCCAGTTCAAACCGCTTGAGGTAAAAGGCTGAATTTAGGCATACAGGTTGATTTTAGGGTGTAGAGGTTCGATAAGAAGGGATTTTTTAAAACTCAAATTCTGTGAAACCACTTCTTAAATATTACAATATTTTTTAACGGTTAGTTTTTCGAAAAAACGCTTGAACACGTGTTTTTTAATTTATTTTTTATATATCTTAGGATTTTAAAAAAGTTCATACAATGAGTTCAAAGGGGTAAAACCATCCCTTAAATATTATAATATATTTTGTTTAAAAAATCGTTAGTTATTCGGAAAATGCTTGAACATAATATGTTTTATATTTTATTTTTTTACATATTTTAATTTTTTTTAGAAACCGAGACAGGGTGTCCAAGGTACTGAAACGACCCCTTTAATATTATAGTTTTTTATTTAAAAAACAATTAGTTATTCGGAAAAACACTCGAGCACGTGCTTTTTATTTTATTTTATTACATATTTTAAGATTTTTTATAAATTCATACAGGGTTTTTGAAAAAATCGGGTCATTGATTAATTTTTGCGACCTTTTTGCCGCAGAAAGCTGAGCTTGTGTAAACAGCTTGATTTTAGAGTGCAGAGATTCGATAAGAAGGTATTCTACGAAACTCAGTTTCCAAGGGTGTGAAACTACCCTTTAAATCTTTCTAGTGGACTCGAAAGTTGTCAAAATAAAACCGCTTCTTGGTTTAAAGAACGAACTATATTAACTCCAAAAATAGCGCAGCAGATGAAATAAATCTAGCTTTATTGGAAAAAATTGCTGCTCCACAATTAACATACTACTGAATAGATGTAGTTATAGACCAAGAAAATGCAATTAATTATCCTGTCGAGTTCCTACACTCTCTCACTTCAGGAATCCCTCATCACGAGTTAACTTTAAAAGTGGGGACTCCAGTGATGCTTATTTGAAATTTGAAACCACCAAAATTGTGTAATGGAACTCGGCAACAGGTTAAAACATTACAAAACAATGTAATAGAGTCTACTATTATTTCTGGCCCTGGTCTGGACAAAAACAGTTTTTATACCACGTATCCCTTTAATTCCGTCAGACTATCCTTTTCATTTTAAACATGTACAGTTTCCTTTAAAGCTTTGTTTCGCCATGACAATTAACAAAGCTTAAGGGCAATCCTTAAGCAGAGCTGGAGTAGACTTGCGCTAGGACTGTTTTTCCCGTGGTCAACCCTATGTCGCATGCTCTAGAGTCAGTTCGCGTAGTAGGTTGGCTATTTTACAGCCAGAGAATGCTACAACAAACGTGGTTTATAAAGAGATACTCAAATGAGGCGATTTAAGTACTCCTTACATTATAGTCATATACGCGAACGAAGTCGCGGGTACCCGCTAGTATTTTATTAAAACTGTAAATAATATTTTGCCCAGTATCCAAAAATAATATTGTTTTCTTTTTAGTTGCTTTTTTTGTGTTAGCCGCTTGAAGATTTTAATTTCACTCCGATATCCTCGTTGTTAATCACTTCGTCCGAAAAATACCTATTAATTCCCATATTTCGAGATTAAAAACTATAAAGATATCACAATGTGCGATTTCCGCCAAAACTTCGGTCTTTTATTATCCTTTAAAACTACCGTAAGAGAAGACATTTCCTTTTAAATAGGTCCAAGCTCATACAATTCGGAGAAGGGGTTTAGAAGATATAGCGATTTAAATCTTTCGTAGTCTACATACCCCCCCTTATTAAGAGTGATATGAAAATTTCTAGAACCAAAGTTATAGAAAATTAACTCAGCTTTCCAATGAGGTTTGGGAGTTTCTGTAGAATTTTCTAAATTTATCGTTCACCCTAGCAACTGCGACCCCTTGCGATCAATTCAGAAACTTAAAAAATATTTTCAGTCATTTGTTCTTGGCCACTTTTGTTACAATATATTTTTAACATGAAGATCTTCGCAGGTATGGATAGTCAACGCCCTTAGTGAACTGCCTGTATAATTAGTATAATCATTTTATAACACTTATAACAAAATAATGATTTCTTTTACCTTAAACCCCTTTTCGCCAGTACCAACGAAAAAAATTACGCTGCCGATTGCAGTGGTCCCGAGTCCCACGTATAGCAGGGCGTTTGCAGCTGCACTTTGATGGAAAGCCACGTATTCGTCGTCTTCGTCTGAACCTCCACCATACGTAGTATCGTGAATCTAAAAAGAACTATGAATTAATGAAAATCCCTCATCAATCTTTTATTTAAAGAAATTATAAAAATGTTAAAACAATTCGAAATCTAAGCTTGAACAGTTTTATAGACACAAAAGATAGAAATTTGATATGTTTCGCCCTGTTCGTATTTGTTCGGTTTAAGGGGCTGTCCAACCTTTTTAGAGCTATCCTGCCTAAAAAAAATAATATTTGAAAAACAAAAAATAAAATAAATTCTACGCTTTTCGAAATATTTTGCTCGTTTTACATTCCTCGTAAGAGGAAAGTATTGTAAATGTGAAAAATGACCCTCCTCAAATCTTCACCTTTCAGAGTCTTTAGATGTAAAAAAACATGTTTTCCTCTGTCTGTCTATCTGTCTGTCGGTCTCTCGATCTGCCAGTCTGTTCGTGGCATTGCTAACAAATACTTATCCGATTGACTTCAAATTTGGGTCAAAAGTCATATGGGGATGACATGGTACCATTTTGGTAAAAATCCAATACGGTGGAATAAAATGGCGGCCTAATGAAAATTATAACAAAAAGCTAATGCAATTTCCCTCAAAGTTTGAATAAAAATCAAGTATGACATAGGTATAAACCGGTAAAATTTTGATGAGTCCTTGTGAAACAAAATGGCAGCCTAATTAATTGTTTAAAATATCAGTATCAAAATACTACTATTCCAATTAAGTTGAAATTTGGTCATGTTATCATAATCGATTCCTACCAATATTTTACCAGTTTCTTTCTACCTTGCCACACTTGATTTTTGGGCATAATTTAAAATAAATTCAATAAGTAGTTTTTACATTGACACAAACCGCCATTTTGTTACGTCATGTTGAATTCCTACTAGTTTATCCAATTTTTTTTATTTGGCCGCTATTCTAATTCGCCATCTTAAATGCATATCACAACTTTATTAGTTTATCTCTATTTTACACATTATTCTTGCACAAAAATTGAAATTAATTTAATCACTAGTATTTTCAGGCTGATTTTTTAAATATTTTATTAGGCCGCTATTTTGTTTTGCTGTTTTGGATTCATATCACCAATTTATTTCTAATTAACACTTGATTTTTGTGCAAAATTTGAATTGTTGACGTAATTGGATAATTACTTTTTAAAGTAATAATTTTTTCGACATTTCTCTAGGCTGCCATTTTGTTCCGCCGTATTATTTTTTACTAAAATTTGAAGTCAATCTGGTAAGGAGTTGTCAAGCTATGCAGCGAACTGACAGACAGACAGACAGACAGACCGACAGACGAACCGACGGAATTGATAAAACATATTTTTTGGTATCTAGGGTCGCTAAAACGTGAAGATATGTAAAACCTGAGAGGATGATTTTTTTTCACGATTACAAACATTTTATTTGGCTGCCATTTTGCTCCGCTATTTTAAGTTAGTAAGACAATGTTACTAGTTGATCCCTATACCACAATTAGTTATGGCACACATTTGAAATCAATTCATTAAGTAGTTTTTCAGGCTGAATTTTCAAAGATTTTATTATGCCGCCATTTTGGAGTCATATCAAAATGTTACTAGTTGATTCCCACATTATACTTGATATTTGTGCAAAATTTGAGATTAAATGAAGCCATTTTGTTTCGCCGTATTGAATTTTTACCAAAATATTACCAGGTCATCTCCATATGACTCTTAAGTTTTGACCAAAATTTGAAATCAATCGGGTAAGTAGTTTTTTAGTTATGCTGCGAAACAAACATTCCGATAGCAGACAGACAGACCGACGGAATTGAGAAAACATAGTATTTTTTGGCATCAGAGACACGTAAAGATCTGAAAAAATCTAGGAGGGTGATTTTTTCACGATTACTATACTACCTACCTTTTTAAGGTAGGTTATCCATTGGCAGTAACCTTGAATCAAAACCAAGGTTAAAAAGAGTCAGTTATATTTAAGGAAATAAAATAAAACAAAACTTTTATTAAATATCAATAAAAAAAACAGAGCGGTAATACAGATATTCTAAATATATAAAGTGTTCGACAAAACCCCCATTCAATTCAATGCACTTTACTAGGGTTCTTCGTAAGTTTTCCAAAGACTTTCTTATCGACTCGAATCGAATAATTTCAATTTATTAAATTTCTTATGGGTAGCTTAAGGTGTTTGAGATTCTTTACTTCCGGTTGCACAAAACTTAATTGCTGTTTAGAATATTTAACCGAGCTTTCGGATTTGACAAGCTGCTTACAGAAATCTAGGAACCCGCTGTGAGATTTGACATTCCGTTAAACATTCTAAACTTTAATTGAGCTTTGTGCAACCGGCCATTTTTTATTACTAACATTAACTTTATTTATCAGTGTTAGTGATTACCGTTGCCAGGAAATTTCGTTTCCGCGGATAACAATATCATTTAATTCAGGTAATTTTGTTACATCAGCTATCAGTTTTGATCATTAGTTCAATAGTTATTATTCAAAAATGCCCCATTTTTAGCAAGAAAAGCAAATTATTTTGATCGCTTATATTAAAAATAATTATAACGTGAAAATGGCACAAATTACAAAACTCTACTGCGGAACGCCTTTTTAAAAAAATGTTTTATTTCGAAAATACAAATTATTTAGAAAACAATGAAATTAAAAATTAAAATTTTTTGTGTCGATGCTTTCAACTGACTGTCTTGGCGTCGCAGAAATTTGTATATATCAAGTGGTCATTCAATATGCAGTGTCAGCATGTTCTATGGTTGGATCGTCAGATAACTTACACCTAGAACTTCAAATAAATAATGTACGTATGCACGTTCCTTGTAAACAGAGAATTAGAAAAATATTTATTAAATTTTAATTGAATTCGAATTTTAACAGAATGAAAAACGTTTTTTACGTGATGTAGATAGTGAAATGGATATTTTGCTCGCTATTCAACAAAAAAAAATCTGAAAAATATATCATATTATGGAAAAATTCAGAAAACACACACAAAAAAAATAGCTGGCTATAAACCTTCCAAAATTAAACATATTAACAGTCCAACAGAGAGTATTTAAAAGTAGCATTTTGTCGTGAAATGCTGAAAATAATAAACAACAATCGAAGAGTCAAGTGTTGCAACCAATGACATGATAAACCGAAAACACAGGAGACATCGGGCATCAGAAAATTCCCATAGATTTCCAGTATCAAAGCCATCAATCTGTAAACGTACGGTGCGGCAAACTTGATAATAAAATCATTGGACCACATTTTTTCGAAGGGAATATGTATATGCAGTTTCTTCAAAATGAACTAGTAGACTTTTTGGGTAATTTGCAACTAGCACGTTTAAACGATCTTACGTTTGAGGAAGATGGCACCCCGCTACAGAACGTAATTTAGGTAAGGAACCATCTAAATGAAATGTTTGGAAACTCGACTGAAAATATGGTCCGATCAGATGGCCTCCTAATAGTCCCGATACCTCTTGTGGGAAACATTGAAAGGTAAAGTTAATGCGAATTATATAACACCTTAAGCCACTGATAAGGAATGACACAAATTAATAAATCCTAATTATTTAATTGTTCGTCGAGTCGATAAGGAAGTCTTTGCAAAAATTACGAAGAATATTAGTAACGTTCATTGAACTGAATGGAGGACCGGTCGAACAGCCCTATATTTAAAATATCTATATTCCTGCTTTATTAATATAGTTCTCTATTAATATCTAATAATTTTTTTTTATTTATTTAAAGGTAACCGACACTTTTTAACCTATGGTTAAACTCAAAGATAGTGTCAATCGATAGCTTATGAAAAACTAAGATAGAAATGTGCAAACTGTCTCTCTTGATCTGAAACGGTTTAGAACTTCCTACTTGCCAAATTGCCAAAATGTATCATTTGTATCATCATCATGTTCCACTGAGAAAATATAACCGTGACCTGTCACGTTCTTATGCAATACCCTGTATATAAGAAAATATGTGCTGCAAATAGTTTGGAATGCATTCTAAAACTTTTATATTCGACATTTTTGTCTAACGACAAAAACAAAAAAGTTAAAGGGGGGTACCATTATACGCCATCACCAGGTACACCTCGCGACGAGCTATTAAAATCAACTACAATCAGAATATAATAATTTTAAATTATCTACTTGGTTAATACGTATTTACTGCTATATATTAAAATTTAATTATTTCTAGTAGATTTATGTTTCTTTTTATATTGTGTTTCGGTTCGATATTTTTTTTCTCAAATATAAAGATCTATTCATTCAGATTAAGGTAAACAGCAAAAATGATTTTCCTTCGTATCAATTTCTTATCTCCAAATATTTCAGATCCGTTTCTTAGACTGTTTACTTAATAATCTAATTTTATTCCTTACCATATTTCAACTAGACCGTAACATCTTTATATTCAAATGTGGTGTTCAAAATGTATAAGAAATCCGTATTTTGCAGAAATCTCATGCATTTTTCATTTGAAGGCTCAATTCCCTTTACTCATCATTTACCTGATTTTTTACATACGAATAATAAAAAACTAATTTATATCAATAGATAGGTTGAGCAGGCTGAGCGGAGTGTCTTTGCCCCCCATAAAAAAATGTGCTTCAGTTATACATAGAAAACTTTTTACCTAATATCATGATATCAATATAATGGACATAATTTGTTTTGCATTTCAGATTTGACAATAAACTGTAAAATTCCTTGAGTTTTTAATCAAAATATATGCTATCCCTACCCAATTTTTTTAGTGATAATACCATAAGTGCATAAAAATTACCGAAAATTCTGAAAAAAATCGTGTTGCCTGAAAATTGAATGAGTTGATTTTCTTTACCATTGCAAAGTTAAAATTTTTTGAAACAATAAAGAAAATAAACGATGTGTTTTTTGCAGGCAACACGATTTTTTTAGAATTACCTAGTTAAGTTGTATGTACGAATGACATTCGATCCAGAATCCGGCGAATAAAAATAATGAACAATCTGTTGTTATGAATTTAAAGCCAGGAAATGTCATGCCTATTTGATGATTACTACACTGATCTGTTTTGTAATCAAAATGTGACTTTATTAACTTGATATTAATATAGTAGAGTGCACGCGGCCGTTTATGAAGCCAATTTCTTGAGCCCGTAGACACTTTAGGGCTACAAAGGTTTGACATTGGATTTTTGTAGAAGGTGGTCTATAGTCACTTGCCCGTTTGTCGTCAAAAAATCGACGGGTTAGTTAGAACTAAAATTTTCTAGTTAAGTACATCATAAAATAACGCTATTAATTACGCAACATTTAGTAAAAACTGGCAATGTTTTCTATACACATTACATTTTTTATAAATTTATGAAAATTACGTTTAGCATCGACCCTTACGGACTCCTAAAGTTTTTCTCAGCTCGACTGGCGCTGAATTTTAATTATTTTTAAAGATTTTTTTGTGTTCACACCGCGATATCTTGGAAGATGTTGGTGATACGAAAAAAACTTATTTTTAATAAAATGTAGAGCAAGGTTTATTTTTTCTGATAAGGGTTGCTGCATATATTTATTGATGTACGTACGAAAAAAAAACGTAATTAATGTATATAAAGCGGTTGTTTTAAAAATTATAAAGGGTGTAACTTTTTCCGGACCAAGACTAGAAAACATCAGTAACATGTTTTAATTGACAGCAAAGCAGATATCTGTGCGATATAAAAGTTGTTATAATATACCAGGGTGCATCTACGTTTTCCCTAAGTTTAGGGAAATTTTGCACACACACTAGGGCATATAACAAAAATTGTTAGAGTAGGAATTATTTTTCTTTATTTGAAAGGGAAATTCGTGAGTATAACTGAGGCAAAACTTAAAGAAGGAATGTTCATTCCGCCGCAAATACGACAACTTTTTAAAGACGAACAATTTGAAAGTACACTTTTGGAAAAAAATAAGGCGTGGACTCCCTTCAAAAATGTATGTAACAACTTCCTAGGTAACGAGAAATCGGAGAACTACAAAAATCTAGTTAAAGAACTTTTCCAATCTGACAAGACTTTAGGACCCCAAGCGGGCTACTGTTGGACCTTCAAAGGTGAAACCGATCTTGGCGAATACAAGCGAAAAAAATCAGTAAATTTCCTTTACCCGGAACTTCCCTCGTTATGAATCTTTGCTTTCGTTAGGAATAGTGAAGTATAACCCAATTTAGTTCCGCACATAGTCATTTAGTATACTGTCTTTCCAAACATTTTTATTGTGCGCCATTTTGTTCTACCATATCGGAAGCGTATTAATATTTTACCAGTTTCTACGTAAGCCACAGTTATTTTTTGGGCATGATTTAAAATAAATTAAATTTGTTTTATACTGATTTTTTAAGACCGCCGTTTTGTATCAACATTGTGAATTCGTACCAGTTAATCCCGGTATCACATTAAATTTTGCTACAAAATATTAAATCGATTAATTAAGGAGATTTTTTAGATATTTTATTTGGCAGCCATTTTGTTGCTTCGTTTTGAATTCGTATCACAATTTTACCAGTTTATTTCTATATCATACTTAATGGATGCCCAAAATTTAAAAGAAATCTAATAAGTAGTTTTTCAGACTTATTTTTTAAAATAATTTATTAGGCCGCCATTTTGTTTTGTTACCTTGCATTCATACCAAAATATCACAGGTTGATTGATTTTTGTGCAAAATTTGAGGTAAATTGGATAATTTGTTTTTTAGTAATTATTTTTTTAAATATTTCACTAGGCCGCCATTTTGTTCCGTCATATTGGATTTTTACCAAAATAATGTGAGGTCATCCCCACATAACCCTTATTTTTTAGCTACGTCGCGAACTGACAGATAGACTCATGGAAGTGAGAAAACATATTTTTTCGCATTTAGTGACGCTAAAACGTAAAGCTATGTAAACCCTGCAATTTTTTCACAATTACAAACATTTCATATGATCGGTATTTTGTTCCGCCATCTTGAGATCGTACCACAATTTTATCACTTTATCTCTATACCCCCAATTCTTGCAAAAATTTTGAAATCAATCTATTAAATAGTTTTTTCAGGCTGAAATTTAAAATATTTGATTAAGACACCATGTTATTTTGTCATCTTGGATTCGTACCAAAAGTAGTTTAAACATTGACACACACCGTCACTTTGTTACGTCATTTTCAATTCGTGCTAGTTTATCCCTATATGACATTTAATTTTTCTGCAAAATTTAAAATTCCATTGAACAATATTTTTTAAAAAAATTCTTTGGCCGCCATTTTGTTCCGTTAACTTCAATTGTTACCACAATTTTACTAGTTTATCTCTATATTACATTTAATGTTTCGACAAAATTTGAAATTAATCTAATAACTAGGTTTTTCAGGCTTATTTTTTAAATATTTTATTAGGACGCCATTTTGCTATCTCATATTAATACCAAAATATTACCAGTTCGTTTCTATGTAACACTTGATTTTTGTGGAAAATTTAAAGTAAATTTGATAATTCGTTTTTTTAGTAATAATTTTCCATGTTTCACTAGGACGCCATCTTGTTCCGGTATACTGGATTTTCACCAAAATGTTACCAGGTCATCCCCATATGACTCTTAGTATTTTACTAAATTTTGAAGTCAATCTGATAAGTAGCTAGTAAATAGACAGACAAACCGACAGACGGACCGACGGATTTGATAAAACATATTTTTTGGCACCTAGGGTCGCTAAAACATGAAGATATGTAAAACCTGAGAGGGTGATTTTACACGATTACCAACATTAATTTGGCCGCCATGTTGTTCCACCATTTTGAATTAGTACCACAGTTTTACTAGTTCATCCCTATACTACCATTAGGTATAGCACATAATTTTAAATCAGTCCATTATGTAGTTTTATCAGGTTGAATTTTTGAATATTTCATTAAGCCACCATTTTGTTCCGCCATCTTGGATTCGTACCAAAATTTTACCAGTTGATGCCTACATACTATTTGATTTTTATGCAAAATTTGAGATAAACTGGATTAGTAGGTAGTTTTTTCGGAATAATTTGTTTTAACATTTCACTAGGCCGCCATTTTGTTTTGACATAATGTATTTTTACCAATATGACCCGTTAATTGGTTATTTTTTTAGCTATGCCGCGAACAAACAGACCGACGAAATTGAGAAAACATGTTTTTCGGCATCTAGGGACCCTCGAACGTAAAGATCTGAAAAAAAAGTCGGGGGTGATTTTTTCACGATTACGATACTTTTTGAGAGTGAACTAAAAGGACAACAAAATAATCTCTTTGAAAGAAGACATTGTTTTTAATGAAAATTCACTAGATTGCTTATGGTTTGGGCTTCTCATGTTTTATATTCTTATGCCGTTCTTTAAGAACTCATGCATGCATCATTGTAATAGACACAAAAAAAAGCAAAAAAATAGCAGCGAGCGACAAAAAAATTTCAAAATGCAGAACAGATTCAGGTAATAGCTGAATTGAAATTTCCTAAATTACTTCAAAACGGAGCAGGATATCAAACACGTCTAAGGGATATAATAGAAGTTGTAAAATAAAGCAGGAAATCAGAGAGAAGTACCAAACTAAGCCAGCGTCTCTGCTACAATTTTTTTGAAGTTGTTCGTGACCCCAAAAAAGTTACATCGTATATAACTTTCTAAAATGTATTACGGTCAGTTTATAGACATTAATTACGGTTTACCCTAATTAATGTCTTACGAGGCATATCAAGAAAACTAAAAGAAACTTAAAAGTCAAAAACACCGTTTAACTTGAAAATGAAGCGTTTCCAGATCCATGTTTTTATGAATGTTTCACCTTTTTTTCCCCGCATATTGGCGTGTTCAATTCATAATTGATATGTTCCGGAAACCTACTACAGCTCTGAATTTTTGGGTCATCGATGATCAAAATGTACGAAGCAAGCAGTGGCGAAATTACCAATTTTGCCTTCCCCTTCCCGCAGTTTTCAACAAAAGATCCCTAATGCATACGACAGAAAATAAGTGATGACTAAAAAAGGTCATTCATAGTTGTGAATAAATTCAACGAGAAAAATACTGATAAGCAAAAAAAAGGTCATCCATGATTTTCCTTGGGCACATTACCTCCGGGCCTCCTAGTATCCGTGGCCCTCACGCATTGCGGGGGCTAGCGGGGGTGCGTGGTATGCCTCTGATATTTACATTGCTGGCGAGCGAGAATAAAATTTTCTGATGTTGTGCTACTCTATAAATACCCTATAAAAACCAACTCTATTAAAAAATAACTACAAAGAGAAGGATTGGACTCCTGTCAGCAGAACCCTTTAATTAGGCGGTCCGGAATACAAAATCGGAAACGCTAGATGTGTAAATGCTACACGCAAAAGCCCATGACCAAATTAGCAACAGCATAACTTCTGAATCAAATAAAAAGAGAAGTGATTTAATAACAATTATCAAAATTCAAATAAGGCTTTATTTGTTTAGGAGAAAAATATGAAACGAGTATATTAGGTCTTTATACAAACATATTTATACATTTTAATTAAAACATATTTTTATTAATACGATATCATTTCATAAAAGTTAATCTACAATTTATATTTTTACATAAATATCCTCATGTTCAAACATGTATTTCCTACTTAACTTTAATATATGCTCGATCATATGTCATGATGCTGTAACTCGGATTTTAAGACCTAACTGAGTTTGAAAGAATATCAACATATTATTTGCAATGAAATTCAAATGGAAAATCCAATTTCAAAGGTATATTTCATATTTCTTAATAATCCCTCTTCTTGGCGAAGCCACAATATTTTTAGTCTATTGGGAATTATGAGATCTGAATTGACCAAAAAGAAGTAATCTGTAGTGGATACTAAACAAGGGAGATGTCCCGATAGTAGGTATTTTAGTCGCTTTATTATTAGATAAATACTTGACAAAATAGTATTTTCGTAGCTGAGCACTGTTTGACTAATAAGAAATTTATTGCATTAGGCTGTTTTCTGTTAATCCCTCGATTGTTTGGTCAACTTTTTGATAGCTACCCAGAAACATTAACTTATTTTTAACCGATTTCATTAACAGACTAAAAGGAAGTATTGTAATCGTGAAAAAATCACCCTCCGAGATTTTTTCAGATCTTCACGTCTCAGGGTCCCCAGTTGCCGAAAAACATGTTTTGTCAATTCCGTCGGCCTGTCTGTCTGTGTGTTCCTGCCATAGCTAAAAAACTACTTACCGGATTGACTGAAATATGGATCTAAAACTATGGGCATATAGGGATGAGGTGGTAACATTGTGGTAAAATTCCAATATGGTGGAACAATGCTACAAAAATTATTATTAAAAAAACTAATTATCCAATTTACCTCAAATTTACACAAAAATCAACTGTTATTTAAAAATAAACTGGTAACATTTTAATATGAATCCAAGACAGCAAAACAAGATAGCGGCCTCATAAAAAATTTTAAAAGTCAGCCTGAAAATACTATTTATTAAATTCATTACAATTTTTGTGTAAAAATTAATTGTGAAAATGGGATAAACTGGTACGATGGTATATATATATATATATATATCCCTTAACGGACACCTCCAAACAATGGACTCCTCTGCTGAAAGGACAATTTTCAATATATATATATATATATATATATATATATATATATATATATATATGTATATATATATACAGTGAAACCTTCCTTAATAGACACCTCCAAACAATGGACACCTCTGCTGAACGGACAATTTTGAAGTCACCGACCGTCAGTATATGTATTCCTGAGTATTAAACCCTTTTGACAACGGACACGGACAGCAAAATTTGGAACATTTTTAATAAAAACAGTAAAATTTACCTCCTGAAAACGGACAGATGTTCAGATAATTTTTGAAAAACCATTTAATGCCGGTATTTTTATTGCACATTATGGGCAATATTTAGATCTATGCTAATAAGCGGCGCGGCGCCTACCTATTGTTAATAGCACTAGTTTAACAATAGTCTGGCTTATGCTGTCTGGCTTGTAGGTAAATTGCGGTGAATTGCATAATAAATAGATCACCTTATTTTTATAAAATGTAGTCTTCATCAATAGAATATCTTAGTTTTGATGTTACTCTCGTGCGATCAATATGTCTTTAAACAAAAGAAAGTTTTTGAGTTTTCAAGAAAAAATTGAAATAATCCAGTACGCGGAAAAAACAAACTTAGTGTTAGAGTATCTTAACAAGCGACTCGCCGAGACCGGGAACATGAAACAGAAAAAGAAATTTACGAAAACGAGGGTGCTGCCATAGACCAAATTGTCTATGACTGGTTTTGTAAAGTACGCTCCAAAAAACATTCCAATATGCCGTACAATATTAAAGGAAAAAGCACAAGAAATTGCGAAGAATCTAGAAGTTGATGGTTTTAAAGGATCAAATAAATTGAAGTCAACGTCATAATATCTCTTTCAACTATATCTGTGACGAAGCAGCGGCTGTAGACTTAATTCAGGTAACTGATTGGCGGACGAAATTATGGGCTATTATCAAAAACTACGCACCGAGAGACATTTATAACGCCGATGAAACGGAACTCTATTTCCGCGCTTTGCCAAATAAAACGTTTTCTTTAAAAGGCGAAACATGTGCTGGCGGGAAAGCGTCCAAAGAGACACTCGCTATTTTACTTTGCTCCGCTATGAATGGAGAAAAAGAAAATGCACTGGTCATTGGAAAAAGTAAAAAACCCCGTTGTTTTAAAGGATCAAGCGTGAAAAAATTGCCACTTGAGTGGTACTATAACAAGAAAGCATGGATGACAAGGAATATAATGTCAGATTGGTTGATGAAATTTGACCGAAAAATGCAAAGGCAAAACCGAAATGTACTTTTATTTTTGGATAATGCTGCATCTCACCCAAGACCGGAGTTAAAAAATGTTAGAATCATTTTTTTTACCGCCAAATATGACATCACATTGCCAGCCATTGGACCAGGGCGTGATTCACAATTTTAAAAACCACTACAGAAAGTTTTTAATCACGCGACTTTTGTCACCCATGGAGTATTCTGAATCTACCGAACAATTGGAGAAATTCATAAATATTGTAAGTGCCTTGATTTAAATAGTTGCTGCATGGAAAAAAGTCGAATCCAAGACTATCAATAACTGCTTTCGCAAAGCTGGATTCCACGAAATTCTCGAGGAAAACGTTGACTACGATAGTGAAGATGATGTGCCATTATCGGAATTATGTAGAAACATGTATTCTCTTCCGACTTAACTTCATATTCAGAAATTGATGAAAGTTTATTCACGGAAAAACCTAACATAAGTGTACGTGAGTGCATCAGTGAATTTTAAAATAGTGAGAATGGTCAGATTTCATCTGACAGTGATGATGAAGAAATTATTTCTTCCAATATTAAGGAAGAATATAAAATATTAAGGGATATTGAAAACTTTTGTATGTTATCTGGAGATTCTGTTTTATATAAAAAATCTATATATATATATATATATATATATATATATATATATATATATATATATATATATATATATATATATATATATATATATATATATATATATATATATATATATATATATATATATATATATATATATATATATATATATATACTAAAAAATGAATTATGTTCGTTATTGTTTTCATCTATAAAATGAAGATTTTTATTCCAGAAAATGGACTATTTAAATATTTAATTAGGTCGATTGTTCCGCCAAATTGGATTAAAACAAAAATTTTATCGGTTTATCCATATACCACACTTTATTTTTGGGCAAAATTTGAAGTCCATCCAATAGACAGTTTTTAAATAATGATTTTTTTACATTTTGTGAAGCCGCCATTTTTTTCCGTTATATTATATTTCTACCAAAATCTAACCATTTCATCCTTTTATAACCTTTGATTTTTGTCCAAAATTTGAAGTCAATTGTATAAGCAGTTTTTAAGCTCTGCCGCGTACAAACAGAACGACAGTCTGGCAGACCGACAGGCTGAGGAAATCGGAGAACATGTTTTTGGAGTCCAGTGATCCTAAAGTGCAAAGATCTGCAAAAATATCGGAGGGTGATTTTTTCATGATTAGAATACTTCCCTATTATGAGGGAAGTAAAAAATAAAAATGGCAGAATGGCGCCAATTTGAATCTTTTTCTACCTAAGAGTTTTCTCGATAATTTGATATGTTTTAATATATTGCCTTCAAATTTGGCATATGAAGGCAATTAACCAAAAAAGTAATTTAGCCACACCCTGAGGGGTATCATCCTCCCAGGGGGGGGGGGAATTTAGTAATTCCCAGGGTTGTTTCGTATATTATAAATATTAATAAATGTGGAAAATACCAAATATGTTTATTTTTGGTATAAAACATTTGTTGTATCAATGAAGGTAGTGATTAACGGAGGAGGGGCGCTAAGGAAAAAAATAGGCATATAAAAATATCGTGTTTTATATCGTTTTAGGGATTTTTAATAGCACGAAGTTTAGTTTTACTAATCATTTTAATTTTTGACAATGTGTATAATTGAATTTCTCTAAATAGGTATAGATGGCTACTTGCTTTTTTCTTTTTTATAAAGACTTTAAAAAGTTTAACCTTGTTTTGTATTACTCCATAAGGGGCAACTTTGAAAAAAACAATTAAAAGCTACTTCTGGTTAAGCGTACCATACTTTTAACTCTAAATAGGAACTTATATTTTTAATGATTCTCGAATTCATCTTAAAATTACCTTTCAAACAAAATGTATCACAAGTTAACTTTTGTTTTCAAAATGGCGGCTGGACAGCAATTCTTTTAAAGTTCAACATTGACGCTTTATACAAAAAATATAGTCACTGTTTATAAAATACTTTTAAACGGTCCAAATAAACTTATATTTTTTAGTTTTTAAAATACTTCGATTTAAAAATCGTTTTGGGTACTAAGAAAATTGAAAATTTTACTTCTCGTTTAATCGAAAGAGAAAAAATTAAAAATAAGCTTATTTTGGGCTGTCCAGTCGCCATTTTCAAAATAAAAGTTAACTTGTAATATATTGTTGAGAACTTAATTTTAGACTGAATACGATTGGCCTTACAAATATACAGGGTCCTATTTAAAATAAAAAAGCAGGGGTCACTTTGGTTAATTATTTTTCATAGAAAATTTGCCTCTTATGGAGTATTGTGAAATGTTGAAATGGTTTATACCTTGTGTCACCAGGTATAGATACTCAATAGATAAATGACATTTTGTGATTAAGTAATTAAGAATTAGTTTGGCGCCGACCTCATAAAGTCAAATTTTCAAGACTGAATGAAATATAATTTTTCCATTTTAATGCCTTTTTTGAAGCCGAATTTTTTTTATGTTCATGTTTAACCTAATGTATACACGTGCTATATATAGCATCTCTGAGAAGTCTTAGTGTAGGCTAATAGCCCGAGTACTAAAAGATGAAAATATTAACATTTGGAAGTTGCATGTTTACTACCAAATCAGTTTTTTTGGGTGTTTAACCTTTTTTTTGCTCCTTCTGGGGGTGGCGACAAGGAATTAAAAGCAAAACTTTCAATTTTAAATGCAAGGCTATATCGAGTTTTACCTTATTTTGGAGTCCTCTAAAAGACAAACATTTCTGCCAAAACCTATTATTTTTAATTTTATTTTATAAGATAAATGACCACCATTAACTTCTTGGCAAAATTAAAGTCTACTTTCAAATTCCTTTCTAAACTTTTGGAATATTTCAAGCCTCACACTAAGGCAATCATCAGCAATTTGTTGTAGTTTATGTAAATTATTAGGTTTTATAAGAAACACTCGCTCTTTTAAGTAACTCGAAACCAAAAATGCAGCAAGGTCTGGCGACCGTGCTGGCAGTTCAACAGCACCTTGACGTTCATCAATGCAGCTTCCAGGAAATACATTATGTGTTCCATCGTGCTGAAAAACTGGGTCACAGTCAATGTCGTCGTTTTCAATAGTTGCTACAATTGCAGGTGTATCAGTTTCTTCCAACAGTTGCAAGTATGATCTACCAAATTCATCACTAGAACAGGTGTGATACAAGCAATATGGCTGCGTTTTAATTAAGTGTAACATTTATTCATAAAACTCCAAGTTTTCAATAACTTAAGCATTAACGTTCCATTCTGCATTTTTTTTTCGCCAGATGAGCTTCTAAAATTACTACTTATTTTGATAAAAACTTTATTGGAATCTGATTTGTGTCTGGGGATTTAGCAAGTCGAATGCAAGTTCAATAATGTGCAAAAAAAAACAAAAAATGGTTGTCAAGTCAAATTTTGCATTGGTATAATTACGAATATTTAACTTTTATTTAATTTAGCTTGAAAATAGCACGATTTTTCGAAAATTAATAAGGAAACATTGTCCGGTAAGTTAGAAAATTAAATAAATTACAGCTATTTTGTGTAAACAACATGTAATTTCAAGAATCACTGTGGCCGTCGCAGAAAGATGACCGGACCGGATGATCGTCATATATTGTATATTGTTAAATGTCCTTCGTCGAAGGACCCTCAAGGCTATTTAATTAAAGGAAGCATTGCAAGGAGCAGCTAGATTGCGAATATTTACCGCTATTCAGTGGCGTATATAGAAATCGTTTCTAGAGGGGAGGGGGTTTGAGACGATGAAAATATTCAACTAAAATAAAGGTATTTTTTTTTCTTCTTTATACACAGTGAAAAAAAAATTTCCGCATTATTGTTTTGTTATGAATTATTACATTTAATACATAAAGAAAATCTAATTTAGTCATACATTTATTTGTAATCGGCAATATCTCATTCTAATATAATAGAAATTGATAACCGTTGAATATAAAAGCACCTTTATATCGTTTAGTTTTCACAGGCTGTAATTAATATAAATAAATAGTATATAATGTATGACTATTCCTACATGACAGCGCGCGTCCACATTCCTTTGCTACTCAGCGACTCGCCAAAGCTCGACTAAAAAATGCACATTTCGTCGCTTCGCCGATTCTCCGCTCGCTGAAGTACTCTCCGGCGAGAGTTTGTTATGGCGTGTCTTCTGGGGCTCGATATTTGAATACCAGTGTAGGACTGCCTATATAAAAAAAAATAAAGAAGTGGAGAAAGGACCCGCCGAACTAGTACCTTCCTCTTTACGTTATTATCTTTCCAAGAGAATTTCAAATTCCTCCAGTTCTCGAATTTTTGCGTCTTAACCATTCAATAATTTTGCAAAAACATCCTATCTATTGAGGCTGGTCCGTGTTGATAGGATTCCCAACTTCGTCCCAGCGGAATCGCTCATTTATACTTGGAAGTGTGATGAGGTTGAAAAATACCCTCTTCTTGCTTATTCACGTGTGTCGGTGCCTTTCCCACAAGCATGTCCTTTCTCCCATACTTAATCTATGTTTCTTTACATTCCTACTTGAAATAAAATCAGTAATTTGATTACGCACGATCTAATGATAATTAAACGATGGTGTGATGTCAATTACTTGACACTTAACTGGCCCTGGGCCGATGCCGAATGTTAGACTTTCGCCAGTAGTGCCCTGCGCTGTTGTTCGTCTTTTAGGGCAGTAACGATGATGCCTACGGCGCCTAACCTGGTGCTAACCCGGTATCAATCCACCTAGTGTCTTCGCGCTCCTGCTGGTACCCATCCACAACCCACACATGCATTTTGTTTTTCTTATATAATTTATATAGGTCATATATAAAATACACTTGGCAACGTAACATCCCCAGCACACTGGATTTCCATCCAACGGGCGACACTCCCTCTCTTTGTTTAGCAGTTGTAATTATGATGAAAAACGTTTAATAATGTATAATATAATATTTACTTCTAACTTTTAGTCAGAAATAATCATTTTTGTGTTATAGAGCATTATAATATAATCAATATTTTACGTAGTTCATAAATTAAGTTTGTGAAAAATATGTTTTTAGCGATACGCCAAAAACAAGTTCAGTGCAACCTTCCGAAACCTTAGTTTTTTTGGATTTAATTTGAAAAAGTGGTTCATCCATAAATTTTTGTGTATAGGAAGTATTAAAAAAAGGTAATCTTTCAAATGTATATTTTAAATTTGTCAAATTCCATGGGTAAAATTGTTTACAAGAGCCAAGTTAGCTTCTGGTTCTTATGGTATGAGAGTTATTAGCAATCAACTTGACTCTACAATTGCCAGAAGTGCTTATTTCGCGCTCATCGAGTCTTATTTCAGGTATGGTGTTTGTTTTTGTGTTAGGGCAATAAGATATTTGCGTAAAGCTAATGTCCACGACTCTTGAAAAACCATTATTTGTGTATGCTACCATGTATTTTCATCCTTGGGACCTCATGCCTTATGCACAAGATGAAATTAATTCTTCCACAGTTAGAGTTGCTCGTCCTTTCCACATTATTTCACTGCCTAATCCGCTCTCTGTCCAAGCAAAAAAGTCAATAATATATAATAGCAAAGCCATTTTTAATCATTTGCCATTGGGCAACAGGCAGATACAGAGCGAACGACTTTTTAAAAACACAGTTAAGTTACTTTTAATTGATAAGCCTTTTTATAGTGGTCGGACTTTTTCCAAGAACATTTTAATTAAAACACCTTATATAAAAAATAATTTTATACTTTGATTTTAACCTGTATTTATAATTTGTGTTAATTGTTGACATATTTGTAACTTTTATTTTTTAATTTAAGTTAGTGTTAGTTTAACTTGGCTGGCACACGTTTGTGTCATTTGACATTTATTTTTTTAAGTAATTTTAAATTATTTGTAGTAGTCCCCGTTATTTAGATATTTATTAGCTGAAAATGTATTATGTATTAACTGAAAGCTTGCTTTTTCGTGTCTTATTTTATTTTAACGTACGTTTGTGGCAAGAGTTATTTATTAACTGTCCGTTTAATATTATTGTGTAATTTTTTTCAACCTTGTCAATGAGTTCATAACTTCTGCCAATAAAGCATGTTTTGAATTTGTGTATAGCTAACTTGTCCTAAGCTTAAATCTGCATCTATGTACAGGGTGGTCCACTTAAGATGCTACTATACTTTATCTCACTAAATAAGACACTGAGAAAAAAAAGTTAAATAAAAAAGGTATTTGATCCTAAGTATATTCTTTATTTATAATATTTTTAAGTATTAAGGGTGTTCCATTGTGCCAGGACAGTAACCAACTTTTTTCTTTTTAATGAAATGGTATGAATATTTTTAGAAATTCTAATTCTACGCTTGATTTTGAGTATTTTTTGTCATCATAGTATACGAAATTTTGAGTAGTTTTTGAGAAAAATTAACTTTTCTAATTTTTTTCGAAAAAACAGGTTTTTGGAAATATGTAATTTTTTCACACTTGAAGACTAAAATTGTGAATTTTGGTTATGGATCCACGTGAGTGGTTAATATTTAATACTCTGACCTATCAAGAGCGAAAATCCATTATACATGGTGGTCACAAATGACCATCAAAAAAAATGTTTTTATAACTAAAAAAACTTAATTTTTTTAAATGGAACACCCAGTATTTAGCACTTTTATTGTGTTTAGGATTTAATTCTGCATCATTACATATATATATATATATATATATATATATATATATATATATATATATATATATATATATATAGCCTATATTCCAAAAATTAGTAGTTTAGAAGTTATGACCAATTTTCTATTATAATTCAGGTATTTTTGTTAAAAATCTAACTAAACCTCAATAATATCCTATTCTAAGTTTTTTATTAACATTATAATTAAATTTCACATTAAATCAACAAGTAATGCAAGAAAGAAATTAACTAATTACTTATTACAAAACATTTTCGACATAACCCCCGTCTTTGGCAATACAAGTAGTATAATATTACTTAATTTTACAAGATATCTATAGAAAAACAAAATTAGTAAAATTGTTGCCTGGACACCAATAAATACACAGTTTTTATTTATTGCCTCTAACTCTTTTTAAAGGAAAAATGGCTTTATACAGTGTCCAAGAGCGTTTAAATCTTCATGAATGTTACATAACAAATAATAAGAGTCCAGCATTAGCCCTGCGGGAGTATCGGTTGTTGTATCCTGTAGGACGGGTACCCACGAAACATATTTTTTCACGAATTGTTCGTGATCTTGAACGTGAAGTGTTAATCAATAAACAAAAACGGAGCCCAAAAACAGAAGAAAAGCAATTAGAAATTCTCCTGTATTTTGAAGAAAACAACGAAAATTCGCAAAGAGATCCATCCCGAGATCTACCGGGAATTAGTAAGACTAGTGTTCAAAGGACTTTAACTGATAATAACTACCATCCGTTCAAATTTTTACCAGTTCAGGAATTATCCCAACAGGACTTTCAAACAAGGCTTTTTTATTGTTCTCTCATGATGGACCACCATTTTAAAACTGATATTTTTAAAAATATTTTATTGACCGATGAGGCAATTTTCAATACGGCCGGCATGTTCAGCCGAAAAAATACTCATTACTGGTGTAACTCAAATGAACATCGTGTAAAAGGAATGAAAAAACAGGGTCGGAGGAGTGTTTATGTGTGGCGTGGTATTATCCGTGATCGAATAATAGGTCCAGTATTTTATGACTTTGTTCTGAATGGTGAGAGGTATTTAAATTTGTTGGAAAACGAAATATTTCCGTTAATTGACAATCTGCAGAACGATATTAAAGAAGGGCTTGTGTATCAACAAGATAGTGCTTCATATCACACTGTAGTGCCTGTTAAAAATTGTTTGAATCAATGGTTTCCATTTTGGATTGGTCGGTACGGGACCATAGATTGGCCAGCGAGGAGCCCCGACTTAACACCCCTGGATTTTTTTATGGGCAACCTAAAAAACGAGGTGTATAAAAATAGGTGTAATACTATTCAAAATTTAAAAAGTAGAATTAGGCAAGAGGTAGAAAGACTTAATGCAATAGACGCAGTTAGAAATGCTATTGCGAGAATTGAAACCATGTATACTACTTGTATTGCCAAAGACGGGGGTTATGTCGAAAATGTTTCGTAATAAGTAATTAGTTACTTTATTTCTTGCATTACCTGTTGATTTAATGTTAAATTTAATTATAATGTTAAAAAAAACTTAGAATAGTATATTATTTAGGTTTAGTTAGATTTTTACCAAAAATACCCGAATTATTATAGAAAATTGGTCATAACTTCTAAACCACTAATTTTTGGAATATAAACTAGGTATATGAAATGATGCAGAATTGAATCCTAAACACAATAAAAGTGTTAAATACATGGTGTTCCATTTAAAAAAATTAAGTTTTTTTAGTTACAAAAACATTTTTTTTTGATGGTCATTTGTGACCACCCTGTATAATGGATTTTCGCTCTTGATAGGTCAGAGTATTAAATATTAACCATTCCCATGAATTCATAACCAAAATTCATAATTTTAATCTTCAGGTGTGAAAAAATCACATTTTTCCAAAAACCTGTTTTTCCGAGAAAAAATAGAAAAGTTAATTTTTCTCAAAAACTACTCAAAATTTCGTAGAATTAGAATTTTTAAAAATATTCATACCATTTCTTTAAAAAGAAAAAAGTTGGTTACAGTCCTGGCACAATGGAACACCCTGTATACATACAAATATTATAAATAAAAAATATACTTAGGGTCAAAGACTTTTTGTATTTAACTTTTTTTTCTCAGTGTCTTATTTATTGAGATAAAGTACCATCCTGTACAAATATGAGTGTTGCTTCCAATGTGTTTTAGTACTATATTTCTTAAGTACAAAAGTCCTTAATACTATAAGAAGTATTAATCTATATACAAATATAAATAGTGCTTCCAATGTGTCCTATTACTATTTTGTATGCCTAAAAGTTCTTAATGCTATAAGAAGTATTACATACAAATAATTACATAGCAGCTTTCTGTAATAGTTATTACAATAATTATACATTAGGTGACATTGTCTAATATTAAGTTAGTTACTCAATTCTTACATTTTTGGCCCACATAACTGGTTTGGAAAAATTCTATATATCATATCAATAATTGTATATATATAGGTAAATCATATAATTTCTTATGCTTGCTTAAATAATATTGTTTATATTATGTATCGAAACATTCCGAAGACAGACTAGTCTACATGTTGAAGTATGCAATTATATTAAATATTTGCTTTAGTTAATTTAAAGTTAAATATTTTTATTCAGTTGCGAAAAAGCCAAAAAAGATTTTTGTTTGTCAACCGTTATTGTTGGCCCAAGTTTCAGTTGCTGTTAAAATCCGTCCTGATTTATTCTCAATACCAATATGGCTGTTAGCTATGACCACCGCCGTGATATCATCGGCGTAAGCAACGATTTTACATTCATGTGGCTGGTTATCCAAAAGGGTATCTAGTACTGTGTTCCACACTTTGAGTACAAGTTTCGAGCCTTGAAAGCACCCCATGGAGAGTACTTTCTCGGCCGTCGCATCGTTGATATATAGTTTAATCACTGTATTCTTGAAATACTCATGTAATATCCTTTTGACATTAATAGGCATCCAGTGGCGGCGTATGAGATGTTCAAGGGTATATTCTGCATTAAAAAAAAAAATACGCAAGCACTTTGTATTACTACAGTGGCGTATATAGAAATTGCTTATAGGAGGGGGGGGTTTAGACGGTAAACATTTTCGTAAAAAAAAATCAGTTCAACTTTTGTTCTTTACTTTGATTCAGCGTAAATAATATGAACCAAAAAAAGCTTATTACTTTATTTTAGCTGTAGATAAAACTGACTCTGGGAGGGGGTTACCCTCCAATTCCAAAAAAGCGCCCTTATTTTATAGTATTTTTATCATTTTAGCTTAAATAAAAGTGGCTCCCCTTATATACGCTTATATATTACTATAAACTCTATCATTAAACCGGCGGTCGTACGTTTTATTTCTACTTGAACCACTAACTTCGATGTTTATTTGTGTTATCGGTCGACCAAGTTCTTTAATTTTAATCTTGTCTTCGTACGCCAAAGAGCTAAAACTATAGAATGATCGATTTAACAAAATACTGCCGCGCGCATGATTCGTAATAAACAAAGCAACTCTTGTGTTCTGCCGCCGTGCAGCCGCAAACCATTCATACGTCGCCGTATTAAGCTACGTGCGGCAGTCGACAAATCCGACGTGTTATTTTCAAAAATCGTTCGCTGTACCCCCACATTCCCGCGCTCGTCGTAAAACGAGCTACGCTGTTGCCGTTAAAGATAAAATCTCTAGTAGGGATGTTAGAGGTTAATTTTAGGATCTATTTGTTATACAAAAATATTTACAAAAATACGAAGTGTCGAAATTAGGTGTGTTCTGCAGCTCCGCAGCTGTTATGCACCAGCCGCCTGTACAGGCATCCGTTTGTTGTCGATGCAGTTTCTGATAGGTTCCTATTTAAGGTTATCGAAGGCTCCCTTAACGTCGAGGAAAATAGCGAGAGCGTGCTTATCCTCTGATTCATCGATTATGTTCAAAACTCTATCAATCGCGTCCAAAGTATCTTTCCCATTCCTGAAACCAAATTTGTCAGGATGGTGGAAATTTCCTCATCCAGTCGAGAACTTTCTTGAGTTCACGACCTGTCTTGCCCAGAAGCGGTAGCAATGTTACAGGCCTCATTTCCTCTAGCTTAGTCCCATCTGCTTCTTTCTTTTTGGGGATAGGATTTATTATCCCCAATCTCCACACTCTCGGGAAATATCCAAAACTTAAGCAGTTTATCAGTTTGATCCTTAAATCGTCAATGGCAGGGAGTATACATTTAATCAAAATGGTTTGGATACCATCCCAACCGGGTGCCTTCTTATTCGTCATTCGACTGCCTGTATGGACGAAAAAACTGTTTTATAAACAAAGAGATAAAGCAACGTATTTCACGATTTATTAAAACAGATACATAAGGCGGGAGACGTGCTATGATATGAAATTAATTAAGAATTTTGGCAAACCTACAGCGGGTGGGCGCCTGGCAACTGACTATAAATACGAGAGTAAAGCGCACTACTCACTATTCGGTTCGATTTGTCGCGTCGGTTAGATCCGTTTATTCGTTTCGTCCATTCAAATGAATGAACGAATAAACGAATCAACGAATAGTGAGTAGTGGGCTTTAAACTCGCTATTCACTATTCGTTCATTCGGCGATTCATTCGCACAGCTTGGAGGGTCCCCCCGTTAAAACAGATACATAAGGCGGGAGACGTGCTATGATGTGAAATTAATTAAGACTTTTGGCAAACCTACAGCGGGTGTGCGCCTGACAACTGACTATAAATACGAGAGTCAAGCGCATTACTCACTATTCGGTTCGATTTGTCGCGTCGTGTTGTTCATTCGAATAGCTTGGAGGGTCCCGTCGTTCGTGCGAATCATGCGTCTGAATCAAATCTTTTGTATATTTAGGAAAATGTATGAATAATATGTATGAAGTATTCGCTCATGAATTCCATCAATTAAAAACTGGCACATTTTTTAGTAAGAAGTCAATGTTTATTTGTAAGTCTGAAATTTACACAAAGCATTAGACGCGTTTGTTAAGTCTACTACTCACTATTCGTCCATTCGTCGATACTGAGGAAGTCTCATCCTGCAAACGTGACCTGGACTTACTATTGGTACTCAGCAGATCTTTGGATGAATACGTTGAGTGTTACAGGGATAAGAAACGATAGTATAATCGTCTTCTTGCAGAGGCTCGAAAAGCACAATTCGGCAAACGAATTCAAGAGTCTGAAAATAAGGTCCAAATGTGACTGGCAGATTGTAAGAGAAATCACGGGAAAATCAACTCCCCGGGAATCCCAGATCCTTGGAGACCCCAAAGCACTATCTAATGACTTCAATAGCTTTGCTATTCAAGTAGACCTTAATCTTCTTCGGGATTTACCTTCCACTAGTGCACTTTCTTGCATATTCCATTCCATAATAATCCTTTCTTCGTAGGACCAGTTACTATTGACGAGGTTTTAACTATCATGTCCAAAATTAAAAATAAGGTCAGTGCCGGCTACGATGAACTGTCCTCCAGAATTATTAAAGAATGTGCTGCCGTTTGCTGTGCCCTTGTGTCACATAATTAATAACTCTTTCAAGCATAGGATTTTTCTGGATGACCCGAAATTATCGCTTGTCAAACCTCTATATAAAAAAGGGGACCCTACACTGCTTGAAAATTATAGACCAATAAGCCTTATGCCAACATTTCTCAAAATCTTTGAAGTGGCTATGTGCACCAGATTACTGCATTTCTTTTACACTGAGAAGCTTCTCAGTGATTCAAAGCATGGATATCTGAAGAGCAGGTCAGTGGAAACGGATGTGTATGACTTTGCGGAGCGCATAGTTGGATGTATAGAGGAGAGAGAGGTTTGTCTATAGCCATATTTCTGGACTTGTCTAGTCTAAGGCGTTTGACAACCTTGACCATACAAAATTGCTTGAGAAGCTTGATCGTTATAGTGTTCGGGGCCCGGTCTTAGGCTGGATGCGATCATACTTGGTGAATCGTCGTCAGAGAGTTGTAGTGGAGAAGAGTAGGAAAACCACCTTTCGGAGCAGGGGGATTCTTCAGGGAAGTGTATTAGGGCCCTTGCTCTTTATTTTTTTATGTGAATAACCTAGCAACAGAAATACTAAATCCAAAATCTCATCTCGTCAACTTTGCTGCGACACAAACATTCTAGTCATTGGTTTAACGTTGTCGGAGCTTCTCGATCTGTCCAGTGAACAGCAAAATTCTTGGACCTTTTTATAGCTCAAAATCTTAACTGCGTTGGACAAGTTTCAAGTGTTTGCAAAAGGTTTAATTCGCTAATGTCCAAATATTTACATCATAGCAACTTAAGAGTTGTGTACTTTGTACATATTCATTCTGTGCTTCGGTTTCATGTTATGTTCTGGGGGGAATTTTTAGAGACTAATCTGTCTTCAAAAAGTATTATTTTTCTTGTAAGATTTATTCTATTTAGATTTAGGAAATTTTATTTTCATTTAGATTTAGTATATTGACTATAAGTGCAATTTTTTTAATAAAGATATTGATTGATTGATTGAATTGAACCGACAGATCAAACTGCACAGTAAGTTGCGGGCTTTATTCTTGTAAAATCTGCGCAGGTTGACTTACCGCCTCTTACCATTGCGCCGTTACACCTAAGTAAGTGCACTTAAGCTACTGAATCAAATTAGCGTTACTTACCTTTTAAACGATGAAAATTTAAGTAATAGTTTTTTTTGCAAAAATGCAACCTAACCGTAAACTATCTCGCGGTTTTAATATTCATAATTTCCAAAAGCGCTTATCTCTTTTGCATAAACTAGCACAACCGGGTTAAATAATTTAGACACTCACATATATCAGTGTGGGAACCTATGAGCCTGACACTTACCCGATTTCTTTTCATCCATCGATGATGTGCCTCCGTCTGTTTTATGCGGTGTTGCCGCGCCTCCTCGGAGAGCGAACAGCGCCTTCCTCTTTCTCTTTCCTGCCATGCCGTCCGACCTTGTGAACACTGAAAATAGAAATGACACAATTAAATAAAATTTTAGTGACAAAGCTGAAAGTAAAAAGAAAATTGTGAAATAAAACTCAAATAATAGATATAGTTAAAATTAAAATTGGAATACTCGATTGAATTTAATACGTGCTGTATGGTCAAAGAAAAACGGTCCTTGCTAACTATGTTAAGAAATAGAAATGTAAGACAAATTTTATATATAACAACGTTTACTGATTTATCAAATTTTAGCAAGTTTTCAGACTCAACCAGTAACGTCAAATTTAGCAACCAGTTGCAAAACGTAACCAGTGGATTCATTTTTTTCAGGATGCCATTTGTTAAATAAAGCCGCTGTTACTGGGGGTTTGTCCTTATTTTTAAAAAACAATTTTATAATTTCCATCCTTTCCTCCACGGAATACGTGGAGGAAATTTTAATTCTACTAAAATTTAACAATGGATTGGACACTGTTGTAACGTTCTTTAAAATTCACGATCAACTGAGATAGATCGAACACATGATGAGTCCACAAACTTTTTTTTTGACAAAAAATTAACAAACAAATAAATACTTTTCAAATGCCAGTCTGATAAGAATAATCCGTCGAGGTAAATTCCACATTGTCTCTTTTACTATTTTAGCTTTTATTTTGTTATCGATGAAAATTTGATGCGAAATTTTAGGGTATATAGATTAGATGATATCTTCAAAATTAGGTATCGCAATACCCTCACCCCCTATTCAAAATCAGTGGGTTGTGCTTCCCCCCGTTAGGCGGATGAAGTTACGGAGATGAAAAAAGCAGACAAATTGTTCCCTCTCGAATAAGAAATCGGCGGGACTTTGATTCTTTTCATTAAAACGTTAAAAGCGTCTAATTTGTATCCAGATCTCAAATCTCTAACAAATTTTAACAAGCCGTCATTTCGTTGTGGTTGAAAATAGTAAGGCGAAATTATAGGGTAATAAAGAACTCGATGGGACCCCCAGCTAGGGGGTTAAAGCTACGGGGATGAGAAAAACTCGAAAATCGAAGGGTCCGAACGTTTTTTCAGATTTTTATTTTAAAACCGGAAATTCGGGGTGTAAAGTTTTCGTTGGCCCACCCTGTATATAATACTGAAAGAAAAACTTTGGAAAAAATATTTCTCATTTTTTGAAACTACTGCCTCGTTCAAGAACATGACAAAAACTGGAACTTAAATCACGAAGAAAAATTAAATCATACTTGTAATAAAAATGAATATACTAACACGTAAAAGATGTTGTATTTAAAACATTTTGTTTAAGATTCAAAACTTTTTTGTTATCAGATTTACAAGGTATCAAAAGAAATTTTTTTGTGAATCTTAAAAGAAACGCAGCAGAGACAATCTTGTACAGTGGACTTTAAAAAAACAATCAAAAACAATCAGTTTTTACCATGGCGGCGGCTGCGTTTGTTCTTTTAGAGAATTTATATCACCCCATTTTTAAAGGATAATAATAAATTGCATTTTCAATTGAACGTCTTAATATCTAGTATTACTAAGTTACAGTAAAATTTTTCGGCCTTGAGAATTATTAGTCTGAGACCAGTCTTTATTGAGTTTATAATTATTAGATACATATGCATGCTCGTATTATAATTACATTCTGAGGGTTTAAAGCGCTTGTAATTACCATCAAAACAACCTTTTAATTACGGCTAAACTTAATTTGTCTACAAGGAAAATTTAAACTATGATTCACGTGACTAACTTGATTATTTGTACACGCAACGTTATACCAGCTTTTCGTTTTTAAGTTTTGTGATGATAATAGCGTCTGCATTTTTCTATTAGCGTAATATACTTTTTACTGAGCTTTAATGTCACGTAAAAAAATACCTCTAAAACGTTATTTATTACATTTCATTGGACACGCTTTAATATGCTAAAAATGTAAATGCAAAAACCATTTATGAATACTTGATTTGACATTTTTTTACCATGACAGCATTGCCATATCTTATTTTACTTCCTAACTCCTGATGCTAACTTTCGATTTTTTTGTTTGATTCGTTGGGATATTCTTAGTACAACCATATGCCATTTATATGAGATGTTCAAGGGTGTGTTCTGCATTAAAAATACGCAAACAAAAACCACTATCACTAAACTAGCGGTTGTACGTTTTATTTCTTCTTGAACCACTTCAATGTTTATTTGTAGAGTCGGTCGACCAAGTTCATTCATTTTAATCTTGTTTTCATACTCCAAAGATATAAAACTATAGGTTTGTAAATACTATTCATTAAATTCATATTGCATTTTCATTAGAGAACCCATACACACAATCATATCAGTTAATTCCCTATTCGAAAATGAGTCGATAGAACCCATAATTAAGAGAAATTTGAATAGTAAAGTTAATAAAAATAAGCGTTTTAATTTTGAGGTTAAAATTAATTTACTGAGACAACGAACTGTTTTGTTTCCATGGCCCACTTACAATAATTTTGATCTTTTTGACAGTATTTTCCAGATATGCAGTAATTGCTTAAAAATGCGTTTCCTCGAAAACCGTGCACTTTTTCCTAGTAGAACACGAGTACCTTTTAAAAAAGTGTGTTTTAAGAGATTTTAATATCAAAAATGACGAACATAAAAAAGTAAGCCAGAATTTTATTAAGCCTCCCCCGTTTTAGCCGCTACTAATTCAAGCTGGAATACCATTTAGAGTTAATTTTGTAGATCTCCAGAAGCTGAAAAAAACAGCGAAAAATCGGCTTCACGATTTTACTTTTGACACCCTATATCTTAAAAACGGAACTTTTAATTCTACTTGAACCACTAACTTCAATGTTTATTTGTGGTGTCGGTCGACCAAGTTCATTAATTTTTATCTTGTTTTCGTACAGCAAAGAGCTAAAACTATGGGTTTGTAAATATTCGATTGAATTCATATCTAAGCAACTAAATAGAACCAATAGAATAAACGACTCAGCAAAACACGGCCGCGCGCGTGCTTCGAAATACACAAAGCAACTCTTGCGTTCTGCCGCCGTGCAGTTTTTCGCAAATTATCCATAAACCCAGTGCTGCCAGATCCTCGAAGAAAATATTGGTAGTCCTAATTGAAATTTATCGGTTGATTCTAGAAAAATTCGGTAGATGAAAATTTTAAGCGGGATTTATATTCAGCTAATCAGGTTAACCCGTTTTTACACAACAAAAAAAGGTTTAAGCTGTAAAATATTATTTAAAAAAATAGTAATAAATATGAAACATTTTTGAAACCGCCACAAAAAAAATTGCCCATTACACTAAATTAAATAAAATATAGCAAATAATTTTTCGATAGATTTGGTCGAAAATCGGTAGAACTACTGAAAACTCGGTATATCTGGCAGCACTGCATAAACCGCCGTATTAAGCCACGTGCGGCGCTCCACCAATCGGACGTGTCATTTTCAAAAATCGTTCGCTATGCACCCACAGTTCCGCGCCCGTCGTAAAACGAGCCCACGTTGGAGAGGCCGTGAAACTTGCGGTGTTCTTGTTGCCGTTAGAGAAAACCTATAGGGATTTTAGAGATTTACAATACGAATTGTTGAAATTAGGTGTGTTCTGCAGCTCTGCAGCTTTTATGCACCAGCCGCCACTGCATGCAAATAATTTTTCTTCACGGGAAGAGGGTGGTCCATTGGGTTAGTCAAATAGATTATTTGATAATAATTTAATACTACAAAACAATGTACAATTTTCTAAAAAATCTCAAATAAGACCATAATATACATTTAAGTCCAAATAAGATCTTGATATTCTTGAAATAAGCATACAAATATAGAGAGTTCCATTTTAAAAAATAGGTAAATTTCCTTACCCGGAACTTCCCTCGTTATAAATATTTCCTTTTATTAGGAATAGTGAATAGATCCAATTTAGTTCAGTACATTTAGGAATACATACATACACACACGTATGTATATATTGAACATTTTTATTGGAAGCCATTTTGTTCCAATATATTGGATCCCTACTAATATTTTACCAGTTTTAACTTATGCCAGACTTGATTTTTGGGCATAATTTAAATTTTAAAATCAATGCAATAAGTAGTTTTTACATTGCCACACACCGCGATTTTGTTACGTCATGTTGAATTCGTACCAGTTTATCCTTATATCATATTTACTTTTTCTCCAAAATTTAAAGTCAATTGAATAAAAAGATTTTTTTCGTTTATTTTTTAAAAATTATATCTGGCCACCATTTTGTTCCGCTATTTTGAATTCGTAACAAAACTTTACCAGTTTGTCTCTATATCACACAAACATCAATAATGTTTGCACAAAATTTGAAATTAATCTAATAAGGCCGCCATTTTGTTTTGCTATCTTATATTCATACCAAAATGTGTTAAATTGGATAATTAGTTTTTTTAGTGATATTGTTCCGGTATATTGGATTTTTACCAAAATATTATCAGGTCATTCCCATATTTTTGACTGAATTTTGAAGTCTGATGAGTAGTTTTTAAGCTATGCCGCGAATTGATAGATAAGCAGACAAACGGACAGGCGGACTGAGGAAATTGATAAAACATGTTTTTAGCATCTAGGGACGCTAAAATGCGAAGATATGTAAAATCTGAGAAGGTGATTGTTTCAGATTATAAAGATTATTTTTGTGCAAAAAGCACTTCTTTAGTAACACTTTTTTTAACATTTCACTAGGCCGCCATTTTGTCTTGTCATGTTGGACTTTTACCAAAATGTTACCAGGTCATCCCCATATGACCAATAATCTTTGACCAAAGTCTGAAATCAATTGGGTAAGTAGTTTTTTAGCTATGCCGCGAACAGATAGGCCGACGAAATCGAGAAAACATGTTTTTCGTCATTTAGGGACCCTGAAACGTGAAGATCTGATAAAATCTTAGAGAGTGAAGTAAAAACAAAAGTTAAACGAAAAAATTTGGAAATAAAAGATGTGGCTGTTATAAAAAATTGAGTAAGCATTGCAGTTTCAAGTCAGTCACTGCTGAACAGATTAGAAATTATCTTTTAGATATACCTTTATTAACAGTCTATGTTCATCCGGAATTCGGTAATGCTTACTTTAAAACAATACTTTAAGCCTTGATAATGCAGCTCTTTAATCCTACTCTGGCATTTTATAAATGGTTAATTTATATTCAAAACTCAAAATTAGAAAGTATATCTACTAATGCAGCAATTGATGAATCGGTAGATAAACAGAAATAGTATTTTTGGGGAAACAAGCACTAAAGTTCCATATGCCCCAGGGTTGGATTAAATAGTTATAGTGCCAGTATTTATAAGTATTCAAGGGCCCCTGAACCGGGCGAGGTTGGCTAGAGTATCCTTTAGAAATAAATAAATGATGACTTAAAATAAAAATCATTAGGCTGTAAGTATAAAAAAAGTCCTCTGATTGGTCTTTCGCTGATTAACTAAGGTTTACTCCCCTCCGGGCCCCTACCACATGTAGATCCTACGCATATTCAATAATAAAACATCGCGCGAGCTCTATGCTGGTGTTCCTGTCTACCGGCGCGGCGGGCCTGCGGCTATAGCCCTCGTAATCGTCCCTTTAATCCGGCCCTGAATTGCCCAGCTCAAGATACATACTGCAACAAACCTGGTCATTTTGCCAAACAAAAAGTAAATCTATCTCTGTTTCTACTTCAGTGATTGCCTCAGCTTATTCTACATTTTCTTGTTTGTCAAAAGCTCTATAGTAAAGTCCAAAAAATTATTTTATTACGTCACAATGTTGTTTTGCTATGTTGGATTCATACCAAAATATTACCAGTTAATTCCTATGTAACACTTAATTTCTGCTTGTTTCTGCAAAGTTTGAGGTAAATTGTATAGTTAGTTTTTTAGTAATAATTTTTTTAACGTTTCACTAATTCGCCGTCTTGTTCCGGCATACTGAATTCTTACCAAAATATTATTATTAAAGGTCATCCCCATATGACTCTTAATTTTTGATTAAAAATTGAAGTCAATCTGGTAAGTAGTTTTTAAGCTATGCCGCGAACTGACAGACAGACATACCGACAGACGAACCGACGAAATTGATAAAACATATTTTTTAGAATCTAGGGACACTAAAACGTGAAGATATGTAAAACCTGAGAGAGTGATTTTTTCGCGCCTACAAACATTTTATTTGGCTGCCATCTTGAATTAGTACCATAACTTTACTAGTTGATCCTTATACCATAATTAGTTATGCCACACAGTTTGAAATTAATCCATTAAGTATTTTTTTCAGGCAAAATTTTTAAATATTTTATTATATTCCGCCATCTTGGATTGGTACCAAAATTTACACAGTGGATTCCAACATAATATATAATTTTTGTGCAAAATTGGAGATAAATTGAATAAGAAGTTTTTGAATATTTTTCTAACATTTCACTAGGCCGTCATTTTGTTTCGCATATTGGATTTTTGTCAAAATATTACCAGGTCATCCCCATATGACCTTCAATCTTTAAACAAAATTTGAAGCCAATCGTGAGAGTATTTTTTTAGCTATGCCGCGAACAGACAGACCGACAGACTGACAGACGTACATACATACAGGCAGACAGACAAACCGACGCCGACGGAATTTAGAAAATAGGTTTTTTGGCATCTAGGGACTCTGAAACGTAAAGATCTAAAAAAATGGTGATTTTTTCACGATTACAATACTTCCCTTTTACGAGGGAAGTGAAAATATCTCTATTACTATTAGTAACTCAAAATATCCTCTTATACACATTATGTTTAATATTCAAAATTTGATTGCACACTGAATGAAATAAATATATAGAAATAATAACAATTAATTCGACAAACATTGCCTTTTTGTATAAAATGATATGTCGGGGATTTGGTTTTTAGTACGCCAATATTTTGAATTGTTGTTTAGCTCTCCCATCACTTTTGCATTAGTAGAACGATTTTTTTCTGATGGTTGGAGTTAATCCATGGCTTTAATCTCGATTTAGTTTACAAAACATGAACCATAGGCAGCGCGAAATTGTAATAGTCTGGACGGATAAAAATTGTATTTATATATATATATATATATATATATATATATATATATATATATATATAAATATAAATTAGATTTTTTCTTTAACCATATTTATATGTGGGACCTTATTTTCTTGGGTTAAGTTAACAATGAAAAAAAATTCTTACTTTAAATCAACGTTTCGCTCATTGTGTTGAGCTTTCTCAACATTTCATTTAGTCTCCTGATTTCTAAAAAATGTTTTTTCATTAAAAACACAATAAATATATATACATACAAACACGTAAACATCATTATATACATTGAAACGTTAAATGGCTTAAAATGACTAAAATTGTACACTTTATAATGAATTTAATAACACATTTTTTAATTAGTAGACAGGAATTAAAACACAAATATCTCTATTAAACTTATTATTTACCACCAAGCAAATTGCTTCTCAAGGTGCGTATCGCCTATCATAGCAGGCTTATTCAAAAATTGATCATACTTTTATTGTTTTTTTGTATATATAGAGCTTTCCATTCCTCTCTACAAATAATTTAAAAAACATTTACACCCGTAGAGGTTTAAATTTAGACCTGGTCTAACTTGACAGTTATAGGTTGAAGATGACATTCTCAACAATTCTGAGGATCACGTTACAATTTTGAAGTCGAACTAGAAAAAGTAAATTTGGTCGCTGCTGGGGTTGGAGTTGTTTTATAGTTTACATTTAGTTTACCTAGGTGTATCTTCTATAATATAACGGTCAATAAAATCTTCATGCACTAACCTAGTCAACAATTTCAAGGCCCCCAAAATATTTCTGCGCATGTCTCGAAATGCGAATTCGTTTGGAGATTTATAAATATCCTATAGAAAGTCAATATTGGCATTTGACTTTGGGCTCAGGCTCAGCGATTGGATAGAAATAACAGTTTGCGCTTGCGCAGTTCCACTAAGGGGCCTGATAGCAAGTGATTCGGGTCTCAGTTTTAAAAAATATAAGGCTAGCTATATATTTGGTTTATATGTAATGTAATATAAAGTACATCAACTATATTTTGTAATGGCTGGGTGAGGCTGCTTTTGCCATCGACTTTATATTATTTTTTCCTTTTTAGCGATTTTTTTTGAAGTCGGTTTTATTTTTTTAAATATTTTATTTGAAGACGGTTAATAAAATTTACACGCCCTATTAAAAACTGTTGGATTAATTGTCCCAGAAATACTTTTCTATGTCTTGTATAAGTATTCAGTGTTGTTATTTTAACTAGGCAATTGACCATAGAACCACTAATGAGCTTGATTTTAGTGTCAATTAATTCGAATATTCGTGATATTTTTATTGCCAAATCATTTTCCATAAACGACAAAATTCAGGCAATTTATATCCATCTTAGTTATGAGATTTGGCAAGGGAAAAGTTGCTGAGACGAAGGATAACGACATAAAACCTTGTTTTACGACAGCAACTTTTAATGGTCTTAAAGCTAAGTACATCCTTGAAATAAAGCCTTTAAGGCTGGTTTAAATCCGCGTTCGGAGGATAGAGTTTCTGAAAGACTGGCCAATAATATTTCTAAGGAAAATGTTTCACTAATCGCTAATTATGTTCCATGGCATCGATATTTATAAGTTACATTTGTATTATGTTTGCAAAGGAAAAAATAGTTACATATACTGTAAGGGATGTAAGTAACATTTACCAGTGGAGGACGAGTTTGCGCCCGAGCGATAGCGAAGGCTGGCACAAACGTTCGAGAGTGGTTAATGTACTTACATCCCATATAGTATATAAAATTTTTCCCCCTCCCTGTATTGTATGTTTACAAGAAAATATATGGATACATTTTTGGATTTTCATTATCACTACATTCGATAGCATTCTCATTAAATTATGAAGGCAGCCGTGATCCGTTGCCAGAGCAACATAAGCAGTTTTTATTTTATCAACAACGCTAAGTTGACAATTCATAGCGAAAAGTTTGAAGAAGTCGAATTGTTTGATTCTGTGTGGACAAAATGGATGTTTCAGACATAGAAGAATCAGCGAATATTACTTGTTTATCTCTACTACCGGAAAAGTCGAAAAAAAGGTATGAAGCAGTATATAAATCCTTTAAGAATTGGTGCTAAAGCAAGATGGCTACTGCAGCCTCAGAAACCTTGTTTTTGGCGTATTTCCACGAAAAAAGTGCTATATTGAAGTCCCATCAAGCTTATGGTGTGAGTATTCGATGTTGAAGTCCACACTTTTTATAGAGGAAAATATAGATATTTCTAAGTATCCAAAACTTCGAGCATTTCTGAAAAGAAAAAAATGATGGTTATAGAGCCAAAAAGTTGAATGAGTTTAACAGTGAAGATGTGAATAAATTCATGCTTGAAGATCCCGATGATATATACAGATTGATGGTAATGGGAATTGCTGGAGCGTGCCGTTCTAATGAATCATGTGAAATGACAATGGACAATGTTAAAATAAGACAAGTAGGCATAATTGTGACCATTCCTGACTCCAAAAATGGAATGTCACATACATTTACAGTGACAAAAAGTAACGACACTCAGGTTTGTCATTTCAAAATAATTCAAAAGTACATTGATACAAGATCCCACATGACGACTATTAATCCGCGCTTCTTTATCCGATATCAAAATAGAAAGTGCTTAAACCAGCCTGTCGGGAAAAATACGTTTTCTTCAATTCCAAGTAAAATTGCGAAATTTCTAAAGTTTGAGAACTTCAAAATGTATACTGAACCCTCTTTTAGAAAAACGTCGGCAACTTTATTAGCAAATACTGGAGTTGATGTATTAGCTATCAAGCGACATAGTGGAAATCCGCTACTATTGCGGAAAGTTACGTAGCTAAGGGCCTCAATAATAAAAAGGAAGTAGCGAATAAAATTTTATACAATAAAAATAATTAAATGAATTAGATAAGTTTCGCTTAAATTCGCAGCTAAATTTTACTAGTTCATTTTTGTAGCATGTCTTCTATTTCCTAAAAAAAATGAAGGGAACTCGTTAAGTAGCTACTTATTTTTCCAGTAATTTAATACTTCATCATTTTAAATAATCAAGTAAGTAGTTGTTAGCTAATTAGCTACGTCGCGAATAGACAGATGCCATCTATTTGACACTCCGGGTTTCCCGGATGCAAACCCATAGATAAATCTGCACTACACATCTGATCATCATGCGCATACACATATGGATATACGTATTCACGCATTTCGAAGTATTCTTGGCCGGTAAATATGTATCATATAGTAGAAAAGGAATTTTTACAGTACAGTCAACGAGTTGAGAGATGAGTTCAACTAACGCCAAACTAAATATCAAAATCTGTTGGTGAGTCTAGTGTGATTTTGTTGTTAAGTTTGACTTTACTGATGAAGACCTCAAGTCGGATACAGGTGTCTACGGTTGTCCAAATTTCATTGTACTTTAGCGGACATCCCAAAAAATTCCTTTTCCACTATATATATTCCATCTAGTAAGTATTCTTGGGTTTTTGTCATATTATAAAACTAACTTCTTTAAAGTGTTTTATTTAAGCATTATGACACTTCGACTTTTAATTAAGTCTTTTTCAAAATCTAAAATTTGGAAAAGAAAACACTTAATTAGAAACAATTTAATTTGTTTTTATAACTCACCATAGAACGCACGCCGCTTTTTTGTATGTGGCTTGGTTCTCAATATCTTGGTCGTGTCGTAATTAAAATTGTATTGCATTGATTGTGCGCGGTTTGTTAGAGTGGTTTGATTTTATAGTTACCATATCTGATAGATTATATTGTTTTTTTTTTCTTTTTCGGTGTTATAGTCTTAAGTTTGCTGAAATTTTTCGATAATAAATTATGATCTTTGTCGCAAATTTTAATGTTATGCTTCTCAAAAAGTTTTTGGAACTTTGCAGCTCTTGGGACAAACCATCTACAAAAGGCAATGTGTTGTTTGTTTCGTTTGTTTTTTATTTTGGTACTTATTTGAGTTGTATAATTTGAGAATTCTACTTTTAAAAATTGTATTATTCAATCTTGATGGATAGTTGTTGTACTTGTTCAGTTTTAGGGCATATTAAGCTTTTTGAATTGCTGTTGTTCTGTACTCAGGATAGATCGATGCCCGATCTGCTAGACCCATAATGACCTTTTTTTTGGGTCTTATAGTGATTTGACTCAAAATTTAAATATCTGGAAGACCACGGTTTTTTTGTGAGCCATTCTGTTTTTATTTTATCGTCTATATGGTGAAGTGTTACATTTAGAAAATTCATTTTAATTTCGTTTTCAAACCCGATAGTAAACTGTAGCTTTTTATGGTACTGAGTGAATTTTTCTAGAATGTTATTAAACAAATTTCTTGGGATGTTGGTGATACAATCGTCCACGTATCTACAAAAAAAGGGAATGTTAAAATTATAAGTCTAACAGATCGGGCCATCGAACTATCTGATTCCGAGTTCAAATCAACAACTATTCAAAAAATTAAAAATGTCTTAAAACTGAACAACTAGCCATCAATTGGTTGGTTAATAAAATTTTTAAAAGTAGAATTCACAAATTCTATAATTTAAATAAACACCAAAATGAAAAACAAACAACACATATTCTCTCTTTGCCTTTATAGATGGTTTGCCCCAACAGTCCCAAAAACTTTTTGTGAAGTATAACTTTAAAATTTGCCTCAGAGGTCATAATTTATTATCGAAAAATTTCACCAAGCTTAAGACTATAACACGGAAAAATAAAAAAAGCAATATAATTTACCAGATACCTTACAGAGATTGCAACGGAGTACATATAGGTTAAGCCAGCCAATACCTAGAAAACAGATTAAAGGGTCATCAATATGACAAAAAAATGAAACCGCCCTAACAAATCACGCACAATAAAAAAAAACACAATTTTAATTACAAAGCGTTCAGGATATTAAGAATCGAGCCACATTCAAAAAAGAGGGATTTCCTCAAAATAATTGATATAAAAAAAAACAAAAATGCCAACAATGATAAAAAAGATATCGGCAAATTAAATAGGATTTATATTGTAGGGTGTGTGTTACATTCAATGTCCTTCGTTTAGAAATGTCTGTTTCTTGTTTGTTTCCATATAAGTCTTGTATTGTGAATGTGGTACTGTTTTATTTCATTTTCTAAATGTGTCATTAAAAGTGTATGACATGTTCTATCTACTTTTCAAATTCTTGTTCAAAATGAATTTATGTATTCTGATGAAGATCACGAGATGATCGAAACGTCAATTTGTAACAAAACTTAGCAATAAATGTATTGTTTGGTTTTATAAGGACTCTAACCCAAGAAAATAAAAAATATATATATATATATATATATATATATATATATATATATATATATGACGGTTATCTCAAGGAGACGGTGCACTATACCAAGAGGCAGTCAGCAGAATCGGCCAAACAAGCAAGTTTCCACTTGCATTTACATAACACATAAATATTGTAAATTGTAAATATAGTTATGATTCGTTTTTAGGCTTTTATACTGTAACTTTGATTTAGGATTTTGTAAATAAAAATATTTTTTAAAAGGCGAATTTTAAGTATAGTGATAGAGCAAATTGGCGCAGTTGTAGACCTGGCAAAGGTGGATCCCAATCCCTCAACCAGATGAACAGCGACATTGTGACGCTATCAACTTGGCAGAACACACGTCTACGGAAGGAATTCTAGTGAAGCCCCTGGTAGAACCAACTGCTAAAAACACAGCGAGCGATGTTTTTACTATTTTTGTAAGTAACGAATTATCACGTTTATTTAAAAAAACATTTTTCAATACATGTTCGATATTTCGTAATCGATCTAATTAATTTTAGTAATTAACAAATAATCAATTATAGATTTTTTGTAGTTCATCAATTATTCTGCTAATTGATTTCGGGTTACACTTATAAGCTCACAGTTATTCTGTTAATTGATCTTCTAATTACATTTGTCTGTAAAAACTAATATTTAACAATTTGAATTACTTTCTCAATCGATTCGGCGTAATTAATAAAAATCTGTGTATTTTACATTGGTTGGCATACTACTTTAGGTATTGTCTATCAACATGAAAATTTTTAAGGTCTATTTACGTTTTGTATCCTTTTATAATCTTTTGTGCCAGAGTTTATTATGTTAATATATTGAGCAAACATACTGGGTAACAGAAACGTAGCTCCAGTAGCAGTAATCGAACCGTAGAAACTTTCAGAGATTTTTTCAATAATTCCTGAATTCGATGGTGATCCAATATCTCTGCAAACCCCTTCTACATGTCTATGAGTGTGCATATATTATATCTACAAGTAACCAAAAAGATGTTCTAGTGAGTCACATAAAAAATAGGTTGCGAGGGAGAGCAGCGCATCTGATGCCGAAATCCACTTTCTCTTCTTGAAATAAAACAATTCAATTCTCATTTCGGAAATACGCGAGGCCTATCTTCGCTAATTCAGGCCTTACAAAGAATGAGACAATTACCAAACTCCTGACCTCCGTTAATAGACTCCAAGTCCTAAGCGCTAAAATGTATTCAAATATACAAAAGTCTAATCTCCCACCCGCTCAAAAGACCTTAACCGAATCAATGTTATTAAATAGCTTACTTATTGGCTGCGAACCCCAAACTGATCATATAATAAGAGCTGGAAATCCACCCAATCTGCTGGAAGCTCAAAATCGCATAAAACGCGAGCCTCGATTGTCTTATTTCGAATCCCATAAATCTTCCAGGTCTAATCTGACCTCTAGAACCATTCAACCCAATAAAAACCTAATAACCAACCCCTTGTGTCTTAGCTGTAGTTGCATTGGTCACATAGTAAATGCAGATCACAAAAACGTCCATTATGACATACATCCCAAAATGTTGGTAATTTCCAAAGGCTTAATCCTAATTAACGCTCTAATACTTTCATCTCCTTTCAGTCAAATAGACCGCAATACACGTCCCATAACCAATCAAACCAAAATAATTTCCAGCGTCAAACGCCGTTCAACAATTTTCAACGTCTTTCAGTAATACAAAGTAACCCTCATCATAGAGTCCATCTTCTCAGTTTTGCCAATTATTAATACTCTTATGATAACTATCCCAACCTCAATATGACGAATACGAAGGATTGTATAGAGAGAGCTCTAATTACGTCAATGGTCAAAATTCGGTCAACCTGATCAGACAAACTACGACGACTATCAGGATTTTCTTCTGACTTCGAATCAAAACCATACTCACAAGCAAACGACTTCAAATACAAAAGCTATGATAGAAATTGAAAATCAAATACATACTCTCAGTTTGGACAATATGAGCCTGTCATTGAATTTCCAGTGCAAAAATTCATTGAAATCCCCTTCTTGCTGTCAATCTATACTATATAAAGAAGACATCCGACACCTTTAAATTACTTGTAGATTCCAGAGCAGAAATTACAATATTTAAAGAAAATACAGTAAAAATATTTCTCCTACGTTTTCCCGAAACCGTTACGATCTAAGGTCTCACAGACCAAAAACTTCTTATCACCGAATTAACCCTAGTCCTTTTTCAAGTCGGAGACCCACATAAATTTTACATATACGATTTGGACATTGATTTTGATGGTATTCTAGGACTAGACTTTTTAGAACACTACGAATTCACCATCGATTTAAAAAATAAACAGCTGACTACTAACCTCAAACTTTTAAATATCGTTGTGATTTAGTCAACATCGATGCTATCCCATTTAGGCAAAAAATCGAAAAAGTGCGCATTTCAAATGTTACTGTTCATTTCAATGAGAAAGGCGAATTCCGAAAACCATTAATTTCTCCGATGCTAAAATCGAATCTTTTTCTTTTTATTCGCTACTTAATTACACTTTATCCGATAAAAAGTCGTCTCCTAATCGCATTTCCAACATTAAATCACACCTTCGTTTAGAACATCTTAACGAAGAAGAAAAAGAAATCTTTTCGTAGAATTTGAAGACATATTTTACCTCGAAGGTGATAACCTTACCTTTACCAATGAAATTGAACATCGATTTGACACCAATGGTGCAAAGCCTATTTGCTCCAAATTATACAAGTATCCCCATATTCACAAAGAAGAAGTAAAAACACAAGTTAATAAAATGTTAGAACAAGGAATCATAAAATTCTCCGTTTCACTTTGGTCATCTCCAGTTTGAGTCGTCCTCAAGAAACTTTATTCCTTAGGCAAACAAAATAGAGAGTAGTCATAAATTATCGTAAATTAAATGAACCCACGATAGATAAGTATCCACTGACTAATATTTCTGATCTACCGTATCAGCTAAGTAAATGCCAGTACTTTACAATCCTGTGGATCTAACCACTGAATTTCACCAGATCGAGAGTGACCCAAACATACCCCAAAAACATTCTCTGTAGAGAACGGTCATTACGAAATTACCAGAATGCCATTTGGTGTTAAAAATGCCCGTCTACTTTACAGGAACTAATAGACAACATTCTTTTAGGTGTTCCTAAAGATCGCTGTTTCGTCTACATGGAGGACATTGTGTATTCACCTATTATCCATTACCACATCACGCGCTTACGCGATGTCTTTAAACAGATTCGAAAAGCAATTCTTAAAATACAGAACCTCGCTAAAGTCGCTTGTATACAGAAATTTGCAGATCCCAAAATTCTAGAAGACATAACATCCTTTTTGGGTTTAGCTGGTTACTATCGTAGGTTTATCCCGAACTTTGAGAAAATATCGAAGCCCCTTACCCGATTGTAGAAAAAAAATATCAAATTTGATTTTGACTTAGGTCATCGTCAAGCTTTCAATGAACTAAAATAATTAATGACTTCTGACCTAATTCTAATCTATCCAAATTTCGATAAACCTTGCCTATTGACAACGGATGCTAGTGCATTTGCGATAGGCTCCGTACTTTCCCAAGCTGCTAGTGGCAAAGACGTTGGGTATGCATCCATGTAAAGCCGAAACGAATTACTCGATAATTGAGAGAGAACTTGCAATATTATAGACCATAAAATATTTATTTGAGAGAAAGTTTATTCTAGTCGCAGGTCATCGTACTCTTACTGGGTTACTTTCTATTATAGATCCTTCTAGTAGTTTAGCACGATGGCGACTCAAACTACTATCAGTAGGAAATGAAAATTAACAAAAACTCTGACTCTTGATCTCAAATCAAAGTAAATCATTTTCAAAAATGCGCAAAGCTTATTATTATTAAGGTATCATAGTTAAAAAATAAACGTCAAAATAAATTTAAGGGTCCATTTGAATTACTCGAAATTGTACAAAATTCAGCAATTCTAATAAATCCTGAAACAAAACAAAATTCAAAAATAAATTATGACAGACCAAAACCATAGTATGAGCAATTTTCTCTTCTAGGTTTGTGGCGTTTTCCAAGGCCTATTAACTCTATTAGGTTACCTCGATGAGCAGCTATCGGGCGAGGGGGACGCGAGGGTGAGGGGGAGCTCGTGATGTCGTCTGGCGATCATCTGACAAGGCGGCCAGTTTATTGGTTATTTAGCTTGACGTTTTCGTTGCGATAATTGTCAGTTGTTTTTTTCAGAGTATTTTTTGTTCTGGAAGGAACAGAAAAATAGAAAAAAAATGCCAAGATTTTGAATAGGAAGTTTGAAAAATTTCATTTGAATGGATTAATAAGGAAGGGAACCAAAGTAACCGAAAAAATATTGAAAATAATTACAGATAGACACAACAAAATAAACCTAGATGCCTCAAGAGTGTTCTTAAGACAAAGGTTATTTATAAGAATGAAATAGTTAAATGAATTGGCGAAGGAAAAAAAGGTAAAAAAAGAAGCCATTCTGTATTGGATCCCTACGAAAAGCAGTATAAAAAAATGAAAAAAATTATTAACTGAATTCTTAATATGTTACCGTTTAAGCATAAATTGTGTGCTGATTTATTTCCTATTATTAAAAAAGATGTTTGAACAGTTTAATAATTGTGTTTACTGCAAATAGTATATCTATAATTAATAAAATATGAAAAATACTTATAATATACATATGGTGCCCCCACAATGGGTTGTCGGTTGATATCTTGGTATCGGTTAGAAATAGAGAAGAACTTTATGGTAGACTATTAAAAACTAAATCAGGAAAGTGCAAACCGTTTTATTCTAATTTGAACCGTTTAGACTCTACAGTCGATTGAAAATCCCCGTTTTTAAATATCAATATCTCGAAAACAATTAAACTTAGGCCTATGTATAATATATGAAGTAGACGTAGAATTTGAGATAAAATTCAAAAATGTAATAAAATATAGGGTGTTTCATATATGTAACATTATTTAAGTAGGTATATAAGTTATCCTATATACTAATACTTATATTTAAACTTTTTCTCTATCTCTTACACACTACTGGGACAACTTGTAGAAAAAAAATGTACATCTTCTAAAGTTATACAACTATTTGTCATGCTAAAATTTTTTACAAGAATATTTTTCGAGACAAAATACATAATGTTTTTCAAATACGATGCGAATTTTTTGAAATGCACACTTTTTGGACAATGTCGTGCTAAAGCAAGCCGGTCGCCGAGTGACGTAGATAGCTCACACCAAGTTGGGATAGGTCAAGATCGCTCGAGGCAACCTATAGAGTTAATGGGTCTTGCGCGCTTTCAACAGCCACTCAGTCCCAATATACCTTAACACCAAGAAGCAACACCTTAGGAATTATAATGATAAAATATTAGAAAACTTATTCACCCCGTAGACGAAAACGTACCGCGAATCAGAGCATTTAAACCGCAACTGCAAACTCATGTTAGTCTTAAACAAATATCGAACGCCGTTAACCAAAAGTATATTTTTAGGGAAAATGTGGTATAGTCAAAAGCAGTGTTATCGTGCGGGTCATACGATTTATCAACGACAAACTTTTTAAGTTTGTTTTTCTTTTATTACGTGTAATCATATCCTCCGCATAAAATCCGGAAGATGAATTAGATAGAGCTATAATATTTTCATATGAAAAAAGAGGATAAACATATAAATATCAGCAGTTGCAAAAATCTTTGAGCGATGTCACTTTAAAGTCAGATTGACAAGTCACTGATAAAATGAGTAATAGAGAACAATTTTCGGGCTTTTTTTGCATCCATAAGCGAAAAACATTGTATTAAATCTAATAAAATATTACGAAAATGAAAATTCACCGGCCAATATCCATGAGACAGTAGCAAAAGCTCTGGGAATCGGTATAAGGACTGTGCAGAAATTTGTGCATGAAAAAAAGCAAAATTTACTACCGAAGAAGATTAAGAAATGTACACGAAAAAGCCAAAGACAGAAGACTTAAGTGACAATGTAAAAATGGATGTTCGTAATGCAATTTACGATTTATACACATCAAAAACTAATATAACCCAAGTTTTAAAAGAAGCTTTAAAAAATCGAGACACATTGGAAATTGGACTAAAATTGTTGTCAAAATTAATAAAAATTTTAGGTTTTCGATATAAAAAGGATGCGAGTTGCCACATATAGCAAGTCAGCGTATCCAGTTTTTAAAGAAATGTACGGAAAATGTTAATTCAAAATTTAGAAAAGTGATATTTTTAGACAAGACTTGAACATTTTCTAATGGAAGTGGTTCGAAATCTTGGCAGGACGAGTCTGTAAAAAGTTGCAAGTGAAAAAAGGGATGAGGGACGGGAAAACGGTTCATCATTTTGCATGCAGGTTCTTCAACAGGATTTCTCCCAGATGCAAGTTTACTGTTTTCTTCAACATCCAAAAGTATGGACTACCATGATAATATGAACTGTGAACTGTTTGAAAAGTGGTAAAAAGAACAACTGAGTCCAAATTTAGATGCTCCATCTTTAATCATTCTGGATAATGCATCTTATCATTCAAGAATCTTAAATAAACAACCTACTTCATCCTGGAAGAAAAGTGATATTTATGACTGGCTAATAAAACAAAAACAAAATCCTTTACTTAATATGCTGAAACTAGAACTTCTTTTAATGGCAATATCTATTAAAAAACCAACAATATATGCCGTAGATGAAATATTACGGGAAAATGGACATGAGGTTCTACGACTGCCGCCATACCATTGCCAATTTAACGCAATAGAATTAATATGGGCTGGGGCAAAATCATATTACGAAAAACACGTGAACGATGGTCTTACATCAGATGAAGTGCAAATTGTTTGGCAAGATTCATTAAATTATATTACGCCGGAGTACTGGAAGAAATCTGTGGAACATACGGGGAAATTAATATGGGATTGGTGGAATCGAGAATGAGTTTTAGATGTCGAAATAGCACCAGTGATCATTGCGCCATTTGAGGACGACTCAGAAGATGAGGACTTTTTAAATGATGATGATATTTTTTAGTCTATAATATTAAAAAGTTTCTGAAGGATTATATTAGTCTTTGACGTGTATAAATCATAAATTGCATTATGAATATCCATTTTTGCATTGTAACTTAAGTCTTTTGCCTTTGGATTTTTTCGTGTACATTTCTTAATCTTCTTCGGAAGTAAATTATATTTTTTTTTATGCACAAGTTTCTGTACATTTCTTATACCGATTCTCAGAGCTTTTGCCACTGGCTATTAGCCAGTGAATTTTAATTTAAACATTTTTTTACTAAATTTGACACCATTTTTTGGCTTACTTTTTTTAGTACATTTGTAATTTTGTAGGCAATAAATAAATAATTATAGAATACTTGTTCCAATTTTATGAGAAAAAATTTGATATATAAAAATCGGTAAAATCGCTTTACCAGAAACTGGGGGCTAACGAAAAATACAGGCATATATATATATATATATATATATATATATATATATATATATATATATATATATATGTATATATATATATATATATATATATATATATATATATATATATATATATATATATATATATATATATATATATATATATATATATATATATATATATATATATATATATATATATATATATATATATATATATATATATATATATATATATATTTATATATATATATATATATATATATATATATATATATATATATATATATATATATATATATTTATATATATATATATATATATATATATATATATATATATATATATATATATATATTGAGAATTGAGAAAACATATTTCCGGCATCTAGGGACCCTTAAACGTAAAGATCTGAAAAAATCTCACGAGGGAAGTAATAACTAATTATCTTGTGTTTTTAACAAAAGTGTATAATATTTTTGCAAAATAAAATTTTTTTGTTATCATAATACAAAAAAAAAACAAGTTTTCTTAGCACAGGCAAAGTTTACTAAAATATTTTATTTAGTAAACTTTGGCACAGGGGTAAGTGGTTAGATTTTTAGTGATTGATAAAAAAATGTCACTTTCATTAAGTGGCTGTATAAACAGACCATATTCTGATTATTCCACTGATTCGAACCGCCTTCCGACTTTATTAAGGCGCTTCCCATTTTGTGAATCTTTGCTAACCAAAAAATTTTAACCAAATACATATTTAGCGAATTTTCTTATTTACTCCCTCGGCATTTAATATATATAATAATATTAAGTGGCTAGCTTAATAATATTGCGTAATATAATAAAAAAAAACTATTTTCTTTCTCCCTGTATATTTGTAACTAGCCCATCCAGATTTAATAGCTCGATAAACGAATCACACAACATTTTGGTATTCACTGTGCTTTCTGATTTGATTCATGTTGGTGACCTTTGGACTCGCACGATAAGACCGCATTCGACTTTATGCAAAATATTAATGGTTTTAACATTACCCTGTGCGATTTTAATATTCTGTTTTAAAAATTTTCATTATCATTATTAGGATGTGTCAGATTCCTTTCCTGACTGTTTCGTTTTGCATATTATTATTTCCAGTGTTGTATATACATTTTTAATAGGTTTAATTGGGTATGAGTTACCTAGTACCATTTTTGGAGCTTCTGATTGTTTTGATTTAACATTGGGTGTACCAATTTTTCAATTTTATTTTTTAAAGTTAAGATTAAATTAATTTTCATTTTGTTACTATGATATGACTTATAATTCATATACAGGGTTTCCCAAAACAACAGGAACGGTCAAATATCTCGGTAACAGATTAACGTAACGTTATGAAATTTGGAACTGAGTTGATATCAATGGTACCGGACCTAAAAATAATATTAACAGCGTTGTCGGTTTTATAGTTTTTGCGATAGAGCTCTTAACTTTATTTTTTTAAATGCAATACTATGATTGTTTTCACTTATAATGTTGACCAAACAAAAGTGTTTTCAATCCCAGAAATATAATATTTACAACGTTGCCAGTTTGGTATTTTTCCAATAGAGCTATCAACTTTATTTTTTTAAATACAATACTATGATTGTTTTTTGCTTATAATGTTGACCCAACCAAAGTGTTTTTAATCCTAGCATATTAAATTTTTCTTCCGGAAATTTTAAAAGATATGATAAGTGTGAATTTTCATTCAAAGAATCGGCACGGTCAAATATTTCGGTAACGAATTAGCATATAGTTATAAAAGTTGGTATAGGGGGATTATTAATAGTGTCAGATCTAAAAATAACTTTCACAGTGTTGCCAGTTTTACAGTTTTTTCGATAAACTTCTCAACTAATTTAGTTTATTAATTTTCTTATTACAGTAGTTTTGAACTACGAAGTTTTCTATTACGAGTATTTTCTCTTTGCTAGTGTATTTTTATTAGGCTGTATTAAATGATTTTTTTTGTTTATCTAAGTAGGTACCTTGATATTGTGGAACAATAATACAAAAAATAAAATATAAAATTTTTTTAGACGCTTAACATCTGGTTCTAGTTAAGTTATCATGATCAGATAATCAAGTTATTTTCATCTGTAGTGGCTATTTTGGGTCGCCCAGTTTTTGGCTAGGATTTATATTTCATGTTTGTTGGTGTCTTTTTATTGTTAGAAAAACTGTTGATTTTTTACTGTATTGCTCTGGATGTAAAGCATTAAATAATTCACAAACTTCTTGAAAGCTTTTTATTTTAGCATCGTAACCACAACAGATTAATCTTTAAATCCGTTCAGCTTAACTTAAACAGAAATTATTTTATATTAATAACGATTTAATTACCTTTCAAAGAGTTATGACAGTTGGTTGACAACAATAATAATTGTTGATTAGCTATTTCCTAAAAGCCACTTAATATTTTGTACTTCATGATTCTAACAAAGTTGAGAGTTTTGTCGGAAAAACTATAAAACTGACAAGGTCGTAAATGTTATTTTTTCATCCGGCACTACTGATAACTTTTCTATAGCAAATTTCCGATGCGGAAATATTTTAGATGTTCGAAGTATTTTAACGTTCTGGTTCTTGTGAATGAAAATGCGGTCTTGCATATTTATTAAAAAGTTTAGAGGAAAAATTTGATTTTCTAGAATTGAAAGCTTTTGGGTTTGGTCAACAGTATCAGCAAAAAACTATTACAGCATTGCTTTAAAAAAATGTTAAGAATTCTATCTACGATAAAACTGACAACGATGTAAATATTATTTTTAGAACCGGCACTATTGTCAATTCCCTGATAGCAAATTTCATAATTTTGTTAATCCGTTACTAAAATATTTTGATTGTGGTTTTGCCATATCTTCCAAAATTTCACGAAAGAAAAAAGATGTTCTAGACTTGAAAAAGCTATGCTTTAGTAAACATCATAAGCAAAAAACCATCATGGTATTGCATTTAAAAAATAAAGTTCACAGCTCCATCGAAAAACTATGAAACTGACTAAGTTGCGAATAATATTTTTAGATCCGACACTATTGATAATACCCTGATACCAAATTTCATAATGATATGTTAATCCGTTACCGACGACCGAGACCGCATCTTCCATAATATGATATTATCTTTTAAATTTTCCAGAAGAAAAATTTGGTCTTCTAGGATTGAAAACACTTTGTTTTGGTCAACATTATAAGCGAAAAACAATGAATTTAAAAAAATAAAGTTTAGAGCTCTATCGGAACCACTATAAAACTGGCAACGTTGTAAATATTATTTTTAGATCCGGCATTATTGATAACCTCCCTATGGCAATTTTATAACGATATGTTAATCCGTTACCATATCTTTTAAAATTTCCAGAAAAAAAATTTGTTATTCTGGGATTAAAAACACTTTGATTTGGTCAACAATATAAGCGAAGAACAATCATAATATTGCATTTAAAAAATAAAGTTAAGAGCTCTATCGGGAAAACTATAAAACTAAAAATATTATTTTTAGATCCGGCACTATTGATAACCTTAGAGGAAGAATAAAAATAGAGTTCATTATTTACATATTTAGCCAGGAACACCAATGTTTATATTAATTTATATTAGGGTGAATATGTTTAAACATGATGCATTAAAATTTTCATACAAAGAATAGTAATGTATTTCCAGTATTAGTTTCTAAGCAGTATAAAGAAATTACTTTTATTGCACAATAGTAAATACAAACTAAAAGACTCAAAGTCTCAGATCAGATTTCACCAGTAACAAGAGTTTTAGTTAGCTATGGCAAACCCGATCGACAACTCCACGTATTAGACCATCCCACTGTGGTATTAGACCATCCCACTTTCATTGACAAGGGATCTTTATAGTAAAAAAGTATAATAGTCTACAGTAAACATTGTTACAGGGTCACGTGACCGGCGCACAGTGGTAAAAAGGGTCAATCTAGGTAGACATTAGGAAAAAAAATCATGTAAACAGATCGACGAACCAACTCTGTATAGTTTTCAAGAATGGCTTATCTTATAAAAACTGCGTTAAGAATGCGAGATAATATATAAACATTAGTTAAAATTATCAATCTTTCCAAAGCAGCAGTCGGTTCTCAGTTCTCTACAAATTCGGCCTGTGCGAAATAGTGTTCTATACTGTGTTTTAAAGAAGTGATTTATTTTTTTTTTCGGTGTACTTAGTATTGGGTAAGTACAACATATTTAGCTAGTTAATAGATTCTGAAAGCTATCACAATATCCGATAGATTAACTACAAGTTACGCTATAAATTACCATAAGGCCTAATCTTTAAAATTACGTAACTTTTTTTCTCCAAATTTCTCCAATTTTTGGGGACAAGACATTAAACTATAACATCTACAGAGTATGTAGAAAAAGGAATTACACCCGTCGGAACCCATAGGACTTAGATATTGCTTTTTTTCAGGAAGATGTCCCTCTTAAAAAGTGCTCTCTTTGATGTATGGGTGGCATACGCAGACGAAGAAGAAAAAAAGTCTGAGGTCAAACAATACGTCAACCAGCAGCTGATTATCAACGACATTACTGATGAGGTTACTAAAGAGTTAGTAATGAAAAAAATTGATAATTTTTTGATCCATGTGCGTTCGCGATGGGTTCAAAGTCGATGGAGCCGTCACAATTTTTTGAAAAACAATTCCACTTGGCTGAACGAGAATGTAGTGGAGATCGAGACACTTTCTGATGGCCCTGGTAGCAGTAAAGGTCGTACCAGCAAACCATTTGGAGATCTGGGGCCAAAACAAAAAAAGCGACGAATTCAATATTTGTTGGATAATTATTCTCATGAAGAGCTTTCATATGCTGCACGCCTCAGCTTGTACGCTTCTGGACAGCGTGATAGTTCGACCTTAGTAAAAGAAGTTACAGAAAATCCCCCACTGCTATAAAAAAGCCTGCAAAGCCCCAATTTTTTCGCTGAATTCTTATTCTCCTGAGGAGGCGCTTGCACTTTTTATTAAGGGACGTTTTACGAAATTTTCGTATACAATTATGCAAACTGGAGCCAAAAATCGAGGAACCCCCCTTTACCCTTCATATCCCTTAGTTTTGGAGGCAAAAAAACAATGTTACCCAAAGGATGAATCAATCATTATAACAGAAACATCAGCGCAAGTCACATTGCAGGGTCTTCTGGACCATACCAGTGAACGGTTGGCTTTGTATTTGGAAGAAGTTCTGAAGAGCAATGCTGATTCTGTTGACTTAACATTGTATTGCAAATGGGGCGGCGATGGTAGTTCCGGGCATTCTAACTATAAGCAGCGATATGTGGAAGATGGACAACAAGAATTAGACTCTGAAGGTGATGGCGAGGATGACAACCAAGAAGAGCAAGCCCAAGAAGAGAGTTTTAACTGTACTGATTCAGCTCTTTATTCAATTTGCCTAGTACCTTTGCAACTAAAAACAAAAAATGCTATCAACAAAGTAATTTGGCACAACAGAAAATCGTCTTCTCCACGGTTTTGTAGGCCAATTAAAATTGTCTTTGAAAAAGAGAGTACCCTACAGACAAGGAGGGAAATTTCAGCAATTGAGTCACAAATAAGTTTACAACCAACAGTGATTCATGTAGATGGGGGAAACACAATTTATAAAATATACTATGACCTTAAGATGACCATGGTTGACGGTAAGACCATTAGTGCATATACCGGGAAATCGGTTCAAATCTGCAACATATGCGGTGCTACCCCGAAGTCAATGAATGACCTTCCATCAATATTTAGTCGGCCAAAAGATACATCACAGTACAACTTCGGAGTTTCTTCACTTCACGCCTACATTCGCTGTCTTGAGATGTTTTTGAATATTTCTTATCGGCTGCGAATACTGAAATGGCGGATTTACAAAAAAGAGGCAATGAATTTGGAAATTTTCCAAAAAACCAAAAATGAAGTACAAAGACAGTTGCGGGAAAAAACCGGATTGCTGGTTGATGTTGTAAAACAAGGGTTTGGATCAAGTAACGACGGCAACACAGCAGCTCGTTTTTTTGAAAGCTATACTCTTGTCGCCACAATAACTGGACTTAATGAAGGATTGCTGAAAAGGTTCAATATCATTCTTCAAGCTGTTTCTAGTGGATTTGCTATTAATGTGAAGCAATTTTCAGCTTATACGCGAGAGACTGCTGAACTATATGTGTCTCTTTATAATTGGTATCCAATGCCAGCCAGCGTGCATAAGCTATTAATCCATGCACATGAAATAATTGACAGTTGTTCCATAGCCATTGGGATGATGTCCGAAGAAGCCCTTGAAGCGAGAAATAAGGATTTGAGAAGATTCAGAAGAGAAAACACAAGAAAAATCAGTCGAAAGAGTACGATGGAAGACTTGTTCCATTCGCTTCTTTATTCATCTGACCCATATATTTCAACTTTACCAATTGGGGATGGTGCTGCTTTGTTACATTCTAGGCATAAAGATAAATGTTTTCCAGACGAATTATTAGATCTACTATTAGAGCCAGCTAGTTAGGTTTTTGATTTATATAGATCTAACGAGTATTCTATTTTGAATAAATAATCTATATCCTTTGTTTTGATCTACAATTTATAGATATATAAATATTCCTTTTGAATAAATGAAATAAAAATAAAAACATTAATTCAAAAATTTATTATTTAACTGAAAGTTCATGTCAATTTTTTATGGTACAAAGTTTTATTTGCAATTCTTATTTAATTTTATTATTTACAATTTATTTATTCCTCCACATTCGGGCGCGGGGGGCGTAAACCTCTTTCCTGTCTACGTTGTTCGTCCAGAACCCCAACTGCCTGGCCTGAATTTGTAATTTCTTGCACGAAATTTTCTATTTCTTGCCGCATAGATCCTCGATTATCTTCGGGAGAAATAGCATCGAAACCGAAAATTAAAACCCTCAGGGCTTCTGGGCTCATATGTTGAAGAGCGGGCCTGAAATGTACATCAAACAGACCCATCATATGTTCTCTAACAAATTGTCTTTCCATGGTTACGGGTAGGTAGATGGTTTAGGAATGAATGACAATTTATTTGTTTAGGTGTTCACTTTTATTAATACCATACGTATATATGCCAACAAAAACTGTATGTTTATTTTAAATAATAAAAACACAGATTTATTGGGTATTGAAATAAATGTGCTTATCTTTTTTCTCCAATTTAACATGTCTATCACTGTTATCGCCAAATATTGAATATGTTTCTGAATTTATTTTTATGCACAAAAAAAACTTACTTTAACTATTATAACTATTTAAAACATTAAATATGTTATATTTTTATTTCTAAAGTACTTTCGGTTTGTATATTATGATACAATGATTTTACTAAATATAAATATAATACAATACGATTTCGATCAATTACCATACTTCAGAAGTTAGTAATAGATATTGCGCATTTAATACGTTAAAACAAAAATAATTTCCTTTTTTAACAGTAGGTATAACATAATCTGTTGTCGACCTATACATCATATGGAAATTAAGAATGCTGTTATCCTGACTGTTCTGCATGCACTGTTATCGTAATATAACATGTTTTACGTTAACTTTAACGTAAATGTGTCATCATAGCATCCATTATAATAGTGGCACCAAACCTTTTAAAAGTCCTTGTTAAGTAGCGATGGGCTGTAATTAACAAATATTTTTTTCTGTTTTTAAATTGATTTTAGTTAAATAATGGGAGTTACGACTTTTGTCCCGGCGTACCATAAGATCGTTCCACTGTGCATCGAATCAGCACCACTGCTTAGACAAAGACGGTAATGATCTTAGAAAGATACCCACAAATATTAAGGTGATTTCGTCTATTTCTTTGGGAGTTATGAGCAAAGTCTACCTAGATTGACCCTTTTTACCACTGTGCGGCGTGGCTTAAAAACCAACAGCGGGTCGTGGAACAACAATAAATTTCAACATTAAAGAAATTAATTTGCTAAAAAATATTTTATTAGATACCAAGCTCTTCTTAGCGTCACTACTGCATGTGTTTTAATGTATTATTGTGTATTTGTTGATATGGCTCAAATCTTCTAATTATATGTTGCCTTACTTCAAGAAGCAGCGTCTTAAAGGTGCGGTGACATTAGAAGAACATTAATTTTTTAAATATTTAATAAATAAGTTTTATTTACTTTATCTTGGACATTGCGAAACTAGGAGCTTTAGTTGACCTAACTATGGTGCGGCAATGCGAGTTTGTAAAAAATTGCCGTTTAAGTTTGGAATTTTCTTTTAATCACTAAGTAAACAGCAACATTTCCTTTTCCAGGAGACATGTCTAATGGAAGATACCTTATTCACTTATTTTGGGTCACATGACGTATTGACCAATCCGGTTCAGTATAATAGAACGTTTATTTTTAACGTCGGGGGTCATGTGAGAATCTTCAGAAGCAAAATGATACAAAAAAGACTCTGAGGTGATTCTGTGTCGATTACAATAGTTTTTCCTATCAGATAATTAAAATAATTATAGAATATACCTATACTATATTAAAATAGTCGAAGGGCGTCTCACGCTCAAAAAAACGTACTGCGATTTCGAAAATCACTAGATTTTGGATGAAATCTGGGGAAATAATAAAGTTTCGGATGATTTCGCGCCTTTTTTAAATTTTCATTTGAGTTGGACCAATTTTTTATATAAGTGTTGTCAGGTAAAGGAATTTAGATGGTAATTCTTTGGGTATTAAAAGTAAAAATATGTTTTTAAACATGTTCTAAACTGGTTAGAATTTAAGATTTAGGATATTGAAAATTAAAAAATCTTTTATTTTTTAAATTTTAGCTATTAACATGGAAAAACAATATGACAATTGGCTATTCTATTCGTATCTAATAGCGCTCGCTTTTTTTCACTTTCCTCGCAAGAGGAAAGTATTCTAGTTACAAAAACACATGTTTTCTCAGTTCCGTCGGTTAGTCTGTATGTCTGTCTGCGACAAACCTGCTTGTCCTATTTACTTCAAGTTTTGGTTAAAAATTAAAGGTCATATGATGATGACGTGGTAACATTTTGGTAAAAATCCAATATGGCTGAACAAAATAACGGTTTATTGAAATGTTAAAAAAATATTACTAAGAAACTGCTTATCCATTTTATCCAAACTTTGCAGAAAAATTAGGTTTGACATGACCATCAACTGATAAGTTTTACTACAAATCCAAAATGGCGGCCTAATAAAATATTGTGTGTCAATGCAGAAAACTACTAGATCGATTATGTTCAAATTTTGTTCAAAAATCAAATATTATATAGGGATGAACTGGTAAAAATGTTGAGACAAATTCAAAATAGGGGATCAAAACAGTGGCCTAATTAAATGTTTAAAAATATCTGAAAAAAGTACTTATCGGATTGATTGATTGATGACATTCCCATTTTAAATATTTATTACTAAAAATGTATGAATTGTTCACTTATTATCGCTTTTTAATGAAATCTGTATAAATATTAAAAATCGATCACATTCTAGGCATTCCTACTCTCATTTTTTAAATATTTTCTAAAAATGTATGATATGTATTTTCAAATACCCCCAGATTCCTACTTTCTTTCAGCCAAATCTAAACAAATATTAAAATTCCGCCGCCATGTTGTCATTACAATCTTGAATTTTTAAAATGTTGACAAAAATTCATGATGTGCAGTCTTAGATACCCCTAAATGCCGAATTTTAATCAAATCTGTAAAAATTTTAAAATTAGTCTGTTATGGTGGTGCCGCCATTTTTAATTCTCAAATATTGACTAAAATTTCATAACTTTTATTCTTAAATACTTCTAGACGCTGATATTTCAGCCGAATCTGTACAAATGACAAAATTCGTTCGCTATATTGGCACCACCATTTTGATTTTTGTTGTGCATTCTTAAATAATCCCCACAAATGTTAAAATCATCCTTTCGACCTGTTGACATTGTCATTTTGATACCGCTATTTTGAATTTTTAAATGCTGACATTTTTAATTTTCCTAGGCACTGATTTTCAGTTTTAGCTACACAAGTAACAAAATTCGTCGGCCGTATTGGCGTCGCCATTTTGGATTTCTAAACGTTGATTAAAAAAAATCGGATTTTTTATATCCGAAAGTGTATGTATGTCAAATTTGAAAATAATCGGCAATGGAGGTGCCGAAAAATCCATTACAAGATTTGAACCAGACATACAAACATACAATCAGACGAATAGGAAGCTATTAAAAGCGCGTTAAAAGCATTGATTTTAGTTTAAAACTCTAACACCCGTATTCACTAAAGAGATTTAACTTTAGACAAGGTCTAACTAGATGAGATTTTCAACAACTGAACAAATAATTTTTCAAAATATCACAATTACAAAATGATAGTGACATAAGGCAAACATAACTAAAAACTAAAGTTTAATAATATATAAATAACTAATTTCGTTTTAAAATTACTTAACTTAATGGTTCGATTTTAGATAGTGAAGCAGAGAACGATTATTTCTTTGAAGTTTGTAAAAATACCTATTTGCCTCATTCAGGAATAGGTAAGAATCCTTCATTTTGTCAACGATAATGAAGCATGGCCCATTTCTTCATTTTCGTACATCAAATATTTTAACAGGTCGTCATTTTATTTCGCCATATTGAATATTCTAGGATTGAAAATACTTTGGTTTGATGAATATTATAAGCGAAAAATAATCATAGTATTGCATATAAAAAAATAAAGTTAAGAGCTCTAACGGAAAAATGATAAAACTGGCAACGCTGTAAATATTATTTTTAAGTCTGGTACCAATCATAACCCCCCAATTCCAAATTTCATAACGTTACGTTAATCTGTTATCGAGATATTTGACCGTTCCTGTTCTTTTCGGAAACCCTGTATCTACCGGAACTGCTAGGTTTAATATACCAATCTGTAATTAATTTAATATTTTCAACTTTTATAACATTTGTATCTAAAAATGAAAGACTTTGGTTTGTTTATTTCTCTAATGTAAGTTGTAAGTTTGGATTAAAATGTAAGTAAAGATATGTGTGGTCAAGTAAATCGTCTATTACATATTGGGCAATAATTGGGGAGATAGAAGATCTCATTGGTCAGTCGAGTACTTGTTTATAGTATTTATTTTCAAATGAAAAAATATCAGTATTAAAAAAAAATTCAATGATTTCGTAAAATACATTTTCGGCAATATTACAGTTATTTTGAATTAAATTTCATCTTGTTCTAATACTATTTTTTACTAAATTTAGCGTTATTTTACTAAATACTGAAATAACATCTAGGCTTATAAGTATATAATTTTCAGGGATTGTTTTATTATTAACAAAAAGTGCAAAATCAAAAGAATCTTTAGAAAAGTACATGCTATCACTATTGTATGATTTACTTAAACTATCACAAAAAAAAATAGCAATTTTTACTGTTAGGTTAATTTATTGAGGAGATAATTGGTCTAAGAGATAAATTAGGTTTATGAATTTTAAGAAGACCGTAAAATTTTGGACCAACTGAGTTGTACATTTTTAAGTTAGTACTTTCTTCAATAGTTATCTTATCTAAATTTTTAGCTTTATTAATAAAAAAAATTGAATTATTTTCAATTGTGAAAGCGATGTTACTATATAATTTTTTGTAAGATTCTTCATTACATATAATGCTGTTTGAGATTTCAACGTAACCATATTTAATTGTAATAACTGAAACATTGCCTTTATCTGATTTTGTTATTAATAAATTACTATGACTTTAATATTTCAACATCGATATAAAGGAAAGCTTGCCATATAATTAGGTCATAGTTGGATAAAAATAAATATTGATCAGTTGCTTGATGCTAGGAAAATCGCAAAATTTAATGTTATAATGAGAAAGACATTTCGGATGACGGTTACTTAATTAAAAATTTCATTTACACAATAATTTTGTATAAAATCTAGTCAAGTTGTTTTTGGTAAATGTGTCAATTCCAACAGAGTACACCCACAGGCGTCCTTAAGACCCTTCTGGATAAAACTTAATTAGAAAACCGGATGCTATAACTTTGCTTGATTTTGATGTTGTTCGCGACCTTTTTTCCACCTTCTTTAACCCCATTGATAAACAAATTAAAACTGAATGGTGGTAAACATAGGTACTGATTCAGTGCAACTCAAAACTGCAGCAGTTAGGTGAAGTGGGACTGTTTAACGTATCGAGGTATACCGATTTTACTAGAGAATAAAATGCAGTATTTGCGAATGTACAGCGTGTCTCAAAATGTAGCCATTATTGTGTAAAAAACTGTATATAAATCATAGGCTAAGTTATGGAAGAGATTTTTCAAAAAAATAAAACTACGTTAAGTTAATGAAATAAAAAAATAAGTTTGGTAAAATAAGAGTTTTTTCCCACATATGTGTTCAAAACTATAAAGAATATTTATATCAAAAAACCAGATTTCTGACACATAGCATATTAAACAACCGTGTACGTGAATTTAGGTAACATATGAAATTCTTTTTTATTATTGATTTTTTAAAAAAAAAGTTTCGCTGCAAAAAAGCCATGTAATATGCAAGTTGCGCAAGCATGCAAATGCAAGTAAGCAAAACAAAAAAAAATCGGAAAATCAAATTTTTAAAGATTGAAGTCAAAGAATTGGTGAGCGTAAAAATATGAGATAAAGTGTCATTTAAAGTAATTTAATGGCCAATAAGTCGAAAATTTCAAATGACGCATTTTTTTACATGTTCAACATTATTTTCTCAAAAACTAAGTCTAATATTATCAAAAACAAAAAGAGATTTTTGACATGTATTTGCAGACTATTTAATTTAGCTGTGTCAAAGTTGGAATTTTAATTATTATTTTTTTCTTTTGCAAACTTCTATATTTGTACATTGGTTTTTAAATCAAGCAAAACTTTCTATGAAGAATAACTTTTTCGCTTAAATTCGGAAATAAAAAAGATATCCAATGTAGGAATAGAGCTAAATCATCAGAAAAGAGGCCACAAAATAAATTTCGATGGGTGTAGGGAGATTGCCAATGTAGATCATTATAAGACCAGAATGTTCCGAGAAGCCATAGAAATTGAAAAACTAGGTGATTTAAATAAAAGGGACGAATCTTTAAAACTACCGACAGTGTGGAAGACAATAATCGAAAAACCTAAAATCACAAAAAATCAAGCGCAATTAGCTCAACAACAACATCAATATCCGGAAAACATAAATATCGACCAAAGGCTATAACGTCAGCGAAAGTATTCTTTTCAGAACGACAATAGTGAACGGATGTACACCCGCAATGAAAATATATATATATATATATATATATATATAATTACTTCGAAAATATTTCTATATATATATATATATATATATATATATATATATATATATATATATATATATATATATATATTATATAGTTAAAGAAAATTTCTAATTTATAAATAGCCAAACCAGCATAAAAATGAGATAAAAAGTCGTTTAAAGCTTTTTTTTTAGGTAATTTAATGGTCGAAAATATATAACATATAGACATTTTTTTATTTGCAATTTAGGCGAAAAACTTATTCTTCATAAAAAGTTTTACTTGTCTGAAAAATATGATTAATTGAAAAAAGAATTATTATTCAGGTTTCGAAATAAATACAAAAAAGGAGTTTGAAAACAAACAAATTTTGAAATCCCAATTTTTGAGACAACTAAATTAAAGAGCCTGCAAACACAAGTCAAAAAGCTTCTAGAAGTTTTTTGATAATAGGCTTAGTATTTGGGAAAATTAATGGAGAATATGTAAAAATGACCCATATATTCAGTATTCTGTCTAATACGGTACCTGCCCGGTATGCTTTAGACATTAGGTTAATAAAATAGTGACTATCCGTGGACGTCAAGGGTCGACTGCGAACGGGAACCCACGAGTTTTAAGTATCATGGCAAATATACCTGGTTTATCTCTTAAACCTTTTTAGTGAATACGGGGGTTAATGTTTTATATGCAAACTATCAGAATTCCAAATTCTGTAGAAATCGCTGATATCTTAAAACTATTTTTAAGATCGACATGTGTATATATTGGTGCATTGAAAAAACTTATGGGCAGAAAATTAATAGATTAATTAGATTTAAAGTCAGGTAAACACAAAAATCCGCTGTTTCAAATCGATCTCGCTATAACGACTTTATACAAAAAATAACGACACATAAAACAGTCGAATTGTCTTAGTAACTTTGGTTGTGAATTTTTCTTTCTATTGTGCAGTTTTCGACGGTTGATTGAGCAAAACTAATTATTTTGAGGAATTTATAGAATTTCATTTAAAAGGCTAAAAAATATATAAAAATTACTATGTAACTATAAATATTAAAAAAAACACCCTTCGTTTATTGAGTTACTTTTTCTACAGGGAGCCAAATTTTGGCTTACATTTTTTTTGACTTCCATAGCTATTATCTACTTCTTACACATATCAATTAAATATTCTAAACGTATATGTACTTATTACTTATATTAGCTAAAACTCTTTAAAGTTTTACCTCAGTGAGTTATACGATTTTGGAGACAATTGTTTTTCTAAATGAAAGACAAGATGGGATATTTGTATAAGATTGTGGGCTTACTCGGCCCTGTTCTGTGAAATCTCTTCTAATTTAATTGACTTCAACTCCTGTAATTAATTTTTTTCTAGCTACGACTTCGAAAAATCAGTGAAACAAGCATTTGAAGAAAAAAATATAAATGTTTTAAATTATTATCAAATTTATTAATTTTATCAAAATATGATATGTTTTGAATTATCAAATGGTCACAGAAAGGCTTAGTATAACGTTCCACATATGCAAAAAATTTTGAATTTGCTTGCAAAATGCGGTTAAATAACTCTTTTCTTTTGAATTTCCAACCGCTTGCTGTGTAAAAGCTTCTTATAAATAGGTATGAAGGATTTACATTGAAGTTATTTAGAGAGAGAGATGTTTCGCAGCCTTTCATTATCGATTTTTTATTTAATCTTCTCTTTTATAATACAGGGATGAAAGAAAAGTTCTCCTGCAATATAGTTCTTGCAGATTGTCAGCTAGAGCACGTATGCAGGATATGTGTATTTAATTTAAAAATTGCTTAAGATTATCTTTTACTTCTAGCAGTGATTTGGTGTGTATGACGAGAATACATAATTTAACGAATATAAAAACCGAAAATGTGGTACATATTAAAATATCCGATAAGTGTTTTCATAGGTAAATTAAAACAACTTCGGTAAATAATATTAATAAAACCCAAGTTTTCTGACAATATTCTGGAAATAGTGTGTCGCATTCTATTCCAATTTACCTAATAAAGTGTGTAAAAGTTGATTTAGAAGATTAACAACTGAAAATAATGTAACAACTGCAATGTTTAAAACGCTAAAAATATCATTATGGATTTTCTATAAACGTTTGCAAAAAAACATTGTATTATTATTGAGTATTATACACACTTTCAATAATTTTGTTCCTTGACGTACCAGAAAACGTTCCAATTTGTTACGCAGAACATGGTAAGTAACATAGATTTGAATCTCATGCCTGGATTCTATTTCTTTTTAAATTGAATATTAATTTGTGGCATCTAAAAGATAAAGATTACCGTTTTTTATTTGTATACATACAGGAAATATATTCTTTCCAGATAGGATACTACCGAGAGTAATATTTGACTTTCTTATTGAACAAATGTGCATCGTATTTAGCTAAGTTGTGTCACGAAATTTTCGGGGACATTACATGGAAAGTTTTTGTAGATCAATTTGTTGAGGCCAACTCTTTGGTTGTGTGTGTGTGTGTTTTATGGCACTTGCTGCCAACCGAGCACTATCAGACCTACAATATCATTAAATTTTGTTCTATCTCTCCTCCTAACAAATTTTCAGCACTTAATTCATTCCTTTTTGTATAGACTATTGAGGTTGCCACTTTCTAGGATCTTTTTCACGAATTAACTCGGTATTATTAAGCAAATCGCTTTAAATAATGGTTTCCCTCTAAAAGCTTTCAATAAACTGTATTACAAATTCGTAAACAATTAAAAACAAAATAAAAAAACTACAGATCGATAACATTTTTCGGAGATATTTCCTTGCAATTAGCAGACAATTTAATACAATGATATCATATAAAACCAATAATACGTTAAAATAACATTTAGTAAAAAATAATGATAAACTAGACGTTCTTGATAAGTCTAGTGTTTATTCGCTGGAGTGTGGACAATGTTCAGCGGTATATATGGGGACGTAAAATACCCACCAAAAAAAATGGAAATTACTAGGGCTAAAAGGAGTCCAATATTAACCGTCAACGAGATTTTTAATTTTGAACAAAATTTATAATTTAATAACGTCAAATAATATGTTTAAAGATAAATCCGCTCTTTTTCCTGTTGACTTGAAAAGTCTAATCTGATCTCTGATTCGAGCTAGTCTGTTTGTTAACATCGTCATGTGTTGTGTAAATTTATTGTTCGCCGTTTTTACGGTATTTTAATTTAATCTTACTATTTTACCGTCGTGTAATTGGAATGTATTTTTTACTTGTAGGCCTGATGATGCCCGATTGGGCGAAACATTTAGCCTGAATTAAAAACTTATAAAAAATATATTTTGGCTGAGACTTGTACTTTGAGAGTTTGTTTTTATATTTCAAAAACCAATTTTTCTGTTTCTTTCCTATTTCCTCTCCTGTTTTTTTAATATTTATCTATTTATTTTTTTGTTATTAATTTTTTTTTATTATATTTCTTTTAAATACAAAACTATTTTGCTGTATGCTATTTTTATTACCTTTGGTTGTGATCGTGAATGGTGTGGATTAAATTCGAAAGTAGATTTAATTAAGGTAGACATGTAATCAAATCTATTCTCGGATTTAATACACACCATTCACAATCATAACCAAAAAGTGGGCCTCAACTAATTCATCTACAAAACTTTCCATGTATCTCCGAAAATTTCGAACTGAAAGAAATACGATGCACATTTGTTCAATAAGAAAGTCAAATAATACCTTTGGTAATATCCTATTTGGCAAGAATATATTTCTTATATGTATATAAATGACATTAAAATGGTAATATTTATTTTTTAAATGCCTCAAATAAATACTAAATTTAAGTAAAAATTGCATACAGGTTTGAGGTTCGAATTTATGTTACTTGCTCTACTTGCTTCGCCATGTTCTGCGTATCACCTTTGAACAGTTTCTAGTACGTCAAGGAACAAAATTATTTTCAAGTCTGTGTAATACTCAATATCAATGCAATGTCTTTTTTTGCAAATGTTTAAAGAAAACCCATTGCAGGTTTTATTAATATTATTTATTGTAATTATTCATATTTTTTTTGATGAAATTATAAGTCTTAGTTCAAATTGTATTATCTATTTTTCGCTTCACTTCACTTCACCGAAAATATCTATATTGAGGAGACTTACAACGATGGCAGATAACAGAAATATAATGTAAAGTAAATATACTATAAATAATTTATATACTATATAAATAAATATAATGTAATTAAATTTGACGTTATACATTTCATGTATATGGTGAATAACTAATATTGGGGCAGATTCAAAAAGCTACGAATCTTACAATGCCTAATTCCAAAATTTTGCCTTGTTGCTGTGAAGTTCCAGTGGCCCATTTTTTTCGTGAATTTGACATCTCTGGTCTATTATAATCAAAGTACAGCCGTTAAGGTTGTGTTACATGAAAAATACTGTGTAAAACTTTAAATTTGAAAATTTACTTTGTAAAATAAAAAATTGACAAACTTAACGGACGTCAAGGATCCTTCTTTACGAGCTGTTACATACTGGATCTATTGTTATTAAAGCACATCGGTTAAGGTGATACTATATAAGAAAACAGTGACTAATATTTCAAATTTGAAAATTAACTTAAGTAAAAGCTGACAAACTTAACAGGCCTCGAGGGCCTTTCTTTGAGACCCAATACTCATACTTATTTCCTTAGGTCTTCATTTCGAACGAAGTTTCTTTATATGTTGTTGTTTAAATCTGACTACAGTTCTATTTTTGGTGTTGGCAAGTATTGAGGAGGAATTTTTATGCATTTTCAGATTGATGTCTGGGGATACCATTCTTCGCATTCTTATTTTTTTGCTCTTGGGTCTTGTATAATAAATACTTTTTAAGTTCCCAAAATTTTTTAGCTTTTTAATATTTTGGGAAAGGTTGGCCGAAATTTCAACGTTAGAAAAAACCTGATATTTATCTAACACCAGAATAAATCTTTACTATCAATTTCCGCAAAAAAGAAGAAAGTAAATATGTTGATTAAACAATAATATTTTTTAAAACTGCTGGAACTTTAAAGTGCACCAAGGAAATTTTTACTGGAAATTCGAAATGAAATATTTTTAATAGGAATGAAGATTTTGAGTTGCGGTTTTTGGCTTTTGTTTGATGAATATCCATAGTATGCAGCCCGATAAGGGCAGCCTCAGGGCACCATAGTAACCATCTTATTTTTTACATTTGAAATTTGCTTTAGTTCTTTCAGATATTGCTTTTAATTTAAAACAGATTTTTTAATACAAAATGAAAAAAAGTTTTTGATGCACCCTATAAACAATATTCAAGGTGGAGTACTTAAGGGTGCCAACCATGTTCATAATCTGACCATACTGAATCTAACTGCCATAAGTGAACTTTGTTAGCAGATAATTTTTAAAAAATCAATTTTTCTAAAAAAACCTGTATGTCGGAAAGGAAGAAAACCGCTAGAAATTGTTTTCCTAACTCTAGATTATTTTGGTTGCACAAAGAGAAAAGGAAATCTTTCACAGTAAGAGTTCTGGTCGAATAAACTTCAAAAAATGACGGGGTCTTATATAACACCCTGTATAAGATGGGTTGCGATGGAATCCTGAGGCGGTTTTTATTGGGCTGCATACTCTAGGCATTGGTCAAACTCAAAATCGTCATCCGATTCCAGTAAAAATGTCCTTGGTGCACTTTGAGGTTCCAGCAGTGTATATAGTGCCATGGACTATTTAAAAAAGTCAAATACCGAAGATTGTTATGAGGAGTTTATAGAAATTTAATCAAAATTTGCTTGCTAATGGATTTATTGAAAATGAACTAAAATAATGACCCGTAAGCCAGAACAATAATTACACACTATATATTAATAAATTCTGAATAGACAAGTAATATTCGCGAAATTATAACAAGGTACGTTGTAAAGGCAGACTACATAATATAAATTTACCCAAGTTACAAGTCGCATTAAATAATTAAAACAATCTGAACATTCCAGTGGAGCTGTTATTGTATTCGACTAAGTGGGTTTTCACGACCGCAAAAGCTGTTTGTTCCATTTGACGTGCGTGATTGTCTCTCTGAAACAATTATTAACCTATACCCAATCAATATTTCCTGCTTCGGAATGTATTCTGGAGTTAATTGGATGTGAGCGGATCAATCAATATGGGTCCTGCGAAAAAGGCTTTTTGTATATATGTTAGAGTAAATATCAGTAATTATTAACATATAATAAATGTTATAATTTTGAATGGGTATATTTAAATGTAGTTATCGGATTTTTATGTAATACGCAATATCAAGCCTACACTTACTGAGATAATTTTTATTTTTACTTTCCTGGTAAGAGGGAAGTATTGTTATCGGGAAAAAAATATCATATGAGATTGTAGATCATTGCGCGTTTTAGGGTCCCGAAAAAATATTTTTCTATTTCTGTCGGTCTGTCGGTCTGTGTGCGCGGCATAGTTTAAAAACTACTTATCCGATTGACTTCGAATATTGATCAAATATCAAGGGTGATATGGGGACGGAATGGTAACATTTTGGTAATCATCCAATATGGTGGAACAAAATGGCGGCCTTGCAAAATTATTAAGAAATTACTTATCAAACAGACCTCAAATTTTCCTTCAAAATCAAGTCTAATATAGCGGTAAACCGGTAAAAGTTGTGTGAAGCCATTATAGCGAAAAAAATGGTGACCCAATGAGCTATTTAAAATTTAATAACCAAATTTCTTATCCAATTGACTTGAAATTTTTCACAAAATTGAAATGTAAAATTTTAGTGTGAATCCTATATGGCAAAACAAAATGTCGTCCTTATAAATCTTTAAAAACATCGTTAATAAAAGCTACTTGTTCATTTAACGTCAAATTTAAAAATTAAGTGATTTAATAGGGATGAACTGGACAGATTCTGATGCGATACCCATAAGTCGAGTTAAAATGCCGGTATCAATGTTTAAAAAGGCAGCATCACAAACTTACTTACCGAATTGGTAGTACCAAAAAGCAAGTTCGATATAGTGAGAAACTGATATAATTTTGGTACAAATTTAAATGAGTGCCTAATAAATTATTCACAAGGTTCAGTATCAATTTTTATCGGTGTTGAAATATTTTCCTTCATTAAAAGAAATGAAAAATGACGGGATTTATTATAATTGATTTTAAAAATTCAAAATTATTAAATAAAATATTGGTATTTAATAATTTAGAAAGAAAAAACATTAGAGAGAGAATTTCCGGTTAAAATCTTTTACAATTAGCCGGAAAGTCCTTTAAAATGAATTCTTCCTTTTCTTCAGAAATATGAAATGTAAGCAATGTTACTAAATAATTTGGGGGCGAAATAAACGGGGTTAAATACATCACGGGGCCTAATAAAACAAAATAATTTATAATGAGGGAAGTTACATGTAAACCCAATTCAAAAATTAAAAAAAATATTGATAGATAATTTATTTATCTGTCAGTGAATATTAACAAATATAAACAATGATAAACACAACACATAACAAAACAACGAAATACAGGTAAACTAGAACCAGCAGCATTGTTTATTCTATATATCCTCTAACCGACTTAAGTCGATTACCCTATGGGGTACAGCCTACAACCACTGCCCCTTTCAAATATATTTCACTAACAACTTTAATCAGTTTTAAATATAATTATGCATATTAATTACCATTGTCTACATTAATTATTTGTTATTATACTTATACATGATTTTTGGATCCACAAAAAATTACAAAAAAAAATGTTAAGGGCCATTTTTTAACATTATTTTTTTTGTTATATAAAGAAGTTAGCCACCACTGCTAATAAAATTCTTTCCTTTTGCTTAATTAAATTAATAATTTTTGTCATTTGAAATGTATGTCATCCTCAATTACGAATGCTCCAAGGGTCTAAATATGAATGATTGTTCACATCTTAGAAGGTGGTGTTTATAAAAATTTGTGTCTCAAATTATTTATCTCGTTATTATGCATTTAACTTACAATATCTCAGTTTATTATTTGCAAAAAAAACTATTTAAATCAAAAACCGAATACAAAAACTATATTAGGTGGTTTCAGCACATTATGAATTATTTGATATTTTAAAGCCAGATTTAGAACGAGATTTCAGAAGAATCCGCCGTCACCAAATATTATCAAGAAATGTTATCAAAATGTTTCTACCGAGGGACTTTTGGAGGTAAAAAGACCAAAAAGAAATTTGTATGATGAAGATTTCTTGAGTAGACTTTTAGTTGTTCATGAAATAATATTGAATAAGCACGGCAAAATATCATTGCAAAAAATGGCATCTGCTCTAAGTTTGTCAAAATGTGAATGTCAAAGATATACAAAAAATGTAGATAACAATTTGATTATGTCTAATTATCGCATAATTATTATAAGCATAACTGCAGGATTTGAGTGTCCGAAAATCCAAGGGAGTACAAAAAGTGCCAACGGGATTCACCGGAAGTTACCGTATGGTGTGGCATTACAAAAAAAATATGTACCGTTTCTTGTCAACGAACCAACAGTAACGAAGTCAAGCTACACGGATATGTTGGGGTTCTTTGTTTTTCCCATAAGATGGCCATTTAAATGAAACATATTTCCAACAGGATGATGCTCCATCACATTATTTTCTTATAGTAAGAGAATAACTAGATGTGGCATTTGGAGCAAGGTGGATAGGAAGAACTGGTCCCATTGAATAGACGCTTTATTCTCCAGATTTGACCTTTTCAGATTTTTTCCAGAAAATATCCAGGATTGTAAAAGGAATATCAGAAATGTCATTGAAGGGATTCGCAGGAGATGCTACATGATTCCTTCAACCATCTATCGGTACGGATTCATAAATATGCTGTACAGAATAGACATCATATTCAAAACTTACTTTCATAATTATGTCTATTAATAAAAACATGATAACTTTACGTCATCTGTGGGAATATTTTGAATTTTATTTGTAAGACCGTGACCACCCGGTATGATTCTAAGTGATTTTTGAAGACCTTAAGCATGAACCATTTCCTTGACGTTAAGATTTTTGAAATTATAACAGAACTCGAATAAAATTAACGTTTCGAAATTATTAACCTTCAAAATCGATCACTCTCGGCTGGGGCATCCTGGAAACGACCAGGAAGTAAACTAATTTAAGGGAAAGCAAGTCGCATGATTTGTATAACTAATAAACGTTTACACCGTTTGTTTGAAGGTGCTGGACAATGTAGAAACTTCACTAAACTCATTCTGTTGGACTTGCACTGACGTTATTATTTTGGTTTCACAACGTTTCGAATGGTACTATCTCCAATCGTTTTCAAGTGTAAACTAAATGCTAACTCTAAAACTACGGGCTTATATATAAGTTCTGTGCAGTGATGCGTGAAGCCTCCGCCCCCTGGTTACCTGAACCGCGAAGTTTCAGGAGGGCAGTTTGAACTAGAAGCATCTTCCATATGTTTCGAATATCGACTATGAAAGCTGAAAGCGTTTTCGCCAGTGCTGCTTCCATGTAAAATTTTATCCCCCGACCGCTGTACCCGGTTTTGGTTTGACCAGATATTTGCAAGTTCCATAAAACGAGTTTAGGAAACGTTTACACAATGCAGTTAGTCTGCCTTTCTTACTTGCTGGCTTAATGTAAACTGAGCTCTTTAGTGAACAAACAAGAAACTTTGTTGAAGTTCCTTAAGTAACTCAAAAAAAAACGAGGATGTGCTGAAAGTTTACAAATATTTTCGCTAAATAAACTCAGAGCGCTTTATAACCTGAGAAATTCTTCTTTAGCATTCTTTTTAGAAATATATACACAAGTAAACATTTAAAACTCAAAATCATTTTTTGTGTATATACAAATGGTTGGAAAAAGTGAACATATTTTCTTCATGTTTTTCTTCCAAATATCTCTTAAGGAGTGCCTTACATTAAGTCTCACTATAATAATATAGCTTACAAATAAGAACTAGGTAAGACACAATAAAATAAAGTATCATAATACATAGTAACTTCCTTGTATATGAATCATGCAGTAGTACGTAGGATAATAGCGGTAAGATATTATTATAAATTCTATGAATAACGGTACTTCTCATCCGACCGTCCATATAAACGAAGGGTTAGGGATCGCGGTCAACATTATTTCTTATTGATTGATTTCATACCATTTCTGACTGGTTGGATTGGGATTGTCGTAAAATGAGTTATATCACACATTATGTGTCTTCGCCGCATGGGGAAGTCAAAACATACAAAATTACGTGTTCAGAAACTCAATCAAACCGATAGCTGCAAACCTAAAAGTCGACCAGTGAAAGACAATGTTGACCTAAAATATGCGTGTGTGGGAAACCTAAGAAGTGTGGAAAAAGGAAAGCTTCATAAGGTGGTAACGTGAAAGATACCAAGGAACGCAATAAACGGTTTATTTCACTTAAAATACACCAGCTCTAAGATATTATGTAGTGTCTCAGCTCTATAAGTTGCACATCCCGAATAAGCTTAACAGACAAAATATTTGACAAATTCTCCTGAAAGCCAACTTGTTGGAAAGAAGTTTGTTGTGGGTTTTAGTGAAATATTTTAAAAATACAAGAACACAGTTTTCTTGAAACAAAAGCATTATAGAATTTTCTTGGAGATTTGGTTTATTAATATAAACTGCAAGGTGTTAGGCAGTTACATACATTTTTTTTTTGGTTTGTTCCTAGTATATATATATATGTATATTATCGTATATATATATATATATATATATATATATATATATATATATATATATATATATATATATATATATATATATATATATATATATATATATATATATATATATATATATATATATATATATATATATATATATATATATATATATATATATATATATATATATATATATATATATATATATATATATATATATATATATATATATATATATATATATATATATATATATATATATATATATATATATATATATATATATATATATATATATATATATATATATATATATATATATATATATATATATATATATATATATATATATATATATATATATATATATATATATATATATATATATATATATATATATATATATATATATATATATATATATATATATATATATATATATATATATATATATATATATATATATATATATATATATATATATATATATATATATATATATATATATTATAAATATATCTGTTTCTCAATCTGCTAGACTGCCAACATCACCCAAATAAAAAATCGGTAAATTTACTTTACCCGGAACTTCTCTCATTATGAATATTTCCTTTTATTAGTATAGTGAAGAGTGAACCAAATTAGTTCAGTACATAGTTATTTAGAAACACATATATACTATCTTATCAAACATTTTTATTGGACGTCATTTTCTTCCAATATATTGGATCCCTACCAATACTTTACCAGTTTCTACCTATGCCACACTTGATTTTGAGCATAATTTAAAATTTATTCAAGAAGTACGTCATGTTGAACTCGCATCAGTTTATCATCATGTTGAATTTTTCTTGAAAATTTACAGTCAGTTTAATATTTTTTACATTATTTTTTTTTAAATGTTATTTGGCCGCCATTGTTTTCCGCTATCTTGAATTCGTAACACAACTTATTACTATATCACACTTATCTTATTACTTACTTACTTATCTCTATATCACACTGAATGCTTGCACAAAATTTGAAATAAATAATAAGTATTTTTTTCAGACTGGTTTTTTAAACATTTATTTATTATTATTATTTAACACTTTATTTTTTTTTGCAAAATTTGAAGTAAATTGTATAATTAGTTTTTTTAGTAAACCTTTTTAACGTTTCACTAAGCCGTTCCGGCGTACTGGATTTTTGCCAAAATATTACCAGGTCATCCCCAGATGAACCTTCATTTTTGACTAAAATTTGAAGACAATCTGATGAGAACAACTACTCAGCTATGCAGCGAACTGACACTCAGATAGACAAAGCGACAGGTGGAGAGACAGTGGAATTGATACAACATATTTTTTTGGCATGTAGGGACGCTAAAATGCGAAGATATGTAAAACCTGCTAAGATGATTTTTTAGACTACATTTGTTCCGCCATCTTGAATTACTACCACAGTTTTACTAGTTCATTTGTATACAATTAGTTATGGCATACAATTTGAAATCAGTTCATTAAGAAGTTTTTTTCAGGCTGAATTTCTAAATATTTTATTAAGTCGCCATTTTGTTCCGCCATCTTGTATTCGTACCAAGATTTTACCAGTTGATTTCTACATAATACTTGATTTGTCCGCAAATTGGATAATTCGTTTATAAGTAATCATTTTTTTAACGTTTCATTAGGCCCGCTTCTTGTTCCGGCATATTGGATTTTTTCCAAAATATTACCAGGCCATCCCCATAGGAGCCTTAATTTTTGACTAAAATTTGAAGTCAATCTGATCAGTAGTTTTTAAGCTATGCCGCGAACTGGCAGACAGACAGACAAATCGAGAGATGGCCCTACGCAATTTATAAAACATATTTTTTGGCATCTATATATATAGATATAGATGAATAGATAGAAGATATGTAAAACCTGAGAGGATGATTTTTTCAGATTACAAAAATTCTATTTGGCCGCCGTTTTGAATTAATACCACAGTTTTAGTAGTTAATCTCTATACTACACTTAGTTATAGCAGACAATTTGAAATCAGTTCGTTAAGTAATATTTTCTGGCTGAATATTTAAATATTTTATTAAACCGCTATTTTGTTCCACCATCTTGAAATCGTACTAAAATTTTACCAGTTAATTTCTACATAATACTTGCTTTTTGTGCAAAATTTTAGATAAATTACATAATTAGGTTTTTTAGTTGTTCCGGCATAGATTTTAACCAAAATATCACCAGTTCATCCCCATATGAGCTTTAATTTTTCGCTAAAATTTGAAGTCAATCTGATGAGTAGTTTTTAAGCTATACCACGAACTGATAGACAGACAGACAAACCGACAGACGGGCCGACGAACTTGATAAAACATATTTTCTGGTATCTAAAGACGCCAAAATGCGAAGATATGTAAAACGTGAGACGGTGATTTTTTCAGATTACGAAAATTGTATTTGGCTGCCATTTTGTTCCGCCATCTTGAATTAGTACCACACTTTTACCTGTTCATCTCTATGCTACAATTAGTTATAACACAAAATTTGAAATTAATTCATAAAGTAGTTTTTTCAGACTGAATTTTTAAATAATTTATTAAGTCGCCATTTTGTTCCGCCATCTTGGATTCACACCAAAATTTTACCAGTTGATTCCTACATAATACTTGGTTTTTGTACAAAGTTTGCTAAATTGGATAAGCATTTTCTTAGTAATATTTTTTTCAACAGTTCACTAGGCCGCCGTTTTGTTTTGCTATACCGGATTTTTACCAAAATATTACCCGGTCGTCCCCATATGACCCTTATTTTTGACCAAAATTTGAAGTCAATCGGGTAAGTAGTTTTTTAGTTATGCCGCGAACAGACAAACCGACGGAATAAAGAAAACATGTTTTTCGTCATCCCTGAAACGTAAAGATCTGAAAAATCTGGCAGTGTGATTTTTTCACTATTACAATACTCTCCTTTTATGGAGGAAGTAAAACGGGTGCTCGCTGCCGCTTCTACCCCCAGACTTATAATTTATCATTCGCTTTTATAAACTTAGACGTTTGCAGTTGTTTAGCTTCTTGCAGAAATTTCGTGACCCACCCATACCCACAAATAAAAGACTGCTTATACAGACGAAAATAATTTCTCTCTAAGTCAAAAGAACAATTTCGGGTGTTATAGACTTTTTGTGACATAGTCGTTAGGAGGGATAGATTTAGAAGATATATACCGAAAAAAGATTTGCTAACATTTCTTTGCAAAATTCGCCAAAATCTATCTGGGGAGTTTTAAAAAATAATCTTTGGATATTCGACAAGAGCTCCAGTGAGCTTAACTGTAACATCTGTAAGAAATTCATTAATGACACGTTTTGTTCAGACAAATATTGGACTACGATTAACCACGGCAGACCAATTTTTTGCGGAGCACATTAGTGAATTTTCCAACACCTTATATAATCCAGAACCTAATGTACCCAAAGTTGTTCTTTACGTTGATAAAACTTATAGTAATATTTCAAAAAGTAGCAACTTCAGGGCACTTCAACAGTCATATCCAGTTTATAAACACCGGCATTTGGTTAAACCGAGGCTTTTGGTTGCCCCAGATGGATTTATCCTCGGTCATATTTTTCAGATAGGCACAATAATGATGCTGCAATGTATGGAACCTAGTGATATTATTATTTATAGGTTTAGACTATAAAATGCTTCCACTACTTCCCTGGGACCAAAGTCAGTATCAAACGGAGGAGACAAATTAATCTAGGTTTAAAATTCGCTAGATAATTGAAGCCAGAAATGGGCACATTAAATCAGTACTAAAGTTTTTTCAAGGTACCATTCACACCAATCACGTGCCTCATATTGGTGATTTTTTATCAAATTTCTGATGCACTATTTATTAGATGCAGAGAGCCAATTTTAATGGAAGGAGCAAATTTGCAGTTGGCAGAGTTAATATTGCAAAAAGTGCAACTACCTAATCAACTACAAATCAAGTTGAGCAAAACCAGCTTCATCGAAGAAGAGTAGCATGACGACTTTTACATCCAGAAAACTACTTGGAATTCCCCAGACTAGATCTTGAATATTTGAAAGAGCTAACCGTCCTTTTTAAATAATTAAATTTCCTTTAAGTTAACGAGAGGAACAGCGAATCAGCACTTATTCACTTTAGCATCCACCCGCGCTTTCAGAATGCAACCAAGTACCAAATATGGATCCAGTATCAAACCATCATTGACCCTGCCCTTAGATCTAGAATTAGGATATTATTGCACACGTAAAATCAGCACAAGAACATTGGGATGTTGTTCCCAAGTTGCAAATGTACTCAGCCACTTGGGATATGCCTGGCATCAAAACAACATCAAATAACAAACAGCGATTTGCTTCTGAGCCTAATAGATGCTGGAGGTAGGCCTATTGCCTAATGCTAATGGCGAATAAATAAGTAAAAAAGTAGTATTACTACAAAATAATTTTAGAATAATATAGAAGAATATAAAAAATAAATATTTTGTGAGATCTTGTATAATAAAACTAAATAGCTTATATATCGTACACTACACCGGATCATGTAAAGTTAATTACATAAGGTTTAGAAACGCAATTCAAAGAATAAATATTAAAAATAAATAAAATAATAATAAAAAGTATTAGTCTTAATTTTTAGAAAACCATATATAATGAAAGGTAAGTTAATTGTATGATGTATTTTCTCTGACACCGTACGGTTAGAAAGATAACAAAAAAAGGATGTTTCAAAAATAACAACAAGTTGTGATATTCTTAAAAAGTAGCCAGTTTTATTTTGTGTAATTCTGACTCTTTACAATAAAATACACTAAAAATACTAACAATTATTCAAAGCAAAATAATCTGGAGTATTAAAATGTCTCGATTTAAACCTACGTACATATATGACCAATAGACTTTTTGGGGACATTGTATCTCCAGCGGTAGCCATACGATCTTCCTAAAATTCTTATATTTGTCTGCTTTACCAAAGGTTGTAACATATTAAAAAATTAGCGATATTAACCGGGACTACTTTTCTCATGTAACCGGTACGTTGACCTTTGTAAAATATAAGGGTATTCAATTAAAAAATCTCAAAAAAGGTAAAAATTGGCGGCGTCTATCATATTATGTTTATGGTCACCGTATATAAATATATTAGCATTTGACATAGACAAACAGACAGAAGTAACGGAATTAAATTTAGTGTAGTGTGGTGACATATACTTTTTAAGTTATTTACTGATAACTTCTACGATTCTAATAATTCACCTTTTTGTTGTTTATATAAGTTGTCTTCCACATAAGGTTCAATTAAGTACCACAGACCCGTACCACAGTTGTGTAGTAAGATTTATTCAATATTGCTATTTACTTGAATGATTCATTAAAGTCTTAAATAACTAACATATTATATAATTTTCTTATAATAATTTCCATTTAAAATAAATATACTGATAGTGAAAAGTAAAGATATTCTGTGCGTAGAGCACAGCACAATAATTGGTCTAAAGAAAGGGTCTTCAACCTTTTTTAGTGCAAGGGCCAATAATCGATTTCACACTCCCGAAGGGCTACAATGGTCCACGTCACTTTACCACCATATAAAAAATATATATATATATATAATTTCAAAGTCTAATAATCTTTATTGGTTAAAAAGTTCAATCAATCAATGCGATTTTTGATATTGTTTATTTTTGACAAGTGTGTCGATATTTGGTATTATTTTCGTAATTGCAATCTGCAAACTTCCTTCCAGATATGCGTCTGTAACTCTCGACCTTATTTTAGACTTCACATTCATCATATGAGAAAACAGCTGCTCACACACATGTGCTCCCAAACAAAGACATCATTTTTTGGGCATGTTTTCGGATTTCAGGAAACGAGTTTTGACCGACATATTTTGAATAAAAATCAAAAAGACCCATGTCGAACTTGTCTTTCAGTTTCGAATTACACGGCAAATCGATAAGCTCCATCTGACAATTTTATGGCATGTCTTCAACGGATACATTGAATCGTCGGGCAAAGAGATTAATGTTCATTATCTCTGAAGTCAGAAAACCTTGATTGGAACTCTTTTGAGTAAATCTAGTTGTGCGACATATTTATCCACATCTGTACATTCGCAACTCTTCAGCTTAGAAAAGTGCGTAAACTCTTTTTTCAACAAATGATTTTTTCATGAATCCAGTTTAAACTCAAACGCCTTCACAGTGTCAAGTAGGCTGTTGATGAGATTTTCTTTTCCTAGTAGTTTGGTTTTCAAGTCATTGAAGTGCAGCGTGATGTCCGTGAGAAATCCAAAGTCGCGCAGCCAGTCGGGGTTACTAAATTGAGGAATTGGTTTCCAACGAAGGAAGCGATTTCCTTCTTGAATTCAAAAACGCGTTCTAGCATTTTTCCTCTGTTCAGCTAACGAACATCAGAAAAATATGTCACATCACTCGGCATTAATTCCGTGTACAAAATTTTGGAATTCTCTGTGGTTGAGGCATCGTGATTTAAAGTTCACAGTTTTTACGACCACTTTCATCTCTTCATCAATATTTGTGGATTTTGCATAAAGATTTTGTCGATGAACGATACAATGGTAATGCATCAAATTTCTGCTGTTTTTTCATCAAACCCACGAGCCACACCATCTGTTACAACTGCAGAAACGTTTGTCAATTCTAAATTATATCGTCTCAGTACTGTTATCAAATACTTATCACATCCTTTTGTAGTTCCTTTAATCGGAAAAAGGGCAGCCATCTCTTCAGTGATTTCAAAACTATTATTAATGCCTCGAATAAATATAGCTAATCGAGCGGTATCGGCTAAATCTGTGTATAGTTTCCAAACCTCGATGTACGAATTAGTGAATTTTCAATGTCTTCCGTTAACTTTTCGATTCTTCTGGCGACAGTAACACCGGACAAACTAACTTTGGAAAAATGTTGTTTTTGAAACGGGCACAATATTTTAGTGGTGGCCTCCATACATTCCTTGATAAATTCACCATCAATAAAAGGTTTTGATTTGAAAGCAATTTTTTCGGATATAATGTAGCTAACCTTCACGCTTGCTCCATTTTCAATGTTCTGCTTTTGAAAACTATCTTACTGTCCTTGAAGCTGACTTTTTAGAGCTCTCAATTTATCTTGCCGTAATTGCCCTTTGAATGTCTCAAACTTTGTGGCATGCTTTGAATCATAATGTCTTTTTAAGTTGTATTCAAGCTAGGGACTCTTGACACACGAAACAGACGGGTTTTTGATTAACATTAACGAAGAAACACAACTTAGTTCACTTTTTTTGAAATATGCGCTTTTCTTCACTAATTTTTCGTTTTTTACCGGAAGTAGAAACCATTTTTAATCTCACGGTAGAAGAAACGAGTTTAATTCTCCGATAAAAATGTCCACGACAAAACTAAACTTGCGCGACTGTACGCGACAATACAGTATCCGCCTTATACGCGTCAAAACACACTATACTCAACTCACTATAATCACTTACCGCACCCGTAGCAAGTTCACTGCTAGTTGGCACTCTTTCGCTTGAATCGCTTCGTTCGCTCCTTGAATTAAAACTGGCCGCTGCCGTGTGATGCCCGCTTTATATAGGCCCAGCGCGAACTTTGAATCTTTCGAAATTTCGAGCAGCTACGAGACAGGACTAGTAGGTGCCTCTAATAGTCATAACTTCTAGAATCATTAGAAAGATTCTATAGATATGCAATGCCATCTAGTGGACTTGTAGGTAGTCGTGACCGCGAGTTCACAGAGTGGATCTCTTCTAACTAGGTGGCGCGTTCTCGGAGTGTCACTCGCGGGCGCGACGCGATACAATATTTTCTTTAGCCTCTGGGAGCCGCAAGAAAGCGGGTCGCAGGTTGAAGACCGTTGGTCCAAAGCATACCTACAAAATAACAAACATAGAAAAAGACTCCAAGTCTCGGTCTGAGTGAATTATAATTAATAACATGACACGTGTTTCGCCCTTTCGAGCACTTTCTATGTTTGTTATCAAAACTAGATGTCTTGGAGAAATATGGATAATTTCTTCGATTCTTATTCCTACATAATTAAAGTAAAATATTAAAACTTACCACAAAACCAGGCGGATACCGTGGAAATGGTCCAATATCTCTGGTCGCCACGTGACTAGGTAAGTCGTGCCTTCCTTTTCTGAACTTTTTTCTGCGGAGACGCTGTTTCTCTCTGATAAGTAAGGCGGCCTGCATACCCGCTGCCGCTGCTGTGCTCATACAGTAATCGACTGTACTATTTCTCTCATTTTACATTGAGAAAGGACGAATGAATTACATTTTTTCATAGCGTTTTATTTTATGATTCATTCGCATTGTGTATAGTATTTAAAGCACACCGCCTTATACAAGTAATAAAGACGACTGCATTTTAGTATTTGAAATCTGTTCATTTTGTTTACTAATTTGACGACTATGGCGAGTATATTATATCTGCGAATACCGCACTACATGTATTTGCAAAAATATGAACAATTTAGATATCTACTAAATTTCATATTGCATTTGACAGCAAAATGCCAGATATTTTTCGAAATATGAAATTTTAATATAATACTGTTGTATATAAGGTTGTACATTTAACATCACAATAATGAAGAGTTAAAAATAGGTACATTGAAAGCCTGGTTAAATACATTCATACATAATTTGATTTAGTAGAAGCAGTCTTTGAGGTTTTAAAGAAATAAAGCACCAATAAAATATTTATAAAAATATTGTATAGGTAGTAAGTTAATAGGAGTTTTAAATGTGTATATTTAGTTTAACTACGTTTGTCTAACTGTATAAAGATATAGATGCCTCTCAAGCAAAGCGTTGTATAGAAATAGACATTAGGATTCATCCTTTATCGTTATTCTAGCGGAAATATGCTCGAAAAATAGTGTAGACAAGCTTGATATGTGTAATGCTCCAAAATAATTTTTGATCTGATGGCCCCTTGAAGTTACTTTTGTTCTTCTGATGTATCATGGTATTTAGTTAGAGGTTCGATGGCTGCGTTAAATGCTTTCACCCAGGATCGAATCCACTGTTCATTTTTCAGTTTAAGTTTTTATTTTATATAAGCAGGTTAAAGAGCACGACCATATTTTCTTCTTTTTTGGTATTCTCTATTAATTTGACATCGACCATAAGGCGACTGAAGCAACAAAACGGTTATATCCAATGCAAAGTTTGTATACAATATAAAATAAATTAATGAAATAAATAAATGAAAGTTACTATTTTCTCTTTGGTTCTAAAAATGGTTCAATAAATATGGTTTGTATGCCAAAAAGATAATATACACTTTTTAACCTATTTTGTAACAGGATTATAGTTTCAACCGGTAATTAATTTAAATTTATGTTGAACTAAAATTACCAGCAGTATTTTAATTTTTTACATTTTGACAAAACTTGCATAGGTAGTAAATTTATATTTAAAGGACAAACCGAACGGGACGACTATAAAAAAAGAGATAGAAATAAAGAATTTTCTAAGACTCCTAAAACTCCTTCCAGTATTTCAAAAAAACCTAAAGTAACTAATTCATCGGCTACCGTAATAACACGTTCTAGAAAATACGTGCATACATTTGAAACTGAGTACGGACGATCCAATTCTTACGTGTACAGGGTGTCCAAATTTCGATGCTTTTACGGGGTATCTCGGCTATTTGAAAAGATAGAGACTTGCGATTTTCGCAACACTGTGCTCGATTTTTGTGAAACTAAAGATGCCGTAAACAAAAATTTCCCAGCCCGCTTCGTTTCTGAGATACAGGGTGATTTTGAAAATACTGCGTTTTGGAACCCCCCTCGTAGCTCGCTTACTATTTGAGATATCAGAAAGGTAAAAACTGCTTATTGCGCAGTTTTTTATGTAGAATCCAGTGGCTTAGTCAGATTTTTTTAATCACCTACCATTTTTGAGTTATTTACAAATATTATGTTTCTTTAAATGGGCCACCCTGTATATTGGTTGACAGTTCGATAGAGCTTTTTTAGCTTTTCAAATATATAATTTGTGGCATTTATCTGTATCCGTTAGCCAAAAATTTACATTTTTAAATATTTTTTTCTAAAATATCCCAGATAGCCATGAAAAACATTTGCTGTATCTATTCCACTACCTAGAGCTACTTAAATACCCTCAATTGGAGTTTCAATTAAGATTTTATACTACATTTTTAAGTAATATAAATATATTACCAAACATCAATAACAATTTTAAGAAAACATCAAAATCAAGTAACAAGTATATAACAATTCAATTCAACATTTCAACCATTTAAATTTAACAATTTCGGCATAACATTTCAACAATTTAGCAATATAAATTGAACAATTTTAACATAACAACTCAACAGTTTAACAATTCAACATAAACTTTTTTAAAATATAGCTTTAATAGCCTTAGCAAAACAAATACTTAATGGTTTAGTTTACTTCTTATTTATTATTTACAAAAATTGCTGAAAATTATTTCCATTTTCTCTAACACATAACTCAGTCAGTTAATTCGATTAAGAGCATTCAATAATGTGATTGATCGCCCTTGTAAATCTCGAAATGTCGTTTCGGTAGCTTCGCGCAGTTCTTCCATTGTTCGGTGGCAGGGTTTATAGACCTTATCTTGTATATAGCCCCATACGAAAAAATCCAGCACCGAAAGATCGGGAGACCGCGCTGGCCACCTTATTGGTCCATTAGTGGCTACTTTTGAGGAAATTAATTTACGTACTAAATTAGAATTATGTGCAGGTGCGCCATCTTGATGAAAGTAGATATTATCTAAATGCGCTAGAATAACGTTATCCAACAACTCCGGTATTACCTCCCGCAATATTTCTAGGTAACGAACCCCTGAGGGACCTCCTTCATATATTCGATAAATGAGTTGTGTGCCCAAAATGTAGCATGCAACAACAAAGCCAAATCGACTTTGTTGCTCCCGCTCAAATACTAATTGTTTATTTTCCTGATGCCAGGTATTTTGTCGATTCAAAATACCAGCACTTGAGAAGTGTGCTTCATCAGACCATATAACCATCTTTGCAAAATTTACATTTTTTCTAACTTTTAGTTGGAACCAATTGCAAAAATTTAATCGACGTTCGGCATCGCCAGGGTGCAAGTGCTGCACTTTGTTTACTTTCTACGGAAGAAATTTGTATTTCTTTGATATTTTCTGTGCTCTAGACTAAACAACACCGACTCCAGGTTCACTAGCGCTACATGAAACTGAAGGGTTCGCCTCGACATAGGCCACGACGTTGATTTCATCATTTTCGCGATTTTCTTTATTATATGATTTTAGCCGTGGCCGAATAAACGCTCCATAATCATTAAAACATTTTTTCAGTCTTGAAAATATTGTGGCAAAAGGATACCTAAAATTATTATCACCTTTTAGATCATAATTGTTCTCTTAATAATTATCAGAAAAACGATAGTTAGGACAATGGCATCCGTTGAAAATTAATTTAAATACCCAGAGGTAAAACACCTACCCCTTCGAATAAATATACCTACCACGCTTTATAATAGATTTTACTACTAGTTAACTAGATACCTACATACCTGTTATAATAAAGGGCTCCAGCCTCAACATTATTTTCATTTGACTGTACGTAACAAACTAACATATCATACTTTTCAAAATTTTCATAACTTCGCCTTTCAGCCATTTTTAGCAATAAAGGAAATATAAATGGGAAATAAATAAATGAGTAAATAAATATTAGAAAATGGAAGATAACGAGGTAAAAACTCAACAATTAGGTATTACTTATCAAAACTTGACAGGTAATAAACAATTCATATACAATTGTTTATTTATTTGTTTATCTATGGCCACCTTGAATTTGGTTTAAATTTCCTTAAAATATAAAAAATGAGGTTGTTTTTTAAAATAAATACTACAAATTATATATTTGAAAAGCTAAAAAAAACCCTATTGAACTGTCAACCAATATACAGGGTGTCCCACTTAAAAAAAAACATAATATTGGTAAATAACTGAAAAAGAGGTAGGTGTTAAAAAAATCTGACTACGACACTGGATTCTACATAAAAAACTGCGTAATAAGCAGTTTTTACCCTTTTGATATCTCAAACGGTAAGCGACCTATGAGGGGGGTCCCAAAATGCAGTATTTTCAAAATCATCCTGTATCTCAAAAAGGAAGCGGGCTGGGAAATTTTTGTTTACGGCATCATTAGTTTCACAAAAATTGAGCCCTGGTGCGAAAACCGCAAGTCTCTATCTTTTTAAATAGCCGAGATACCCCGTAAAAGTATCGAAATTTGGACACCCTGTACAGGGAAGTCCAATATTAGAGGACGTGCGTCGGCTGTAGCCGGGAACCAATAATGACAGAACTTACGGAAAAACTATTTATAGGTAAATCGGCCAAGACAAATCGCTGTAAATTATTTTCAAGTTTGATAGTTGGTCGCTAGGGGGCGTAACAGCAACACAAAAGTATAAATGCCAATTTTCTCTTAAATTTCCCCAATTGAGGTATGTTGAAAATATAAGCATTATATTCTTCAACTAATTACGCAATTTTCTGCTTCAAACCGTTTTTGTCTATTTTCAAAAATAAAGTGATGGAGAAAGGTCAAACATTTTTACTTTCAAATGTTCATATCTCTGTTTTGAATAAACAGATTTTATTTAACTTGCTGTCGAAAAAGGGTGCTTTTTTACTCTACTCGTGTAGCTATAAACTGTACCGTAATCACTTTTTTAGTGATCACTAGATGGGCTATTTCGGAATTCTCCAAATAATGCTGGTTTTCCGAAAAAATCAAATGGTACACGATGACTTTTATATCACAATTTATTTGGTAGTTGCGGAATTTAACTTATGAAAGTTGATAATGGTTTCTCGTATCTGAAACGTCGGATTAGAAAATTAACCTTGCTGTTCTGTAGAGGAGAAAAAGTGACAATGACAAAAAGAAAATTATTTTCATCTCTTATTTCAATCAATCCTAAAATTTTGGGAAAACCAAAAAACTAGAAAAAATAAGACTCGAATAGAAACTTTAGTAATCTTGCAAAACTCTAAAGAACAAAACTTAACAAAGGAACAAAACAAAAAATACTAAAATTGATTCATACTAAGTCTCATAATCATATAAGTTTCGCAATAAAATAGCTAAAGCTAGGGCGAGGCAAGGAGGACTCGGTCTGGGCAAAAAGATTAAATCGAGTTCTACCTTGTTTCAGTAATCAACAAAAAAAAATGACTAAAAACTAATAACAAATATATTTAAAATGACTGAAAAACTGCTTTCGGAAATGCTCAAAATGCCGACCGTCATTGTCAATACAAAGTTGCACTCTTTCCTGTATCGATTGAACTGCAACCTCCACTTCTGCTATAGAAATATTGGTAGGGGGGGAGTGGAGGCTGCAGTTTAATCGACACAGGAAAGATTGCAACTTTATATTGATAATGACGGCCGGCATTTTGAGCTTTTGCGAAAGTAGTTTTCAGTAATTTTGAATATATTTGTTGTAGGTTTATTGTTAGTTGTTAGTTTATTTCGTCGTTTCTTTTTCTTGTTTTACTGAAGCAAGGTAGAATTAGGTTTAATGTTTTTGCCCAAACCGAGTTCTGCCCTGCCTCGCCCTAGCTTTAGCTATTGTAGACTGAGTTTTAGTATTTTTTCTTTACAGTTATGCGAGATTACTAAAGTTTCTACTGGGGCCTTGTTTTTTCCAGTTTTTTGGTTTTCCTAAAATTTTAGGATAAATCGAAATGAGACATGAAAATATTTTACACTTTGCCAATGTCACTTTTTCTCTTCTACAAAACGGCAAGGATAATTTTCCAATCCGAAGTTTCGGATTCGAGAGACTATTATCAACTTTCTTAATTTAAATGGGGGCCTGGATTTTTTTATTTATCATAACTACCGAATAAACTGTGATATAAAAATAAAAGCGTACCATTTGATTTTTTTTGAGAAAATTAGCATTATTTGGAGAATTCCGAAACAGCGCCATCTAGTGACCACTAACAAAGCCATTATGGTACAGTTTATGGCTCCATGAGTAGATAACAAAGACACTTTTTTTCGACACCAAGTTGAATAAAATGGGTTCATCCAAAACAGAGATATCAACATTTGAAAGTAAAAATGTTTGACCTTCCCCCACCACTTTATTTTTGAAAATAGAGTCAAGCAAAGAGTGCGTAAATGGTTGAAGAATACAATGCTTATATTTTCAATATACCTCAATTAGGGAAATTTAAGAGAGAATTGGCATTTATACTTTTCTGTTGTTACGTCACTTAGGGGTTAATTTTCGAATTTGAAAATAATTTACAGCAATTTCTCTAGCCGATTTACCGATTTTTTTCTATTCTAAATAACATAAAGGGATTTTTGTGTTTTTTTTAAGACATTTTTAACTATTTAGTTAGCTTACTGTTATTCTGAATTATAGTTTTTCGCTGATGTCAAGCATATTTATTGTTTTTAGATTTAGGTATACGGATTTTAATAACTACTTATGTTATGATATAGGTAGGTATGATATAGGTATAGAGTTTATCTTTAAAATTATTTAGTTTGTCACGGTGTAATCAGTTTTGTTGCCGATATATTTATATACTTTATTTGTCCTACAAACACGGTACATTTAAAAATTAATTTAAATATTTATTTTTTATTAGTATCTTAGATAAAAAAGTGATGTGATACTTTTTGGAGTTCCTTATCATATAACTTTACTTATTTTTTCTCTCGTGCGTCGTTCTAAATCTTTTGCTTTACCTTCTGTCTCATTTTGGTGAACTAAATAATTATCTCTCCAATACAAAATTTAAAATCATTGACCTTACAAAAATCTGGCTAAGACCAGATTTACCTGGTAACTACATCCACCTAGAAAACCAAATTTTAAAAAGAAATGACAGATAGGGTCGTTGAGGTGGGGCGTTGCGGTATATATTAATAAATATATAGAGTATGATGTAATATTTACCGAGCATATGAATTTCTTTTGAGTATTTGAATAAAGTTAATGATTAAAAAGCAAGAATTAGTTGTGGGCATAGTATGCAGACCACCAAATTTTAATACTGTCTTTTTTTATAAAAACTTTTGAAGAGTCACTAGCTAATATATTTTTATCGTATAATCATATATTTTGCTTAGGAGCCTTTAATAATATAGATGTACTAAAACTTCGCAACACATTAACAAGTCAGCTTTTATCAACAGCGAAACCATTTAATTTGGAACAAACAATTAGAGACCAGTCCTTAATTGATCTAGTTTTTACTAAATCGGATAAGGTAATAAAATGGGGGAATTGTGGATTGTCATTTTTCTGACCACTGCTTAGTTTTTTGTTAAATTAAATATATTTCGGAGCCTAGAGTACCAAAACAAATAATTTATACATGCATTAAAAATATTAATTTGCATTTTTTCAAGAGAGATTTGGCAGTTGTCCCGTTTGATGAAAATATTAAATTTATACATACAAATATTTCAGCGCCCCTGATCGTTATGCGCATGTTAAATCTTTTACAGAACATATAAAACCTTTTCAATCTTGGATTACTAACAATATTAGCCGAGTGAAATAACTTACTTAAGACTTTAAAAGTAGCAAAAATCCTAGCAAACGGGCCGGTAATAAAAATGAAAAAAAAAAACTTATTATAAGTACCGTTTCCAAAACAGCACCATACAAAAAAATTGAAAAAAATTAATAAACCGCTCCCAAAAACAATAAAGAAAATACCAGAGAACTTTGAAAATGTAACTGATTTTAATTCATATTTACATATTCAACCGACTTTATCAATAATCCCAGAAAGGGTGTTAAAACACCAAATTAGTTCACATGTAAATGCAAATAACATCTTACCCTTGAAACAGTCTGGCTTTCGTCCGGGTTTTGGTGGTGAAACAGCGATGGTAGATGTGATCGATAATATCGTATCGGCACGAGATATCAATAAAATTACTGCTTTAATTCTTTTAGACCTTACCAAGGCCTTTGACTCTTTAAACATATAATTTTTAATTTCAATACCACATTAGATCGGGTTTTCATTGAATGCTATAAATCTCATAAAATCATTTCTAACCAACAGATTTCAGCGTGTTAAAATTGGCAATAATATTTCTGTTGCTTTTAAAGTTGCTAGTGGAGCAACACAGGTTACTATTTTAGATCGTATTTTATTGAGCATATAATATCAGACAACGCAAAAAGTTTAGGACTAGCTTTAGATTCGCAGCTCCGTTTTAAGTCCCACGTTTCACGTATGCTCCAGAAAACAGACGCCACATTAAAATCAATATAACTTCTTGGACATTACCTGGATAAAAATATTTGAAAAAAGCTTTGCGACTCTCTAGTTTTGTCACATTTTACTCATTGTGACCATGTCTATGGATCATGCTTAGATCAAGATTTGCGTAGAATTCAAAAAGTACAAATAATTGCGTTAGATTTATATTTGGAATAATATGTCGAGTATCTCACAAAGTTAAGTAACTTCCGTAGTTAAATATGAGCAATAGACGTAAATTAAACGGTGTGTATTTATATTACAGGATCGTTTAATTCAAATCTCCGCCATACCTGTATAATAAAATTACTTCTCGTATAGATATCCACCACCTAAACTTACGTAGAAATACCTTGACTGTTCCACGTCATACTGAAATGTACAACAGAGGTTTTTTATACAATATAACGGTAAAAATAAACAAAATATTCTTAGATTTAGTACATAACAAGGCACGACCTCAGTTGTTTAAGAAAAAAAAAATAACCAGAGAACTTCTTGATTCTCAGTAAGTATTACTTTTTACTATTACTTTTATCTCAACTTTCTCGTCAGCATTCTTTTCTCTCCGACTTTCTTCATTTTGGATTTTTTTGATTCATTTGGTTCCTTCTTCAACCAGTATATTTTTTTTTGTATTACAAATCAACTATTGCTAGCAATAGTTATTCTTATATTTCTATTGATGTTAATGTGTATTATGATTATATTTTTTTGTACGGCAGCATTGGAAGAATAAAATTTGCTATGGGTAGAATTCTGAAATGCGCGCTTTTATTTACTGTAAACATGATGTGTTAAGTATCCAGTGGTCCTGTATGTAATAAACTTATTTTATACTAAATAATAAACGTCTTTATTATTATTATTATCGAAATTGACAATCAATGTCTCAACAAATGTTGGGTTCCAAGCCAATCCCGGATACATGCATCAAAAGGAGTGGGACGGTTTCTATGAATTCTATGTGTTCCTGTAAGATTTTCTCAGTATGTGGAAAGTACTGAGCCGGACTGCCTTCTGGATCTCAATGGTGTTAGTATGCAGTCGTATAATTTTCAGGTACTGTTCTAATGTTTTTGGAACTAGTCCATTTGATGATACGTCGCCATATCCGTTGTATCTCGATTATTTAACTGTACCACATCAGACCGATTATTCATGACCCGTCTGTCGGTAATAATTGCCTAGTCGTAGTACAGTTTAAAGGCGTTATTTTCAAGCACTGAACTTGGTTGGTATTTATAATAGGGCACAAAGGTATTCAGGAGCCCATATTTATTGGCAAGCTTCTGGTGTATGATGTTACATACCTGGTTATATAGTCCGTGTCCTAGGTAAGTGCTACCAGATTTTATATGTTGTATAATCTCTGATCTCTCGTTACATGTCACTTAAGGTCACTATGCGGTAGAGCCTTAATGTTTATGCCTTGTTGATGAAGAAATCTTCCAATTTTTACAGCTATCGGGAGTGCGAATTGGTCAAGTCAACAAGGGATCTTCCACCTTCTCTTCGTGCTAAGGTCATTCGGAGAGTAGATCTTGGGTCGTGTGACTTGTACTTGGTCATTATTAGGCGAGCAGTTCGTTGTAGTAGCTCTAGTCCCGTGATAGTTCATACCAAGATTCCAAAAGTGTAGATCAGCACGGGCACAGGTGTTAATTGCTGTAATACAATTTAGGGCGTTCAGTTTTGTCTTCAGAAGACCTCGCAATCTTTGAACCTACTGATCTTTCAGCTTGGCATTTCCTTACTTATCCTGGAGCAGTCTAGCTTATTGGAACCCTAGGTATTTGTAGGTCTCTCCTTGGTTCATTGGTAGAACTATTTCTCTATTGGGTAGGGCTACATCAACATTAATGACTTTGCCTTTTACGATATTTACACTGTTAAACGCTTTTTATAGTTTATAAAAGCAGTGTTTGCATCGTTTTTTTTGTGCCTGGTTAAGTACCACAAAGTCGATGATATGTTCTTTGCATCCTTGATGATCTCGAATGCATCTCTTCTGTTCCTCGGCTAATAGGTTTTGACTGTCAATATGGTGATAGATACGATTTGCAATGCAGCTTGTTAGGATCTTGTACATGGTGGGCAAACAAGTGATGGACCTGTACTGGGACGGGTCATCTGTCCTATTGCTTTTGAGTAACATAATTGTAGTACACAGCATGAGAAATGCGGGGGTTGTTTCCGGATGATGCATGATTTTGGTAAAATGACGGGCCATAGCTTCATGGAGGACCTTAAATTTCTTGTACCAGAAATTGTGAATATGGTCAACTTCTGGGGACTTCCAGTTGCTCCTTCCCTTAATAAAGCTTCTAACTTCCTCCTGATATGATATATGATGATAGAGTTAAATTCCATTTGAGGTGTTTGAATTTGATCACGTTGAGATTGTATCCATGTAGCATTTCGGTTATGCTCTTTTGGTTTTTCCCAGATATTCAACCAATACTCAATCAAATGCTCTTTGCTCGGCAGCAGCTCAGTATTTGTTTGATCTTTGTTGTTATTGATATCCCGATAAAACTGTCTTTGATTGGTGTTGAAAAGCCAGTGTCGTTTTCTCTCTGAGCATTTGTTGTATCTCTGTAGACATTTCGCTTTAGCTTTTAGTTTTTGATTTATCATTATTATTATTATTATTATTATTATTATTATTACTGTAATTATGATTCTTATATAAAATTATAGGATTTTTTAGTATCAGAATTAGTTTGTGGTGATTCTCTTGAACTAGGCAAATTATCGGTTACTTTCACTAGTGCGTGACTATCGCACAATTTTGTTATGAACGCAAAAATGACTATCATTAAAATAAAAATTTAACAGATAATTTTAAATGTTCATCCTAATTAATAATGAACTATACTCTAAAAACTAAACCTATGAAGCTTGGAAAAATAAGTGTGCGGTTGAAATCATAAAAGTGGACGTTAACTAGAAACTGAACTTCAAATTAAAGTTGCATTGGGATCGACCTTAATAAATTTAATAGAGTGCAGCAACAGCGAGTCGTCGACAAAATTAAAAAATAGATTATACAACAGGTTTACTTATATATAAGTAAACCTGCAAAACTGCTTGTTTCAAATGTATTTAAAGCCACAAAATTGCAGTTAAACATAATCTAATCATACATTAGAGTGGTGTATTATTTGGAGTTAGAATCGAGTAAAAAAAACAAAATGTGTTACAGAAAGGGGTTAGAACTTAATAAAAAAACAAAAGTTGTTGCAGAAAGGGCCCAATAAAAATAAGGTCAATTTTATCGAAATGCAATCAACCTATAGGAGAGCCGCAACACAACTTATTATTAATACGAAATTAATTGTTATACTTACAATTAAGTTTGACTTTGGTGTCACATTAATGGTTAAAACTAGAAGAAACATGACGATGTTAAAAATATGAACCTAACTGCTTGGTTCTCCTTTCTGTAAATATCTACATTTATTATAAAGTTTTCGACGCTCAGCCATACGAAAAGTTTCGAAAAAAACAACACAAAAAATATTAAGAATCATTTGTATTTTTTTGGTAGTTGTACCATAAATAGTGTAGTATGGTAAAGTATCACCCTGTATAGCGGATGGCTATTATTAGTATATTGCAATTGTTTAATACGTATGTGCGAAATAATCACGCTGACGAGGCATCGTGTTAATGGCAATGTACTGGATGCAGTCCGATAGACAGAGAGATTATAACTAGCTAGAGACCAGAGTGATATAAAGGACAAGGGCGGACCTTGTTGGTCCGGCTCTTGGGCTGTACTATATGTAGTTATAATAATAGTTAATAAAAGGTGTTCTTAGTACAGCGTCTTTCTTTACGCATCAACCTGGACAGAAGAGTAAGATGAACAACCCTAATAGATACGTTATTCAACCCCAAATAATAAGTTATTACAATAGTTTAATATATAGGTAGAGTTGAAAGAGATATTATTTTATATTATTGAATATATTAAAATAGGCCGTATTTTATTTTTCTATATCCGTTATTTTAATTACACTATTTTAATTTTTTTTTGTATTCCTATCGTTTCAGAAATTATTCTTTTTTTATAATTAGATTTGGGATCTAACACAATGGCTCTGCGAAAATCAAAGTTATATCCTGTATTAATTTTGTGCTCAACTAGTGTCGTTCGGTTTGTTTTTGTAACTCAGTTTTTTTGGTCATTTTTATGTTCTTTAATACATTTTGTACATTGGGCGCAGGGGATGTTGTATACTATGTTAGATTTAAGTTCAGTTTCTGTTTTTGCTTTTAGTTTTCAATAGAAATATATCCCTACTGATGTATTTCCACTATATTGGGCACTTTTGATTTTTTTCATTGTTAACAAACAACAAAAACATTTTTTAATATCTCTGTTAAATTTTCAATGTAAGGTAATGTAGGCTCGCCTGGATATGGTTTTGAGTCAGTACATCAGATTTTATTTTGATTTAAAATTTTTCTAACTAGAGAAACTGGGAAACTATTTTTTACCAACATATTCTCAATATATTGCAAGTTCTTTTTATGGAACCTATTAGAAGAAAGAGAAAAAGCTCTACCTGAGAAGGTTAGTTTGTGATACCAGTTATTTATTGATCCATCGTATTCCTGATTATTTTAACGTCGAGAAAGGAAATACATTGTTGGGTTTCTTTTTCTAAAGTAAACTGTAGCTTAGAATGATAACTATTAAAAATTTTCAGAATAGTCTCACACTGTGTTTTAGCGATTGAGGTTAGTATGTGGTCTACGTATCTTTTGTAAATGGGTAATGCAAATGAAAGCAAATATATGCAGCTCTCCTGTAAATCCTCTATAACTAGATTAGAGCAAATCGGCGACAAACAGGTTCCGATTTTCATCTCATATGATTTGTAAAATTGATTACCATACTGAAAATAGTTGTTTTCAAATATAAATGTTAGCAATTAAAAAAGTCCTCAAGGCAATTTGTAGATTGTTCCAATAGGTACCACTTTTTCTTAACTAAATTGACAACAGCGTCGGTAGAAATGTTAGTAAATAACGAGACGTCATCCAAAGAAATAAGTTCATAATCCTTTGGTAAGGTCAGGCATCTCACACATGTCACAAACTGAAACGAATTCCGCACATTTGTCTCGTCTTTCACAAATAATTGAGTTAAGATTATCGTTAAAAACTTTGTGAGGTCATATAAAGGCGAGGCAATGAATGATATTGGTCTGAGAGGTATGTTATTTTTATCTACTTTAGGTTGGAAGTAAATTTTTGGTGGGATGGCAGAACTTGTTTTAAGTTTTTTTCGCATCTTGAGTTTACAGAAAATACGACATTTTTACCTCGACCTCTAAAACACACTAATATATAACATATTTTCTTTCTCTCGACGTTAAAGTGATCAGGAGTAACGATGGAAGAATAGATACTGACTGGTATCACAAACCAACCTTTTTAGAAAAGTTCTTGAATTACAATTCATAATACCCGTTCAACAAAAGATCAACATTATTAAACATTTAAAATAAAGAGCTTTATCTTTTTCTTCCACTAGGTTCCTTAAAAAGAACTTGCAATATATTGAGAATATGTTGGTGAAAAATAATTACCCGGTGTCTCTATTTAGAAAAATAATAAATTAAAATAAAATATGAATTACGGACACAAAACCAGATCCAAATGAGCCTACAATTCATTGCAAATTACCTTTCCTTGAAAACTTAACACAGAAATAAACCACTGTTAACAATGAAAAAATTAAAATTGCTATTCAAAATTAAAAGTAAAAACCGAAACTGAACTTAAATCTAACATAATATAAAGTTTGGCACACGAATCTGAGTCTATGAAAAGAATGTGAGTAACTATGGAAACGGTGCAATGATCACTCGCGCTTGGCTACATCTCTGAATATCCATAGAAACGGCCTCCTTTTGACATATCTCCTCCTTTCGTCGTTTTACTTTACAACACCCCCCTGCACTCAGTATACAAAGTGCTACATAGGACAAACAGGTAGATATTTCAAACAAAGGATTAAGGAACAATACCAAAACAAACCCAATGGCACTAGTTGAGCACAAAATTAGTAGTTTCTAGTAAAATTTTAAGAATATAGGGCACAGTCACCACATCGTCCAGAAATGTCATTGTTGAAGAAAAACATATTGGCTTTACAGAAAAAATACGCAATAGAACAATATAAAAAATGATGTTGAAAGGTCTCGGTAACTAGGCGATTATTAAAAAAACATCATGTAAATTGGTGCACTACAACTCTCTCACGAACTTGCTGAAAAATCTACTTTTGATATTTTTGTATGAACAACAAGACAGTTGCGAAATGTAGATAATTAAGAAAAAAAGACTTGTTTTTTTTATGCCGGATCGCAACCTCAAATAATACACCACTCTAACATATCAACAAGAGGATCGCTATCGAAAACTATTTAGAATCTAATCATATAGTTTTGTTGTAAAAACTGCCTGTATCAGTTAAAGGGGCAAATAAAGTTTAAAGAGCTGGCCATTACATTATTGAAATCATCTTTAGTTTGTCGTATATTTTGTAATAGACTACTATTTTAAAACGACCAATATATTATTCAGTGAGTTAGTAGATAAAATAAATTATCTATTTATCCTATTTTTTGATATAACTTAATTAATTTGACTATGTTTTCAAAAATAATGGCCATGCGTTAAAAAAAACCTATACAGCTCGAATTGCCGATAAAATTTGTGGGCATAAATTATATATTCAATTTAAGTTGTGTTAGCCCTAATTACTTTGAAAAGACAATGAGCACCTAGAAAAAAAATTCAGGGGAAGGTTTAAAATTTGCAATGATAAATGGAAATCTATAATTCGTATATTAGTTTTTTTACGGTCTTTCTGAAGGAATACATTTTAGGTCTTAGTAGAAAATTTAAAAAAATCGGAAATATTGAAATTATTATATTCTGCGGAAACGGCAATATTTTTTTTATTTTTTTCGAAATACATAATTCGTTTTGCTACAAATTTTACGGGGGGGAGGGGTGTTTTACCACAAAAACTCTCCCACTGGCTCGAAACATTTAAAAATATATGTTAATTTGAAAAATTTAAAAAAGCAGTATTTTTTGTTTTGGACTTTTAAATTACCTAATCTCTGATAAGGTCTAATCCCAAAGACCTTAATTTCTTAATTAGATCTTCAATGATTTAGGTATATGAATACAAAGCAAGTGTGTATAATATGACATATAATATGTTGCACTTTGTATATTTTTAGGTTTTATTAATTATTATTATTAAATACATGAATGAAATGACGAAATTAAGATTTGCACCACAAGGCCAATCAATATTCTTATAAGTATATCGCGTGCAAGTGAAGGCGATACGACGTTTTAAATTCGATATCTGCCCTGCATAAACACTTTTTGACTGCATAATAATTCTATAAAAATCTTTAATGATGTCGAAAAATCCTCTTTCCAGGACAATTTTAAGTTTTTCATTCTCCTATTACCATAACAATTTCGTTCAAGGCTGGCTGAATCTAACAGGGAATTTAACTGTCTAACTGTCACGACCAATTTCATAGTTGGATGATGGTGATTTCTGAACAGAAATTATATTGCTGTATTTTGGAGCTAGAATACTAATTTAATGTATAACTCTATTACTACTTTAAACCGGAATTATTAGTCCTACTTTTTATTTTGAAGAGTAATTACATATTTTTTCTTTTAGGAAATAAACTCTTACACAAAACTATTAGATCTCAAAATTTAAAGTGGACTTTATTCTTATTTTGTTCCTTATATTAAGGCGCAAAAATTCTCTATTTCAATATTGGTTGTTGTAATACTGAACGTTAGTGGCTGTTACCTGATGGAATTCCATTACAAAAAGCAAAATACTAATATATTAATTTAAAAATGCCATATAATGAATTTTTACACGACGCGTTTCGCTAATACTGTAGTCTGGTGTTTACTACATACCAGGGGTGTAGCTACCGCTATATCAGCTGTATCAATGATACAGGGTTCCCGACCTTAGAAGCCCCCAAATCCAAATAAAAAAATACCTTTTCTATAAAAATAATCGACCTAAATTTAAAAAAAAATGGTTGATCAAATTACTGGCTATAAAACAAAATTATCCAATAATTATGAAACCTTTATATCAAATTAATTTAAGTTCATCCAAAAAAGACGAACGTAGTGAATGTCAAAGTATCGTAAATATGATGGAGAGTTATGATTTTATACTCTGTGTCAGATTATTTTCTCAGCTGTTTTAAATTATCAAACTGGTTTCTTAAGCTCTACAACATAAGCATACTAAGCTACAAAAATCCAGTAATTTGCTAAATAATCTCCTTGATAACTTGATTGAATTAATAAAACCAAACTCTTTCAATATCTTATTAGAGGAAGCCACAGCTCAAGCAAAAGAGTGGCATGTATCACCTGTTTTTAAAAATAATAGACAGAAAAAACAAAACGATTTTTTGATGAGCTAGCTGAAGACGAAAGAATTTGTGATCCTGAATCGCGGTTTAGATTAAATATATATTACCGTACTCTAGATCTTTTAATTTCTCAAATAATTTTATTTGGGATCTTACAGCCAGAAAAACTGATGAGAGAAAAATCATTTAAGTATGTTCTATTGTATTGTTCCTTAGAGTGTTCCCATTCTTTATAGATAAACGTGTTAATTATTTTGGTTTTACCTGCATTTTTTAGAATCGTTGTTTTTTAGTTTTTATGTACGTTATTAGAAACAGCTCCCATTTACGTGTTTTTTTTTGTATCTACAAATGTTAGAAAGGACTCCTGTTAGTATCCTTTTTTTGTTACAGAATAGCTGTATATTTTTTCGTTTTTATGTTTTGTTTTTATTATTTTCTGGAAGAGGTTAGGAATTTCTGCTACAGGGCTCCCAAAGGTCTAGCTACGCCACTGCTACGTACTAATTTTAAGAATAATTCTACATTTGGTATTAACAATGTCTCTCTAACCTACGGTTTCTTATTTAAATTTTATAAACTAGGTACAAAAGCTGGTTTTTAACCACCATAACCTTAAGTAACAATATTTGGAATTTCAGAAAATGTTTAGTAAAGGAGAATTGTTAAGTTCTATAAATTAGAATCGTTTAGACGGTTTATTTTTAAAATTTCCAATAAGTTTAATTTAGGCCCTTAATTATCTACATGAAGGATCTTAAAATCGTCCTTAAACACATGATCCTCCCTGATAATATGGCTTGCTAATGTTGAGTTATATTTATTGGGAATAAAACTGAATTTATGTTTGTTTATCTCCTGTTTAGAGGTTCCACCCGTCTGTTCAATAAATGTCGTTGGGCATGAACCACATGTTAACTGATAGGCCCCAGACTTTTCATTTTATTACTCTTGGGTTTTGTGTTTTTCAGAAATTTTCCGAGGGAATTATTAATTTTGAAAGAGGTCTTTATATTCTGCCTGTTAAGACAATGTTTATTTTTTAAAGAGGGCCTTCAGCAGTATGTTATTATTTTAAAATGATTGGGGTATGTTTTACAAATAGTTTTCTACTTTAACTTGTTATTTTTTATTTGTTCTACTATTGAAACTGGGTAGCCATTATTAACTGCATTTTGTTAAATTAATCTCATCATTAAAACTATCTTCTGACAACAAGATGCTTATCAATATATGGATCATACTGTGAAGCGCTGCTAATTTATGTTCTTTGGGATGTGTAGACTTGTAATGGATAACAGTATCAGTATGTGATAATTTATGGTTTTTTCAGTGATATAATTGTAATTTTTTAATGTTACTGCTTCTAATCTGTTTACTTAATTACAACTTTTACGTATCAGAACCTTCCTGAACCTTGCAGCGACTACTCCATTACATCCAAATGTACTCCTACAAGGTATTATTATAAAGTAAAACGAACCGTTACAGATTTTAAAAACACATATTACCGTTAGTTTTTCGCAAAATATGACTAAATTAATCTACTTTAACACATTAATATAAGAAAATTTGGTCAGCTAAAAGGATAATTAATGAAATTTATATTAATTTCAGTCTACAAAGAGTAATATGCCGCAGAAAAAAATCGAAATTTACTTGTCACTGACAACCTCTGTCAGCGTCGGCTGTAAATGTAGGGATATGTTAATGCTTTACTCTAATAATCTATGTGAAGTATCTAGAGGCATCTTATTTTTTCACTTAGATTTTTAACAAATAACAATGTTTGTGCAAGTGATTAATGACAGTTGTCTCCCAAGTGAACTTAGTAATGTAGTATGTACTGAAGAAGGCCTACAAAATAAAGTTTCTTTTATGCTAATTTTTGAGAGCTTTTACCTCAAATTGGGGTGCTTTATAAAGTAAAATATACATTAAGACATGAAACAATATTGTCTTTACAGCAAAATAAAACCAAAATATAATAATGTGCAATATTTAATAAATTTTCTTGGAGTAAACTTAAACTTAAAATATTTACGGTCACAGCCATTTACAAATTCATCACAAACACTTTATAATTACAAGCAAAAAGGAGGTGCACCAGGCTTAAACACATTTCTCCATATGGCCAATTCCTTAGAAATTATTGTTTGAATCAATATTCATTTTAATAATTACAAAAACTAACAAAATAATACACTAAAAGAAGAAACCTCATAAGGAACCCACGTAGGCAAAAAGTAAACAAAATGATTTTAGACGCAATATGGCCGAACCAGTCAAAAATTGGTTATCCTACTGTCGCCACCGTCCTTATAAAGTCACTGTATTCGGTATAGTTGTGTATGTGTCATAGACCATAACCTACCAGTGACAAGTTAAAATAGCAATGACATCACGTCATATAAGACAAAAAAGTAGCTTTCGTCATTCATCCACATTTTATAGAAAATTAAAAATATCATCACTTGGTTATGTCATACCTAAACAAAACAACATAAAGCGGTATTTTAAGGAAACACCGTAACGTACCACATTAGTGTTCAAGACTTCAAAGTAATTGGGTATAAGTGACAGCTGGGTATTTAAAGAATCCAAAACTATAAAAGCGTATAGAGGCAGTAGTAGACCCTTGGTGTTAAGAAATGCAGCTAACTTCAAAGCAAAAGTCCAATAGAACGCCATTGTTTATTTTCATCTCCCCTATAAATATTTAGCTATAATGTTTATTTTTGTGAGTATGAAGATTAAAAATGCATACACATTAAACATCATGATAAAAAAGAATCAATCAATAATTACTATTTAATCCAAAGTCCAAAATAAAATTTTTGAGATTTAAATTGTCCGATATATTTGACTAAAATGTACTGAAAATTAAGAAATTTTAAAGGCGCGTCATTTTTCTATGACTATCCTCACCATATTCACCAGAGAAATTGCCTGCGTTTTAGTTTTAGGTCCTTAGCATAGCTAGAAAACTAAGTGAAACGCAAGTATCCTACCTCAACAACTAATAGCGTATCCTATATAAGCTCTACACACCATTTTCCCAATTTGAGTGTTTGTAGTCGCCATAACTGTTTTCTTTGTATTAAACAGAACCCTACATATCTTTCAAACGGATTAAATAAAAATAGAAATAAGGAAGTAACAAATAAATAATATTCAAATATGAACCATTACAAAACACTTGCAATTTTTTGATTATGTCACAAGTTATCTTCCAGCGACCACCATTTCTGAAATTCTACCCTCAACAAGCAGGTTTGTATCCAGCGGAATTTGAAAGTTACAAAGCACTATAAAATGACCAGAAAAATTCAAGAATCCATAATAATTAAAAATCAAGGTGATTTAAATAAAATGGAAGAATTATTAAAACTACCAGTAGTATATAATAATAACGAACGACCCGTCTCATATAACCGTCGCCCTCAGGTGGGGGTGTATAAGGAAGTATTATAGTCACCAACACTTCATTCTCCTTTCGTACACGGAACAGGCAGTTTCAAAAATTCCAAGTTTAATTTTGGGGAAATGTCAGCAAACTTTTATCTTTCAGAACAAGAGTGGTGAATGGATGTAATCCTGCAATGAAAACATATAATATACTGTGTGTGCCATATTGTTAACAACATATGAGAAACTTTTTTATGATTGATTTCCAGAAAATGTTATTCTTGATAAAAGTTAGTTTCATCATTTTGACTGCGTTAAATCTTCAGATAAGCATGATGTTGGAAACATCCGTACAGTAAAAAGTGGGATTAGGCGAAAAAATGTCGAAAAGTTTTATTTGAAAAAAGTTTCTAGAATTCAAAGACCGGTTACAAATTTTGAATAAAAAATTCCAACTAAAGGAAGTACCAGATTTTCCACTATAGAACATCTATATAAATACCTACAAATATCGATTTGCACAGGGAACTCTACTGTTGTAACATTGAGTTTTACAAAAATTATTAATTGTTTTTATAACATTTTTCGCTAAAATATTAAAACAAATTCTCTAGGATGAAAACAAATTTTATTCACAATTGCATTTCTTAATAAATTAGTTTCATCCTATTTAATTTGCTTTAATATCTTAATGAGGGATTTTATTAAAACTATCAACTCTAATGTTAGTTAGAAAGTTCCAAATTTATAATAAACATAAAATCTTATGACAAAATTTAACCTTAGCTGAGCGCATAATTAATACTTGTAGATTTAATGCAAACATTATTTTAAAAATAAACAATAAAAAATATACAATACATAAAATGTGGTTTGATTAAAAAAAATCTTGTTTAATATTCGGCTGCACATTTCCCGAGCAAAAAATTTAAAATTTTTAAATAATCATATTTATCTGTTCACATATTCTAGGTAAACTAAAATGTTGTTTTAAAGCTTAAAATATGAGCATCACTGTGATTAAATATTTAATTTTCGCCAGTTACGGGAAATATGCACTGTTCGATGCTTAGAGGCATTCGTTAATGTTTGCACTATTAAGTTTCGCTAACGCGAAATATTAAAAAGAAAGATACCTAGTCTAATTCAAATTTTTGATAAAAATGACTTACAGGAACTGAAAATGATACCGGGTGACAATGGAACTACTACCCAGGGCGCCATTTGACAACGGCTAGAGATAAAAGTATGGAATTTGGTTTACTGATAGGGTTGAATATTGTAAACATTTGTAACATTAAAACAATTGAATATCATTTCCGGTTTCTTCAAAAATGACCGCGACTTCGTTATTTTATATGGAACTCCCTGTATATTTTATGTTTTTCGAACTCTCTTAACAATTCTAACTAACTTTTATAGTACATAACCTACGTCTAAAATGTATAGTTTTCCAAATACAGCCACTTAAACATGTGCCATAATTCTCACTTAATTGTATTTTATGGAAAAACGGAGTAGGCCAGGATAAAAACAATCAGGGTTATTTACTCTTTATTATTATTATTTTTAGCCTTTATCCAAGAAAATGTCAAAAAAGAAAATTTTTCGATTTTTAAAAAAATGTGTTTTTCGCAAATCGATTTTTCAAGTTTTGATCAGAACCTGTTCAAGAACTTTATCCACATATGACAAATTCAACTTCCATTGACCACTGCAAACTTAAAAATTTGATATTCTATTTTCATGTTAATGCTCATCTAAAGCGAAAATCAATATTACTATTCTTACGATGTTAACTTATATTTATGCAAGGCGAAAAACAGTTAGTAGACCCGTTATGGTACAGGGTCTGATCAAAATTTGAAAAATCGATTGGCGAAAAACAAATTGTCTCTTTAATCTCGGAACATTTTCTGGTTGACATTTTGTTGGATGAAGGCGTGAATAAAAAGTAAATAACGGTGATTATTTTTATCCTGACCTAGTCCGTTTTTCCATAAAAATTAAGTCGGAATTATGGGACATTTTTAAGTGGCTTTATTTGGAAAGCTATACATTTTAGACATAGACTTCGTTATACAAAAGTTGTTTTGAATTGTTAGGAGAGTTCAAAAAACATAAAATATACAGGGTGTTCCGTTTAAAAAAATGAAGTCGCGGTCATTGCCGTGGAAACCGGAAACGATATTCAATTGTTTTTATGTTACAAATGTTCACAATATTCAACCCTACCAACACACCAAATTCCATATGTTTAATTCTAGCCGTTTTCAGATGGCGCCCTGGGAAGTAGTTTCATTTTCACCCGGTATATATAATGTTAAACTGTCCCTAAAATTTTATTTTTTGAAGTCGGTGTCAAACTAGTGTAATCAGTAAGTACGACACAAAATATATTCTTATGTTTTGTGCTTTGACTAGGAATTTGATTATAAATATTTGGTCAACAGTAAAAGTTATGGTACGAGCAGGGATCGAACCTACACCTCTGGATCTCTAGCCCATTGTTCTAACCAATTGCGCTATCATACCACTGCTAATCAATTCGTTAGAACTGATACATATTCAAACCCACCACCATAACCACTGTTGATCCACCTTATGGCGCAGTATTCCTGATTGACCTCTCTATTAGGTTCCGCCTATAATAGTAAATTTACAATTTTTACGTTATGCCCGTATAAACCAAATTTTTAATAGAATTATTTTATCAGTTTTTTAAACTGTGAAATATTTGATCAACAGTAAAAGTTATGGAACGCCTCGCCATAAGGTTAGAATATTTAGCAGGGTCAACAATGGTTATAATACTGGTGGGGTTGAATATGTAAAAGTTCTAGCGAATTGATTATCAGTGGTTCGACTGTGCTATTGGTTAAAGCAATGGACTAGAGATCCAGAGGTCAGGGTCCAATCCCCGCTCGTACCGTAACTTTTCCTAAAAAAAATATTTCACGGTTTAAAAAACCGATAAAATACTTCTATTGAATATTTGATATTAGTTGATTTTTTCTTAGATTTTATATTCATATATATATATTAGTAAGACAACTAAGGATCTAGAGGTGTGTTCGGAGTTGCAACACAATGTTGTCTCGTAACCACAGCATTTGGGGGCTTTTAATTGAAATCATTTCTATAACTGTGAATTCTATTTGTCAACGATAAGTGGCCAAAGGAGCAACTGTGGGGTTTGGTGCTTCCAAGGACCCCTCAAGTTGTCAATATGATTATAAGGAGTTTTATGAAATAACATATTATTTTTAAAATATATTTTCACTATAAAGGCAGGAAAACATATAAATGAAGGAAAGAACATTAAAATGGAAAAAAGTTACGCCCATTTTATTCATGTATTTAAGAAGCAGGATCTAGTCGCTTCATCATGTCAATAATATTACGTACCAACAGCAGAAACTTAGCTTAATTTTTTCTTTATTCCAAGCAGCATTACATCGTTACTATAACTTGATGAGAAATTGGTATTGGTCACCAAAAATTATTCTTATGAATACAATACGATTTAATTCTAATAGAAACATTGTTTAAATGATTACGGGTTTTAACTACTTCGTGGTATCATTACTTCATTGTAAATCTGATAGTGGCTGGGACAGTATATCTACTACGTCTAACTACCTACATAAAGCCACAACTTTATAGTAAAAAATGGATCAGTGGCGGCTCGCCAGGGCCGCTTCACCTACATTTTCCAATAAATTTACTTAAAAATAAAAATATATTTGAAATATTAAGCAGTTTATAATCTATATTTTTATTATAAACATGTAATATGTTTTATATAAATTCACATTATTTACTTAATTAGCTATTATTTTCTATCAAAACTAGTGCGTTATATACTCAAAAAATAATAATGACTTAAAAACGTAGCGCGCTCAACACCTTTTCATAAGAGCGACCCGTTGTTAGATCGGTTTACGGCAGTTGCTATGGCAACGCAATGGTGCAATCCGTAAGCCAAATAGAGACGGGAGCGGCATAAAACTGCTGCTGCAGGCTGCAGGCACTTGTTCGCTTGTTATAGAATAGAATTAACGTAAATTAGTGTGTTCGGGTCATCCGAGGTGGAAGCAGTTTTGCATCGATCGAATCGATGTGACATCATAGTGAGAGAAAGTAACTGTTCAAAGACCAACCGCCGAAGATTGACTGTAAAGCAATAATAAGTAAATAAAATGGAGATAATAAATTAAAAATGTGCAAAAACTTTTGTAATGTCAATAAACTATACCAATTGTAAGAAGCAACATAAATATTTGGATGTAGTTCGAAATTAAGACTAATAGTGGAGTAAAACCGCTATAAAAATGTGCCAAAATATTTTTTGAAGGTACAACTACATGAAACCTATACAGGATAATCAGGTAGGACCATGTGCATGTGAAATGGCTAATTACGACTTTTTTAGTATGGTCAGACATTTTTTATTCTGAAAAATGTCAATAATTTCTCAAAATTTTATACCTGTGTTTTTTTACACACACGACGCGAAAACACACACGAACGAAACTAATCAACTTATAGTCATTATTTTTTTTAATCAATTGAGTACATATAGGCGGTGATTGCTGTAATAACTGAAGTTTTATAGTGGGCGAATTTTTTTTGGAACATGGATTAAACTTCAAACATTACATTTATTGTAGCATGATTTTCGCTATGCGAGAAACTCTTTTATTTGTAAAATTTTCTAGGTGTCACCAGCGAGAAAGTTTTAGATAAAACCACAAAAAAGCATAAAAAAACAGCAGTGCTCTAGGTATAACAGTTTCCGGGTATAACACCCGCGCCAGGTGCATCGGGTATGAAATAGTTGCTTCCGCGCGCGCACACTGTCGATATCCCGTTTAGTTTACGCGTCGCGTGTCGCGCTGCTTTAAATAACATGATTATTGTGATATTTGGAGTTGGTATTTCATTTCTTTTTTTTTCACATCATTATAAGTAAGGTTTTAACATATGTATATGGCTATAGTGAAATATATACTGCTATATTAGAATGTTATAAAAAAGCTAAGAAATTTTATACAGTAAGTATTTAGATTTGTACAGTTTGAATATTGTTATATATAGTTTTAGAAAATTATTTTTCTTGCTTGAATTTTAAGTAACATGACGACTACTTTAATATTTATTGGTATAAATAAAGAGGGCCTTTAATAATATTTATTTTAAAAATAATGTATTAAAAATCTTCAATTTCTGAATCGGACGGGCTTTCTTGGATGGTAAGTTGTCTATTATTGCACCATATTTGTAGTCGCTGCAACACTTAAGTCCTTGTAAAATACAGAAGCACTTATTATTATTACAGTTTTTATCAGAACACCATCACGATAGAGTTTTCCGAATAGCATCTCGCACAGGATCCTTTGATTAAAAATTTGGCGCCCATACATTATTCTCAAAAGTCCATCCATAGTTACTGGGGTTTTCGAATACGACTTTGTTTATGTGGCTGTTATACCATATTTTTAGCTGATATATACATCTAAAATAAACATTTAGAAATATTAGTTATATTTAAAATAATTACAAAGTTACGGATATTTCAGAATTTACCTTTTTAGATTTTGTTTGAAGGCATCATCCGTCAGAGGTAATTCTGATGTTGGCCGATTTGTAGTTTGCGTTAACTTATAACGTAATTCGTTAAGGTTGCGAATTTCTGGCAAATTATTCTTATATAAAAGGAGAATTTATTGCTGACTGACATCAACAGCGTTTTTTTTTCAGGAAGTTCTGGAAGCTTCACAAGGTCTTCTAACTTATCAACATGTTTATACAAAACATCAAGAGCCGATTTTTTCTTATTTTGTAAAATGCATTCGTTGTATCGCAACCACTGAGACAGTGAACAGCCAATAATTTTTTACAAACCGTTTGTCCAATATTTGATACAATTTCTGACAAAGACACAAAGCGCGTATATGAACCGAGGCCCAATTGCACAAACACATTATGTCCGGTCATATCGGGAATAATGCAGTAATAATAAATTAGCAAAATCAAAGTATCAGTATTCACAGATTTTACTAAAATGGAATTGCAAATCGTAAGATGAGAATAGTATTATTCTGGTATCAGCTCCTTCTTGGTCACTATTTAATTTTTCTAAACTTTGTGGCTTCTCATCTTTGGTTATCAGAAAACAACTTTCAGTATCCTTAAATCCTCCTGCTATTATTATTTCTTCTTTATTATAAAGTACAGAAAGCCCCTTTTCCAAGAAATAGTTGGTTAAATAATTTCTAAGTGACTGCTTATTTGAAGATGGTTTTATAAATTCTTCAAATTTTGGAACCTTTCGTGCACCGTATACTTTAAAATCGGCAGTAAAATCTCCACGTCTTTTTCATTCTGCATTTTTTAATGAATTTGAAGTGTAAGTATCAAACACTAATGTATCCGTTTTGCTTTGTGTTTTCGCACTTCCCTTAAAATTTTATTAACAAATATTTCTGCAGGGTCGCTAAAAGTAATGAAAGAAGCAGCAACAGGCCTTGTGATATTACACATTAATTTTTCCACTTAAAATGTCCTCTTTTTTCAATAAAATTAGCTTGGCATACCCATATTGTCTCTTTTCTGACATTCTCATTATTGTTTCTAGGCTCCGTCGTTGAGGATTTTGGATGACCATTTTGTCTTTTCAACTATAGGCTCCCGACAAATTAAACATTCTATTTTTAATATAATTAGGTAACGTGTAAATACCTCAACCGTCCAAACACATACCCATAAAAACTTTCATGTCGTTGATAGTTTTTTTTTGAAACACACAACTATAACTTCTCCATATATACTGCTTCCATAGCACAAGCACTGGTGTGACTGAACACTGGAAAACAAAGGAGCTGCTGTCTGCTTATCTATTTAATTACGCAAATCGGCAAAACTAGACAAAACCCAAATCACCCCTCGTCGCCGCCACGCGCAGACTGCCGCGCGTGTTTGTACATACCTATATATAACGATAATTATTTCAAAAATTATTCGTGATAATTAAGTAAGTATAAACTTTTTTGTAGTTTTAGCTAAAACTTTCTCGCTGGTGACACCTAGAAAATTTTAAAAATAAAAAAGTTTATCGCTTACCGATACCGATAATCATGCTGCAATAAATGTAATGTTTGAAGTTTAAACCATTTTCCAAAAAAAAATACGCCCACTATAAATCTTCAATTACTACAGCTATTACCGCCTATATGTCCTCAATTGATTTGAAAAAAAAATGTCAATAAGTTGATTAGTTTCGAAGTTATCGCCTGGTATGTGTAAAAAAACATAGGTATAAAATTTTGACAAATTATTGACATTTTTTGGAATAAAAAATGTCTGACTCCACAAAAAAAGTCGTAATTAGCCATTTCACACGCAGAAGGTCATAACAAATCATTCTGTAAAGATTTCATGTGGTTGTACCTTAAACAAAAATTTTTCGAGAAGGAAGCGACTTTTCTCCTTGTTTTTACTCCACTAAAATAGATGTATTTTACTGACTTAGACACTAATAACGGGTTTGGATCAAAACAAGAAACAAAGACTATATAAGTAAATTGAGAGAGCCGGGAAATTTAACAATAAAAAGTAGCTTTCAAACAATTGCATACATTTCAAGTGAAATTCAAACAAAACTAGGACTAGGAGTAACCAAAGCAAGTCCTTGATAAAGGAACTAGTTGAACAGAAATGTGTTAATTTATTGTATGCCTATATACATTAATAAACGTCTAAAATATTTTGAAGAAATGTTGGCTAATTTGAAAATTTGGTAAAAAAGTGCGGTAGTGTGTGACTGACCTTCCATACAAGAACAGCCTGTGGTCAATAACTATAACTATACATAATAATAGAAAACTTAAAATAAAACGGTGGGGGGGGGGGTTTCAAATAAAAAGAAAGCTTCGCAGTCGCTAATATTTCAATCTCTATTCGGACGCGAAAAAGAAAGCTTCGAAAATGCCAAATGTGAATTTGCCGGAAAGTTAGCAAAACCGTTCTTTTCAGAACGACAGTAGTGAACGGATGTGCATACATTCGAAATGAGAACACAATAACACGTCATATTTTTCCATTCGTAAAGGTCTAAGAATCAATACTGTTCAACTCTAAGGGGAGGAGAACTTCGGGCCGTTTGAGAAATTGAGACGTAAGAAAACTGATCTTTTATGTGATCCGAACTTTCAAAATAAGTGTTGTGAGAGAAATTGACCCACTAAACTTAAGTTACACCATAAATTAAGTAATAAAATTTACCCTTAATAGTGGAATCGCATCGAAAGTTTGGCCTTTTGGCGCACAGATTCAAATAAGAATATTAACTTTCGAGCAATTATGACAATCTCTCAAAAAAGTTGAGTCAGCCACAAGTATTATCAGGGGACAAGTAGTGAACAATATATCTATCTACATTCTCAAAATGTGAATGTACGAAGAAAGAGATCCGACAAGAAGTGGCAAGAATTCTAAGATCAAGCAAACCACTGAATCAAAATTTAAATGCCACTGAACAGAGGTCCTTACAAACCTTCGAAAAAAGAAATCGTCAGGAAACGGGCCACAAAATTAATTTCGAAAAGTGTAGGGAAATTACCAATATAGAGCATCATAAGACCGGAGTAATCCGAGAAATAGCAGACATTGAAAAACAAGGTGATTTAAATAAAAGGGACGAATTATTAAAACAGTAAGTAACATCCGGAAAATATAAATAACGGTAGCTCAGATGTAACCTTCGGCACCGGGTGGGGGTATGAAAGGAATCTTCGCAGTCACCAGTACTTTGATCCCTATTCGGACGCGAGAAAAATGCTTAATATGATTTTGGTGAAATGTCAGCAAAACTGTTCTTTTCAGAATGATAATAGTGAATGGTGTACACCCTTATATACAGGTGGAAATTTTAATTGGAATAAATTCAGTATTAGAAAGCTTCTTTATTTGCTGAAAAAAGAAAGAAACACGGTTCCTCTTATTTTTTAGTTTAGCGTTCTTCATGAAAATTTTCCCCTCATTTGGGGGTAGAAACCGCCCCAATTATTTTTTTCAAATAAAGAGGTATGTATTGTGATAGCTCGTAGCAAAGGGCATAAAAAGAGGAATATGGCCCAATATTTACTTTCACATTTCATGATCTAGAAATCCCAAAATATCAACTGGCCATTTTAGCAACAATTGACACTACAGATGGATTTTGCCTCCGCAAATTGTCTAATAATGTTATTGTTAAGGTTGTTTGTTTACTAGCTGCCGCATGTCAATGGTGCGTTTACTTTCGGTTTAGAAAAAGTGAATACTTATCTGTTGTAGTATTTTCTACTGTTTTAAACGTTATTGTATTTTAAATAAGAGGTATTTTTATACTAAATTGGGTTATTTAACTGAATCACACAAAATCGAAATTTTAATGATGATTGACTTTGGCGACAGATCGACAGTACTCAAGCAGAAGTTACAGCTTTATTTCACGAAACACATCCTGATCTACCACCAATTTCCCAAGGCACCATCAGCAAAATTGAAACACGTTATCCTGAAGTGGGCCACGTCACGGACATATCAATAATAAGGCTGCCTCGAGTAAAGAATTAAACGCCGCAATTAAACGTTTTACTTGCTCTCGAAGAAAATCCTATTACTCCACTTCGGCAACTTGCAAGACAAAATAACATAAGCCACGCGTCTGCATTTAAGTAAGTGAAATCATGTCAAATGCGTCTTTATTAAATGCTATTGGTACAAGAGTTATTGGAAGATGATCTGGACCATCGTCTCCAGTTTTGTGAAGTGATGATGAATGAACTTGATCAGCATTTAGTAGATTTGGACTGGATCATTTTTACAGATGAGCGTTCTTTTGCACTAAAAGTGAAGGTGAATAAACAGGACAGAAAATCCTTACTAGATGCAAGAAACACACCCAGTTTTTAATGTTTGGGCAAAATTGTCGAGTCATTGGGCCAATATTATTTCAAGATAACTTAAATGGCGTACATTTCTAAACTTTTTATAAGGAGAACTTATTCTAGCTTTTAGCGCTTTACTTCCTCACCACGCAGAAGCATATCTGCATGATGATCGAATATAGTTTTAGCAGGATGGTGCTTCGTCTTATTACGCCCAAAATGTGCGACAATATTTAAGGGAAGTTTTTTCAAACCGCTGGATGGGAAGAAGGGGTCACGTTGAAATCCCAAGATTGCCGGACCTTAATCCTCTGGATTAGTTCCTTTGGGGTCACCTAAAAACCAAAGTTTACATAACAAAACCAGAAAATCTAGAGAAACTTAGGCAACGAGTTATACACGAAAATCGCCAAATTACTCCGGATATGCAACATAACGTCAAGAATTAATTTTACTTTAGATTTTAGATATATATTCCTTTTTTTAGGCCCTTTGCAAGGAGCTATCAAAATACATACCTTTATTTAACAAAAAATAGTTGGGGGCAGTTTCTACCCTCAAAAGGGAGGTAAATTTCATCATGAGACGAAAAGAGTGTGCCAAACTAAATATTAAGGGACCCGTGTTTTTTCATTTTTCAGCACATAAAGAGGCTTTCTAATACTGAATTTGTTCTAGTTAAAATTTCCACCCTGTATGAGTAAACGGGAGGGTAATCTTGACCGACTAGTTTAACAAGAAAAAAATAAATTTTATTGGGTATCGGACCTATTGAGGGTTAGATTTAAAATGCTTTTTAACCCTTTGAAGCCGACATTATTTTTTTTCGTAGAAATTCAACTACTTCCTAACAAATTGTTATTATTTAGATATTTTTTTATAATAAAAAACATGTGGTTCCATAGCATGACCACTAGGCAGTGGCTGAAAAGCCTCTCAAAAATAACTATTTTTGATGGAAGTTAAAAAAACAATTAGATTTTTCTGTCAAACAAAGTCCGAGCTTGCAGCTGGAACAGTGCCATCTAGTGCGGTGCGATTGTGCCCTAGTACTACAATGGGTACATCTAATTTTTGATCCGGAAGCTCCTAAATTCTTTCTGCCTCTCTTAGGTGTAGATGGATCAGCACCAATAAGTCCTGATGCAACAGTCAGTCTAAATTCTATCAATGCCATGCTTTTCGCAGACGCCCGGTCTCTGAATATTATAAAAGCGTTAACAATGCTCAAGTCCAAAAAATGGCAAAAAAGCCGATACCACCATTTCCTGGACTTTCGATTTACTTTGTATAATGATAGGAACATATCGGATTGATCTACATAACCCATATGGGCATTATAATCTTTGACAAGTTTTAAACATGTGACATCTTGAAAAGAACCATCCTTCTTTTTTCTGGGAACCGTCTCAACGTTGCTTGGACCATGGAAATTGCTTGCAAACAAAACAGGCTTGTTATCCATCTATTTCAAGTAAAATATTCCTTCCTTGCTCACCTTCCACATGCTGTCACCTCTAGACATTTTCTTATCATTATTCGCAATTTCTTTTGGTTCATGTTTTCGTCTTTTCCTAATCGTTCCACATACATATATATTTTCTTTCAGTAGATCACGTAAAAGAGGGATTGTAGAATGGTATGGTACTTTCCTACGAGTGGACGAGTCAAGTCTTTTACAACTCTAGACCTTAAACTCTCTTCTATCTTATCCGACTTTTCGGTATATACTTGAAACTGTGAAACAAACCCTGACTGATCTGCACGTATCCAGATTTTGTACCCTCTTTTCACTGGTTTCAAAGGCATGTATTGCCGAAACCCTATTCGACCCTTGAATTTCACCATTGATTCGTCAATGCTCTGGTTTTCATTGGGTTTATAACTATTCAAAAACGTGTTGGAAAGAATATCAATCATTGGTCGTAGTTTATACAATTTGTCGAATCCTGCTTCGCCTTTACCCCTGGGTTGCACCGAATTATCGTTCAAATGAATGTTGCTCAAAAGCCAGTCGAAACGATCCCGAGACATGCTCGAAGCAATATAGGGATCTCGCATCTGGATTGATGAGGACCAGTAATCCCTATAACTGGGTTTTTTTGTAAGTCTTATCATTAGATTGATGCCAAGGAAACATCGGATTTCGCCAGCATCCGTCGGACAAAACCGATCACCATATTGCTGTGTTGCATATAAGTTTGTTTGGAATACCAATAAATCAATAAGTTCCGGGGTAAAGAAGCATAGAAATACATCGGTAGGGGATTCGGTGTCTTCCGGAACATTGGGTCCGACATCTTGAGCAAATGCTGCAGGTTTATTTGCACAGCTTGTATCGTCTGTCCATCCGAATGGTTTTTCAATAAAATGTATTAGAGGTAATTCATCATCGCTATCCCATTCATTCAATATGCAACTACTTACAGGCATTGGTGGGACGACATCTTCCATAAAATCGTCAATATCGAGTTCTTCCTCAGATTGGGCTCCTGAACTAAAAGATCCTATATCTGAAGGTAGTTCGTCCAACAGTGTGAAGGCCTCGTCCGAAGTTAGTTTGCTTAGCTCCATGACAACTCCTGTAAAAATATTTTTTTTTATCATTCACTTGCCTGGGGGTGTCTTATTGGAACCACATTTCTTACTAACCTATAGCACATGTGTGAACTTTCTATTATAACTGAATCAAATAGCCTATATTCTCAATCCTAACAAATATATTTTTCAACAAACTTACCTCTAAATGACTCTCAAACACCTAGAAATACAATTCGTTTTCCCGCTCATTTTTGCACAACGCGTGACCTCGATTGCATCATAACTAAATCTCCCAAGAATGCGTCGCTAACGAATTCAAGGTTAAAATGTATTAGGGGGCGTTTCTAATACGCTCCTAAAAATATGTGGTTCCGACCAGCACTTACTAGGCAAGTGGGAAAAATGTTTTGATTTGTGGTGCTTTCATGGGACCACTTGGCAACAAAGGGTTAACTACGTCAAGCTTTCGGTAATCTTTGTTACCATTATTTATAAAAGAAATTAAAAGGTTGTATTCCAGTGGCGGCTCGTCAGGGTAGGCCTCTGAGGCCGCGCCTCACCCCCAAAATAAAGGAAAAGAGAATTTTTTTATATAACTTTTTATCTATTACCAATTAGAAATATACTTTTTAACAGTTTTACAACATAATAACATTAAAAAAAAAAAACAAAATATAATCCCATAATAAATATTTTAGAAAATAAATTCTGACCACATCAAAAAACCGACCGTGCAATCCGTGCAAACCCATTCCTAAAGAAAGTGCTCTCGAATGAGGCGAAATAATTTTAGCTTGGAAAGTTTCGACTTCTGACTTATTTATCAACGGCCGGTGCCGATGCCGGCGAGTCACCTGATTACGACAGAGCGGGATGGCGATTGCCGATGCATGCGTTTTCTATTGCATTCTTGAGGCGATAAATCTGTAGCTTGGATATGCTTTTATTGGTTATTTAAATCACATGACTAGCGAAATATTCCAACGGCTTCTTTTTACGTGGTGCGTGCGGCTGAGAAAGAAATAGGAAATAGATTGCGATAATCGCTGATTGAGGGCGTTCTGTCTTTTAAGGTGAATAAATACGCGTGAGTAAGTTTTTGTTTTGATTTGGTAAGTTGGACCGTTCCATTTTTTGTATTTGCTTTTTGCTTTTGAAATGAATCCTATTCACGACATTATTGCTTCATTAATTGAAACGCCTTTTTTAAGAAGAAGCGAAACTGAAAAGAAACAGATATTAGGTAGCCGTCCGACGCCGAAAATTTTAGCAATATTTAACGATAAGAGGCAAGGTAAAAAATATTCAAGAACTTTTCAAATATCTTGGTACGAAACTTATAGGTGGCTATGCAGAAGTATTTATAAAGTAAGCTTATATTGCTGGCCTTGTATTTTATTAGGTTGCGTCAAAAATAATTGGAGTTCAGGGGGCGGATATTCGGATTTAAAAAAATTTTCACGAGCAGTAAAATCGCATGAAAGTTCAAGAGAGCATATTGAAAATTCGGTAGCACTTACAAGACTGGAGCAAAATAGGGCGACTATTGCGGATGCACTACAAGAAAATGCAAGTCTTAATAAAATTGTTTATAATGAAAATGTTCGAAAAAACCGTTTATTATTAAATTATTTAATTGATGTTACTATTACTTTGGGTAAACAGGACTTGGCATTTCGAGGTCATAATGAAACAACAGATTCTTTTAACCGTGGCAATTTTAAGGAAATATTTGCATGCTTAATAAAAAGAAATGCCGAACTTACTAAACATTGTGCTAAATTTAGTAATATTTTTACGGGACAATCTAAGACTATACAAAATGAACTAATTGGTTGCATACATGACTATATTCAAGAATATATAAAAAAAGAAATCAATGACACCGATTGTTGTTTTTTTTGGCGTAATTGCGGATGATAGTACTGATATAACAGAAAAATCACAGTGTTCGATAACAGTTAGGTATGTGACCAACGGATCTTTAAAAGAAAGATTTTTAGGATTTTTTGATGTTAGCGATAATAGAACAGCAGAGAGCCTTTTTCATTTAATACAAAACAGCTTAGAGCCTTATGACTTTAAAAATAAATTGGTCGCGCAGTGTTACGATGGGGCTAGTGTTATGGCAGGTGAAATAAATGGGCTTCAAACAAAAGTTAGATATATTGCTCCTTTAGCTATGTTTACTCATTGTTGCGCCCACAGATTAAATCTAGTTTTACAACAGGGAACAAAACTGATTACCTAAAGTCGTATATTTTTTGCCACTTTATTAGGAATACCAAATTATTTCCACCAATCACCAAAACTGAGCTGTAGAAACGCGATGGTATACACGGTCTAAAATTTTAAACTTAGTGGCTAATGAATGGGACAATTTAATTATAGTATTTGAAACTATTATTAATGACTTAAGTTCTGGAACAGAATCTATTAATGGTGCAAAAGGATTTCTAAAGCATTTTAATGATTTCGAATTTTGCCTTTTAACGCATATTTATAAACAAATTTTTAGTTGCACTGATGTACTGTTTCAAATATTACAGTTAAAGCATTTAGATATAAATTACTGCATTTCGCAAATAAACCTTGCCAAGCAACGAATTATTGAATTTAGAAACGAGGACCATTTCAAAGAACTTTTCAATATTGCTAAAAAAGCCACTATTCTGCCAACTAACACACGTCGAGGGCAATGTTCTAGCGACTTTGATATTTTTACTAAATATAAAATAAATTTCGAAATAATAGATTGTATAATTCTTCAATTAGGGACGCGGTTTGAAAATTTAAATAATTTAAATTTCTTTGCTTTAGTCGATTGCACAAAATATTCGGAAAATGTTAAATGCTTTCCAGACGACTTATTAAATAATTTATTAAAAAATTATCCAAACATTTTTGACAGAGATAGATTAAAGAATGAGCTTTCTGTATTGTATAGGGATGAACAATTTTCAAATTTAGATGTCGAAAAAAGTCTAGCTTTGTTATTTAAAGATTTTAAAGCAATTTTTGCGGAAGCATATAAGCTTTTTAATTTAGTTTTAACTATTCCCGCAACAAGTGTATCGGCGAACGAAATTTTTCATGTCTTAAACGGATCAAAACCTACCTAAGAAACACAATGACACAAGAACGGCTTTCGGGTTTAGCAATGATGTCAATAGAGCAGGAATTACTGTCAGAACTTAGTGAAGACCAAAACTTTTACGACCAAATTATAGATAAATTTGCAACCTTAAAAGACAGACGTATAGATTTAATGTACAAAAAGTAGTTTTTTTATCTTATTTCATACAACTATTTATTTTAAGTTTTAATAAACTAAATTATGTTTTTATTATCGCAATCACCGCTATATTTTAGTGATAGGTGTACATATTTTACTTGTTTTGTTTACTTTTTTTAGAATTTATTTTTTTAGTTTTTAATGGTTTAGTAGGGCTATTGGCGATGACCTCCATTAAAAAAAAAAAAGGTCAACGCGTCGCAGAATAATACCTCATGGGTGACGTGGAAATTTATTCACATTTAAACAAAATTAACCTCATGTAGCCTCACCCTTCAATATACTCACGAGCCGCCACTGTTGTATTCACTGCTATGCAACTAAATGAAGATAACTTCTCGCGAAAAACAAGCACATTTTGACTTTACTCTACATTTTACTGTAACATTCTGCCTCAAATTCCTGTTTTTAATATTATATTTATGCGTTGGTAACGAAGTAAGTAGATTTGCATTTTAATTTTTGTTTAATTTTTTATTAAGCTTTTTTAACCCTATGTCAAAGTTCTATTTGCCTCGCTAAAAATGTGCTCGATTTCGCAAGGAGTTATCTCAATTTAGTTCCGTAGCAGTGAGGATAACATTTAATTTTTTCACTACTGTCATTCTGAAAAGAACAGTTTTGCTGACGTTTCGCCAAAATCACATTTGACATTTTCGAAGCTACAACCAGCTGCCGAAAAAGCTGATTTTGTAAAAAACTCGGAGCATTTCTCTCAAATTATACGAGACATTGTTCTTGAGAAAGACGATATCATAGCAAATCTAGATGTCAAATCGTTGTATCCTAGTATTCCCATCGACGAAGCATTGGACAGGATTGCTGTGAATGAGGACTACCAGGCACATATAATAAAACTCTCGAAGCATTGCCTTGAAAATACTTATTTTTCATTTAACTGGCAAATGTATAAATAAATAGATGGTGCTCCAAGGGGGCCCTCGCTATTACTAGTAGTCACGAACTTATTTATGATATATTTCGAGAAAGAAGCTCTTAAGAAAGCGAGTTTAAAGTCCAAGTTATGGATTCGTTATGTGGATGACATATTTTTTATTTGGCGACATGATCATACAGAGCTCGAAAATTTTCTGACTCAAGTAAATTTAATGCATTCTAGAATACAATTTAGTCTAGACTTAGAGGAAAACAAAACTTCTATTTTTAGATGTTCTGGTCACAAAATTGCATAACAGACATTTTGAGTACACCGTGTATAGAAAACCAACACATACCTACAGATATTTAAATGCAAGATCACATCATCACCTAGAACAAATTTAAGCTGTAGCCAATAGTCAAATATCTAGATCCGTCTGATTAACTGAAACACCGACGAGACAAAACGAACCTTATATAATATATGGTCCTTTAAAGAAAAATGGCTACACAAATCGCACCATAGAGGAAACTATTAATACACAGAGATCCCGAACAACAAACACCAAAAAACATGAACCCGGAAGGCAACAAGTAGTCTTGCTATATGTAGAAGGCACAACAGACAGAATCGGAAGTATTCTTAGAAAACACAACATAAAAATAACACATAAGCCACAAATAACCATAGGTAAACTACTTGGAAACCCAAAAGACAAAATCAAATTGAGAAACCACGGAGAAGACAGCATTCCATGCCAGGACTGTAAAAAGTTGTACGTTGAACAAAATCGGTCACAAAATAAATTTCGATGGGTGTAGGGAGATTGCCAATGTCCGAGAAGCCATAGAAATAGAAAAAAAACGAGGTTTTTAATAAAAGGGACGAATCATTAAAACTACCAACGGCATGGAAGACAATAATCGGAAAAACTAAAAATTACAAATTCAAGCGGAACTAACGCAACAACAGGAACATCCAGAAAACAGAAAAAACGACCAACGGCCGCTCAAAAATATGCTTCTGCCTCGTGTGAGTCACTAACACTTCAGTCTCTATTCTGACAAGAGAAAGAAATTATCGAAAATGCCAAAAGAATGTAATTTTGGCGAAACGTCAGCAAAACTGTTCTTTCAAGAACGACAATAGAAAACACATCCTATTTTTTCATCCGTTTAGGAGTATATATATATATATATATATATATATATATATATATATATATATATATATATATATATATATATATATATATATATATATATATATATATATATATATATATGTATATATATGTTTTTCTAAGAGTTTATATATATATTTTTTCCTTGCCAATTTGCAATGCCTTTATAAATACCCTATTTCGCAAAATGCCACCGCCATTCATCAAAATTAGTTCTGACCTCGTGACCCTTGTGACATTAAATTGTTGGCCTTTCCAATAATAATAAACGATAAATGCGGTTTTTCTAAACGTGACCTAAATCGTTTAGAGGTGACTTTTGAATTTTATTGAAAAATTAAAATTTGTTTCATATAAAATGAAACACAAATATTCAAAGTCGATATTTTAAATTTATAGAATGACTCTATAAAATAAATCGTTATAATTACAACACGCAGATTATAAATTTTCAGAGTTGTAAGCAAAAAAATTAATAGTAGAATAAAAATAAAAATTGTACAGATCTAATGGACTCTTAATAATTTACTTTCTGATTTCATATACAGTATACAGGGTGCCTCAAAACAGTGGCTCACCCTTAAAACACCTTTCTTTGCTAGATTATTTATTATTATAATGCTAAGATATTACAATTTAGTTTCGGTTTGCTAAACAAATAGGACCCTAGATATGTTTGCTTATTTTGATTTATTATAAGATTAATTTGTTAGAACAGAGCGTTTTAATATTATGACTGACTAGATATTGTTTGTACTTTAATTCATATTTTGATCTTATTTGTATTTTATTGTGTGGTATGAAATTACTGAAATTTTGTACATCATCTATTTTCTTTTTGTGAATATTTATAACCACAGTGGCTTTTAGAGCAGATGGAAAGATCCCAGCGATGAAGGATATATTTATCAATAAAGCAAAGGGCGTTTTAATTTCATTAGAAACACTTTTAAACATCATGGAGGAAATTTCATCAATTTCGACTGACCAGTGGCGGCTCGTGGTCAACTTTCTAGGGGGTCAATACATATAAACCACAAAGAATCATCTGAAAAAATCAGGCATACGAAACAATAAAATGCCTTTGTTACTTCGCAACCGCATGTCCAGGCACATAAATCGTACATATTTCTACGAAAATAACGATTTACTTCTTTGTTTTTGTCTTTACTGGTTTGCTGAATTTTAAATTTCGCCAAAGGTCGACTACAGGTCTTAAATTCGAGTCGTTTCTCAAAGTGCAGCTCGCCAAAATAATTGAAAACGGATTATAAAGTCTTAATATTCTAAAACACTGTGGCTACCTTTCTTTAAAACATTGATTTAAACCACAAAGTCAACAAACAAAATGTAAAGTCTTCGTCGTCGTAACCACAACCTATCACACGATCCACATTAAACACATCAACTGACAAAAATATTTAAGTTTTCTCGGCGCGGCTGTTGACCGAAACTTTGCCAACGTAAGCCATATATTACTTATGCGCTCCTATGCTAACTTGATCGGAAACACTCGCGAAAAACTCACCTCCGTTTATAACCACGAGGTCAACGCGGGCCGCCAGCCGTGATCGATTTCAAATGAAACGAAACGTCCTCGGAGTTCGCGGTGCGAGGGAGGCATCGATAGTAAGCCGCGGAATTAAGAGAACGGTCAACGAGTTTATACGCTTAGAATAATAGAGGAAATATCCAAATTTAAAAAAAATTGAAAAAATATAAATTATGTATTATTCTATTTATTTGTTTCCGTTTGGAAATATTTATTGGGGGGTCACTGACCATTTGACCTAATGGAGGAGCCGCCACTGCGACTAACTGAGGGTGCTTCCGCATTTGAAGAAAGTCAAGTGATATTTTAAGATCAAGATTTATAATAAATGATAGTCATTTTAACTTTTAGGAATAGAATAAGTAGTGGTACATAAGACCGGGAGTTATTTTTTATTCTTAAAATTCAAAATAAATATTATCTTCGAATTAGTTTCAGTACTTAATGACGTATTAATAACTCAGTTACAGATACAGGATGACTGACATCTAGTTCAGTCCATTGACATGTCTTTAAGCAAAATCGGAAACACAAATCAAATCGATATAAGGCCTTCTTCTGATAGGCGCTCCTCTAGCAGCATTACTCTAGTGGTAGATGTTATAGCAGTGGCTCTTCTAGTAGTAGTATTTGTAGCAGCCCTGGATGTTCGCCAAAAAAACATTTATTGACATTATGATCTTAGGTACTTATTTTTACTTATTGCAAGTGACCATTCCGTAAAATACCCTGACTCTCATTCAGATGATGAGCCAGAAAAAGGCATCATCACAACATCAGAATGGTGGTTATGATGTGGATAACTTACACAGTACTTTATTTTCAATCTCTGTTCAAGACGGTTCTATACCATTGATAAGTCCCATAAAGAAAGGAAGAAAGCGTTAAAAGAGAGAAAAAACCTGGAAGAAATATTTTACGAAGAAACTAAGAGGCAGTGGAAAAGCATAGATATATCATACCACTGATAAAAAGATAGTTAATCCTAAAGAAATAAAACCACCACGTACAGAAAAGTGCAAATTAATATGTTCATCAAAATTTAACGAGGAAGAAAGAAAATCTATTTTTGACGGTTACTGTAGTTTGGCTGATAATCAAAGCGAGTGGAATTATATTTCAAGAAGTATGCAAACAGTTAATCCAAAGAACCCTTATATCCGAGAACGAGGTGTTAGAAGCAAGCACCAAATAATAATCCCTTTTTTTAGCTTCGTTCATAAAATATTCGTTAAGGTAACCTTCGATATATCCGACCGACCGATTAGCACAGTTTTAAGAAAGCAAAATAAAATTGAAAATATTTTATTAGAAAAGGACATGCGAGGGAGGCATGAAAAACAGCCTAAAGTAGACGAAAACATCAAGGTCAGTATCAGAGAGCACATTAATGCCATTACCAAAATCCAAAGTCATTATACCAAGGCAAATACTTCTAAATATTTTATAGATGGTAGCAAATCACACAAAGATTATGTAAATAAATGTAAAGAAAATAATATTTCTTTTAGTAATTATGTAGTTTTCTATAGAATGATTACCGAAGAGTTTAATATTTCTTTCTTTAAACCTAAAAAGGATTTATGTGATATACCTTTTATGATAATTTGAAAGGTGAGGAGAATGGAAATAAAAAGGAGAATTATGAACAGTATTTAAAAGAAAAAGAACTATCCCACATAGAGGATAAAGAAACAAGTAATACTGCAGTTGCTGTGTACGATTTGCAAGCAGTTTTCCAATATCCTAAAGGGATGTATATCTTTTTTATTACAAATCAAAATTAAATGTTTTTAATTTTATCATCTATAATTTGCTCACCAACACTACCGATTGCTTGGTCTCGGATGAGTCCTATGGTAACACGGGTGCGAGCGACTTAAGAAACTGCGTCTTTAAATATTTGGAAGGTGTTGGGCGATAAGGAAGTTGACGTTATCTTTCATTCAGATAACAGCCGGCCAACAGAAAAACAAATTTATGTTGTTGGTATATACGTATGCAGCCCAAAGATTTCCGAACATAAAATCCATAACATACAAATATTTAATTAGAAAACATACCCAGAATGAGTATGACTCCGTATTCCTTCTTAGAGAGGCAAGTTGAAAGGAGTGGCGTCATGTATACGCCTGATTCATTTATACCAGCAATTAAATGTGTTAGAAAAAGTGGCAAACCATTTCATGTTCACGAAATGTATTTAGGACATTTTTTGGTTGAGAGGATATTTGCACTTAAATGGCTCTAATTTTTAACGAAAAAAATGAACACGTAAGAATCTCCGAGATCAAAATACTAAGAATTGAAAAGAATTCTTCACAAATACTGTATTATAAGCACTTCTACACTGAGGAGACATTTAAAAATGCGGTTATTATTGAAAGAAAAAAAAACTCTTCCACAGAGTCCATGACACCTTATGATCGCAAGCCTGGGATTTCAGAACCGAAAAAGAAACAGATTTAATGAAATTATTAATAAAAATGTAGATAAGTTATACTAATTTTTTATAGGAATGTAAGTTTCTAGTGTTTATAATATTTTGAAAAAAATTATTACTCACAATAAGTTACTTTGTTTGTTACGTTGTTGCTTAGTTACAGTATAGAGTTGCTCTTTACTAGGCTAAATTAGCTGATGTGTTTATAAAAAATGATTACAAATAAAATCTATATTGGTAGTATAGGTACTTTTGTTTTAATTTTGACGATAGTTTATAAAACATACTGCAAGTTGAAATTAAAAGAATATTGACGTAACACTAAAGAATACCCTACAATAAAAAGTAAACGAATAATTATCACTAAAAATAATGACATTTCTCGCAATAATACCACATTTGAATACAACTTTTGCAGAAAGAATGACATAATTTAAACAAAGTTCCCTTTTAGTGGTTAATTTAACAGAAAACTTATTATAACGTATTAAAAAGTACTACTGAACTTTAATAATATCGCAAATCAGCGATATGTGTTGGTGCTTCCCCTCCCCTTAAAAAAAAACTATTTCGTTTTTATTTTCTTCAAGCTGGTGTCTAGTTGCCTAATTCAAATTCAAAACTATTTATTTGCTAAAGAAATATAAATTATTTTACAAAATTTGAAATATTAAAATATCAGAATTACATCTTAGCAAAATGGACTATCTTTCGATTATTAAACCGTTCACATTGCACCCTTATCGAAATTAACATGAATGAAAAAAATGTACATACTATTTTAATTTAAAAAAAAATATATATAATATATGTGATCAGATTGATTGATACAGGGAACTGCATAAAAGCGAAAAGTAAGGCAGGACAGCGACGAGGAGAGCGAGGGGCGGCAGGGCGCAAGCGGACGAGGCGGTAGCTCAAACGGACGGCACCGGCGGCTGCGGGCCAAACCAAACTACATATACCAAAGTATTAAATACATCTACATTGAAAAAAAAAATATATCACAATAAACACTGCTCTTGCAACAATTTCGCCTTAACATGTTTGGCAAAACTGTTAGGGGGTAGGTCCTTGACCTCCTCCGAGAGACCATTTCACATTTGAGTGGCTACAAATGTAAAAGAGCGCTGAAATGTCGCCGTTCTGTGAAGGGGGGTGACAAAATTTTGGTTGTTTCTGGTTTCGTGAACGTATCCGAATCTGGAAAATCTACTACTCAAATAACGTGGCCTATCTCTTTTAATTACCCGGTAGATAAAAGTGTACATATGGTATCTTCTCCGATTTTGCATATTCAAAATGTTTAAGTCGTTCAAATATGGAGTAATGTGGTTCCTGTAGGGGATATTAAATGCAAATCTCATGCAGCTATTTTGTACTTTTTGTATCATTCTTTTCGTAAGCCATGACAAAGATTCTCCATATACGCTATCAGCATAGTCAAATAATGAAAGTATTAATGTCTCGCACAAAAAATATTTTTGTTTGGAAGGTAAAAAAGTTTTTAATTTGTAAAGATTTCTGAGGCGAAGGTAAGCTGCTTTTAATTTAGTTTTTACACGAGATTCGAAAGATAATAAACTATCAAAAATAACACCTAGATTTTTTGCTTCATGTACAATGGGAATTATATTATTATTAATATGAATTTGGAGTTCATTCTCTAAATTATTTCTTAGTTTATTTCTTCCCAGAACCAGAATTTTTGATTTCGCTGCATTCAGTTTTAAATTATGATTTTTTGCAAATGATTTAACATTCCGTAAATCGGAAATAAGCTGTGACTGGGCAATATCTATGTTTTGATTGTTAACAGGGATATAGAGTTGCGAATCATCGGCATACTGTTGAAGTTTAGAATATTTTATATCCTTGCACATGTCAGAAACGTAAATTGCGAATAATAAAGGCGAGAGCACAGAGCCTTGGGGAACACCCTGAGAAATTGGTAGAAAATTCGATGTAGAGGCATTTGACTCCCCAGAGACCACAACCCGGCCCTGACGCCGGTAGCTTAGATAACTACTGAAAAGAGTTAAAGAATTTTCAGATAAGCCAAAGTACTTCAATTTTGCCAATAACATCTTGTGGTTTAAAGTGTCGAAGGCCTTGCTAAAATCCAATAAAGCCAAACCAGTACAGTTCTTTTCCTCTTCATTAAGACTAACGTCATTTAATATATTTACAAGGCACGTGCAAGTGCTAAAATCCTTTCGGAAGCCTGACTGGCATGCTGGAATTATACTTTGACTCTCTGCGAAAAATGATAGTTGATTAAAAATGTGCTTTTCAAATATTTTAGACATGGCCGGGAGTATACTTATAGGTCTAAGGTCATTAAGCTGGGTGGGTTTCAAAACTTTAGCAATTGGCTTAATAATTGATTTTTTCCATATTGCGGGATAAGTTTTCTCCAAAATACAAGTATTAATAATATTAATTAGTGGATTTGTACAAAAGGGTAGACAAAATTTTAAATCTTTAATGGAGATTCCATCTTCACCAATCGCATTTGATGTTATGGTTGACATAAATCATGCTCTTTCTCTTCATTAGTTTTGATCTTCATTCATCTCCCAATTATTCCCTTTAATTCCAAATTTCTTGCAGCTTTCCTCGAATGTCTACAGTCTTCCTCAATATCAAATAGATGTTCTTTCTCAATTTTATTGTATTAGTAGATTTACCTAATTTACATTAAAATTCTTCAATTGTTTTATTATTTTCATTTAAAATTTCCTTCATCTTTTTGGGACCAATATACATGGTTTGGGTAGATTTGGTGTTCTGAAATATTTAGTTTGTTGAGTTTTATTGTCCATATCAGTTAGATTTTTTTCAAGTGTGTTTGTCTTTTCTTTCTTTAGCTCAATTACTCGATTTAATTTTCCATTAGCATCATTTTTTTATTTGATAAATCTTTTACTTTTATTCCAGTAATATTTTCTTATTTTTTGTAGATGTCATCCTCTTTTTTATCCTTATCATCCATTTGCTTTTTCATTGTCCTCTATTCTTTTGATTTTTAGTTGCTGCTGTTTAATGTCCAGTTTATATTTTTCTTCTGCCTCTTAAAAGTCATTCTAAAAGACAGCTGAGTTTATCTTTATTCTTTCCAGCCTGTGACTTTTGTCATTTAATTCAGTTTGCAATTCATCAATAATTTTTCGGAGTTCCCTTACCAACTCTTTTTCCTCTTTGTCCATACTGGGCTGGGCATACACATTTTTTACTACAATAAATCCGGTATATATTTATGAAAACATTACTTTTCATCTCCTTAACGCAACTTCTGTGCTGAATTGTCTTACAGGACAAACATAGTATGCTGTTAAATCGTAAAAACCTTCCACAAATATAATAAAGTCCATTTACAGGAAACCCACACATACATACAGAATAGTATCCAGAAGTCTATATTTTATTTTATGCGGCAACAGACACACTGTTTTTAAATTTTTATATATCCGAGCCGTAACTGTAAATGCCAGGGGTCTTTAAATATCAAAACAGCTTTCAAATAAATAAGCGCTTTAACAAAAATGTCGAATAAAACCAAACCTGATAATAAAAATGGCAGAAATAATTGTATCTATCAAGTGCTTTGTAAATGCGGACACTAAGAGATCCCTTGCCATAAGAAACAGGAGAAACAAAAGTCGGATATCCTGAATATTCAATCAAGTGGTCAGAACATAAAATCCGTCACAAGCATTCGAAAAAAACGAAATTAAAAGAAGGAGTGATCATCGAATATATTAATCAAGTCTTTAGCAAGCCCACTACTAAATATTTTAAATGTTTGGAGACCGTTACTCGTATGAACATTCAATGCTTCGATGCCTAACTCTTAAACATAATTGCTAACGACTCTATAAGCGCGAGTTACGTTTTGCATAACCGCTGACTTCATATATTCTACCACCACGTATGTAAGATAACGAAATGTTATAAATATAAGTGATATTCATTCAGATGGGGACTTCTGTAATAATTCTGACTATAAACGTTTGATTGTTAAACTCAATTGATTCAAATTTGTTAAATTCGGTGTGTTTTTAAGAATAAAATTGATTTTTAAAAACGTCTTTCTTTCGGCCCGACATTTAACTGGCGCAGTCGGTAGGATAATTCTGAAACGTAGGGCAACTGTATATTGAACTACGGTTTCTTTCAAGAATTTATTCGGAAAAAAAAACCTACGAAAATTTCAATAAGCCCTTTTCAACCCAAAGCAAATAGTGCCGATCTTAGGCAGCAGTTGGAGAAAAGCAGCCAATTGGAAAAGAATCAAGAAGACGAAAACACAGAACAAACACCTTAGAATTACAGAACGTCCCAGGAAGGTCCGGTGATTGCATATCAAAGGTTTCCTGGCCACTACATTTTGGAAGACCCGGTGACTGAATATCAAGGGTATTCTCTCCAAAACTACGTGGGAACTGGTGAGAAGGAACACCATCGATCCAGCTAGACTAAGGACCTATGAAGATTCTCACAATTCTGGCATTGTAAGTGATAATTTTTGATTTTCAAGTGATTTGATTATTTTTGTTTTTTTTCCAAATTTAAAAATTGTATATATATTATTTAATTATTACTATTTTTCTTTTAATGCGATAGATAGACAACTTTTTCTAGAAAATAAAAGTTACGCAGTAACAAAAATCTTCACTAGTATCCAGTAAATAAAAAAAATATATCAAAATAGATCTAATAAACGAATATAACTTAGATAATTTAATTGATTCGCCAAGTTCATTGTCAATTGGTTCAACTGCCAACAAAAACAAAATGTCAGTGAATTATCAATTACTCCGATATCAATCAGATAATATTCCACTTTTTGACGGAAATATAAAACTTTTAAATAGATTCATTTCGGCAGTGGAAAACTTGTTGAAAGCTTTTCAAGATAAAAATAATCCAACCGCTACCATAAATGTTTGCTTATTTGATACTATTCTCAGCAAACTAACAGGTAGAGCAGCAGAACTAATAGTTTCTAGATCAGAACTAAATTCTTGGACTTTAATTAAAGATGTGTTAATAAACAGTTTTTCTGATCAACGATCGATAGATTGTTTAATTCAAGATTTAATAAATTTAAAACCATTTAAAAATGAAAATCCTATTCAATTTGGCATGAGAGTGCAAGATTCTCGTAGCTTATTATTTTCAAAACTAAATGCAGGCCCTGACGATCCTGAAACAAAACTAATTAAAATACAACACTATGATGAATTTGCTTTAAAGACATTTATAAATGACCTTCCATATAACTTACAGTTAGTCACTAGATTAAAATCTCCAAATTCACTAGAACAAGCAATGTCGTTTGTAAGAGAAGAAGAAAACTTTATATATTTTAAAAATGCTCAAGGCCTTAAGGGCACACCATCACCTTTACAGCAATTCAATAAAAATACAAAACCAATATATAGACCTACTTATGTCCCTAATCAAACATCACATTTTATACCAAACTATATACCATATAAACCGACATATAATACTTTCGCAAATAATATGCCACAAAATAATTTTCCTAGACCTTTTTCAAATTATCCAAATTATTCTCAACAGAACACTAATTTTAACTATCAGAGACCAAATTTTCCAAATAACCAACAAAACTTTGTAAGACCTCAAACTTTAGTCCAACATAGACCGTTTAATAATCAAAACTTGGGACAGATGTCCAGAAGGACAAATTTAAATAAAGTAGAGCCAATGGACACTAGTTCAGGCAATACAGTTTTACACAATAATATGCAAAAGAGGAATTTTATTTCCCAAGAATTGTATAATCAAGAAGTTTTGCAGCAAACTCCTGAAATTAACTCAGGAAATTCTTTACCAAATAGTTTGCATAATTATTATGATAATTTTGACATTAATCAACAAACTGATAGCCAAAATGAATATGAATATGATATACCTTTATATAATGAAACATATGATTACGATGCAGATTTGAGTTATTCCGCTAATTCAAATAATAATCAGGTATATGATAGCATTGAACAAGAACCATCAAATTTTCCGATTACAACTTCGAAAACGGATATGACATAATATTTTTAAACAATTATAATATACAATTACCTTATATTAATATTCCAGAAATTAATGCAAAATTTTTATTAGATACAGGTAGTACAAGAAGTTTTATTAATCCCGAAATTGCTTATATATATTTTCCATATTTAATTCAAAAAGAATTATTTCAAGTACAAACAGCTCACGCAATATCGTTTCACGATGAAATAGCAACCTTACCAATTTTTCCTACCTTCAATACTACAGGATTACATAAATTTTACTTATTTAATTTTTCTGACAAATTCGACGGATTAATAGGTTTAGACCTTACAAAACAATTAAATGCTAATTTAGACTTCAACAAGTGCGTGTTAAAATTACCTAATGTAGATATACCTATACGTTATGAAAATAAAAATATTAATACAAATAATATCAGTAAAGTTATGACTTATATAATAGAGCCCAGAAGTATTCAAAAAAATTCAGATTCCTGTTAATGCTTCAAATGGTTATGGTATTCTTTCTTATAAAAAACTAGGACACATTGAAATTCCTGAATGTCTAGTAGAAATTAAAAACAATTTAGCTTTAACAACAGCCTTAAATCCTAGAGAAAATCCTATAAAAATTGAATTTCTCGAACCGTTTGACATAGAACCCTTAAACCTTAATGAAATAAATTTTATTGACCACCCTTCACAACAATATTTACCATCAAGAGACTTAGATAATAAACTCAAAGCTAATTTAAAAAAATATTAATCTTGACCATTGCAATAGTGAAGAAAAAGAACAAATACGGAAATTGTGTTACGAATTTAGAGATATTTTTCATTGCGAAGAAATACCTTTAACCTTTTCAAATACCATTAAACATGAGATTAAAGTGAAAGATGATACCCCAATATTTACAAAAACCTATAGATACCCTGAAATACATCGCGGAGAAGTAAGAGATCAAATGTGTCGAACTCTCCATGGTCTTCCCCTATTTGGATTGTTCCTAAAAAACTTGACAAATCAGGGAAACAACGCTGGCGAATTTGCGTAGACTACCGTAAGCTTAATGACGTCACGATAGCTCAAAAATTTACTATTCCCCAAATAACAGAGATTTTAGACAAGCTAGGTAAAGCCCAATACTTCACAACTCTAGATCTTGCTAATGGATTTCATCAAATTCAAATGAACGAAGAGGACATTCCCAAAACAGCATTTAGCACTGACACAGGACATTATGAATTCCTACGTATGCCATTTGGACTTAAAAATGCCCCTGCGACTTTTCAACGTGTCATGAATAATGTTTTACGTGGCTTACAAAATGAAATATGTTTTGTTTATCTTGACGACATAATTATATTTAGTACAAGTCTTCAAGAACACGTGGATAAATTAAAAAAAGTTTTTATCAGGTTACGAGATTCCAATCTTAAGGTACAACTCGATAAATCTGAATTTTTAAGGAAAGAAGTACAATATTTAGGACACCTTGTAAGTAATGATGGAGTAAAGCCTAATCCTGATAAGATCTCAGTTGTAAAAAAATTTTCAATTCCTACAACTACTAAAGAAATTAAATCTTTTTTAGGCTTAGTAGGTTATTATAAAAGACTTTGCCAAAATAACAAAACCCCTAACCCGTTGTTTAAAGAAAGACATAAAAATAATACATAATCATGAATTTTTAAATGCATTTGAACACTGCAAAAATCTTTTAATAAATGCCCCAATTTTACAATATCCCGATTTCTCTAAATCATTCCTTCTAACTACAGATGCAAGCAATTTTGCATTAGGCGCGGTATTATCCCAAGGAATTATCCCTAATGATAAACCTATAGCATATGCATCTAGAACCTTGAACGAGACTGAAACGAAATATTCAACAATCGAAAAAGAGTTATTAGCCATAGTATGGGCATGTAAATATTAAATTAAATAGTTTGGCTTTTTAATTTAAAAGAACCCAATTCAAAATTAGTAAGATGGCGTTTACGATTAGAAGAATATGATTATGAAATAATTTACAAAAAAGGCCTTCAAAATTCTAACGCAGATGCTTTATCTAGAATACAATTAAATGTCTATGAGAATGAATCAACAATTAATAACCCGGGTGACACTGATAAAAATATCGTAGACTTTCTGCGAAATCTTGCTGAAAACCCGATAAATGATGATGCAATCGAAGAACAAAGACCCAGTTGTAGTAAGCAAAAGATAAACATTATTGCTGACATTCAGGTCAAGCCACCTTCGACATCTGATGTAACCGTGCATAGTAATCAAGCTGATATGGAACCTAATGGCATCAGCAACCTTGATGAAATGATAAATAATAAGTCCTTACAATACATTATTAAAAAATCCCCACATCATGAAATTAAACTTAACTCAGAGAAATTTGAGAAAAACTTAATTAATAATGTGGAATTACATGAAAACCCAGATGTAATAAAAAAGTTTATTCGAGAATATTTAAGACCTGAAAAAACGTGTTATCTATATTTTCATAGTAAAGAATTAATTCCAATTTTTACTAACGTTTACTTACAAAATTTTAATAAACCAAAAATACTAATATGCTCGAAATTGTTAAATAATATTTCGCATAAAGAAGAAAAAATTTTGATAATAACACACCAACATCAAGGTAAAACAAATCATAGAGGCATAAATGAAACGTATGAACGCCTAAAACAAATTTACTTTTGGTCCAAAATGAAAACTGACATAACCCAGTACATTAATGATTGTAATATTTGTCAAACATCTAAATATAGTAGGCTTAAATCTTATATACCTCTCACAAAAACAGAAACTCCTAATAAACCTTTTCAAATGATACATATTGACACATTTGTTTTTGAAACCCAAAACTTCTTAACTATATTGGACAAATTCTCAAAATATGGGCAGGCCTACCCCTGTGACAGGAATGCAAAAGCCGTTTGTGACAGGTTAATTAATTTCTTTTCATTTTTTGGATGCCCTGAAATAATAACTTGTGATAATGGAGGAGAATTTAATAATGAACTTTTAAAAGAACTCTTAAAATCTCAAAAAATAAATATACATTTTACTACACCCAGACACCATGAATCTAACTCCCCCGTCGAGCGTCTTCACTCAACCCTTATTGAGCATCTTCGAATTTTAAAACAAAAAGATAAAAACAAATCCGTCTCTGAACTCATGCCTTATGCAATCATAGCTTACAATGGAACCATAAACAGTGTAACAAAGTTTACACCTCATGAGATTATCCTAGGTCATACAAATTCCAGGGATCCCCTCGACTTGATTTCTACTACGTTTTATTCTGATTACGTTTCGTCGCATAAAGACAAAATCGACGCTATGTATAAACAAGTAACTGATAAAACGAATGAGAGCAAAGAGAGAGTTTTAGCAAAAACTAACGTTAAAGGTAATGAAAGTATAGATTTTAAAGTAAACCAAAAAGTTTATAAAAAGATGTCAGCTAGGAATAAAAATAAACCCAAATTTAGTGGACCCTATGTAATTATTGAAATGTTAGAACATAATCGGGTTAAAATAAAAAATGTAAAATATCCCGATAAGGTCGAAATTATACATATAAGGGAATTAAAAAAGCCACTTGTTACAGATGGTCCTACGTCCAAGGAGATACCTCCAGATACCACAACTTAAATAATAATCCAGGAATCCTTCCCTATCGAATAGGAAATGCACAAAAGGTCACTAATCATTGGACTTTTATTCAAATTTTTGATATGACAAACTTAATACAAGAATTTGATAACATAAACCATAAATATAACTTACTTCGTGAAAATATAAATAATCTCATGCAATATAAGTTAGAATTTTATAATTCATATGTTATAGCAGATAATTTAAAACAGAAAATTAATAATCAGATAAGTCAAATATTTCCAACAAAATTACGACAAAAACGAGCTTTAGTAAATATATTAGGTACTGTAATTAAAAGTATAACTGGCAACATGGATCAAGATGACGCTGAACGTATTGATCAAAATATAGACTCACTAATAAAAAAATCAACATGATTTAAAATTTGCCCTGACTAAACAAACAACTTTATTAACTAAATCAATACAAAATTTTGAAAATATTATTAAAAATGTTTCACATAATCAAAATATTTTAGAATCACATGTAAAACAAATAATAACTATAAATAGAATCGAACTTGACAAAACTCATCTTGTTCAACTATTCCGAATTCAAATGACATTTACTCAAATAACTGCTCTCTATCAAAATATTTATGATATTTTAGAAAAAGTAGAATTAGCTATTACATTTGCAAAGTTAAATACCTTTCACAATACTATAACAAACACTAAGAAGTTTATATATGAATTAAAGAGATAAATTCCAAATTAGGAGTTGAAAAGTTGCCATTTGAACCATCTATAGATAATATCTTAAAGATAGAAAATACGCTAGAAATAAAGAGTTATATCAAAGATAAGGAAGTTATATTTATTGTAGAAATTCCTTTGGTAGAGAAAAATAATTATAATTTATATCAATTGTTTCCTTTACCCACTAGGAATGATATAAAATACTATAAAATAATTGTACCAAATTTCGAGTATTTACTAATAAATAAAGTAAATTTTTGATACTCGAATCAACCATGTAAATATATTTCTAATAATGAATATCTATGTACACATATCCATTCGGAAAACCTTTATAAAAATACTCCTTGCGAAATTCAACTAATAAGATATCAACACAATAGTTCTAATTGCAATCCAATACCCATAGATATTGATTATATGCAGCTTCAAAATATTGATGAAAATAAAAGGATACTAGTTACCGTTAATGATCTGATAGGAATAGAGTCGTGCGAAAATTCGCAAAATAACGTACTATTTAATGGAACTTATTTATTAGAATTAAGCTTTCCTTGCAGTTTAAAATTAGGTGATATCACTATACAAGCTTATAAAAATAATAAACGCTTATTTCAGAATATTCCATTGCCAAAAGTAATTTTTAATTATACAAATAAAATTCCTTATAAGAAAGTAAAACTGTTTAATTTAAATAATGTAAATTTTAATAAAATAGACTAACTTTCAAAAACAAGAAGAACTTAACTTTCAAAAAATTGAAAATTCTAAACTATTAAATAACCCTATATACTATAATAAAACAAGTTTTTGGACCGTTTTACTATACAGTATAGTTTGTATTTTAATTTTAATCTTACTATGGAAGTATTTATGGCCTATTTATATGAAATATAAACAAAATAAGAATAAAAATATTAATAATGAAGATAATATAATAATTTAGGTCATAGAAACTTCTAAAAGTTTATATGCCCTTCTAGGGGTGGAGAAGTTACGTTTTGCATAACCGCTGACTTCATATATTCTACCACCACGTATGTAAGATAACGAAATGTTATAAATATAAGTGATATTCATTCAGAGGGGGACTTCTGTAATAATTCTGACTATAAACGTTTGATTGTTAAACTCATAATTGATTCAAATTTGTTAAATTCGGTGTGTTTTTAAGAATAAAATTGATTTTTAAAAACGTCTTTCTTTCGGCCCGACATTTAACTCGCGTACTTCTAAAATTAGAGTCGTTGTGCATAAGTTAAAGCCATCTCGATAAGTGAATTTAACTTATAGTCTGTTTCAAAAATGTATAGAGTAATAAAATGGGGAAATCCGTCCAGTTTGGCTGAATTTCGAGGTCGTCCATAAGCGTAGTTACACTTTGTTTATAGAAATAACAATAAAGATCCTTTTAAATCCCTGTCCTTTTGCATACCTATTTATTACTCTGTAGATTATATTTATTACTCAATCCAAACTTAATAGGCTAGTACTTAATGGAGGCAGGTAATAAAACACACATTATAAATACTTTTTGATTGGGTTTTAATCATGTTAATATTTGCTGTTACGTCATACTATTTACCAGTATTATAAGAATATCAATAAAATGGCAACATTCATTCCAACGAAAAGATGTTTTAATAATTCTCCACTATCATGAGAGTTATTTTAAATGTACACGATTGCATAAAACACGATTACCCTGGTGTTACTGTATAAGAAATTGTTGAACGATGTTTCCGAATGACTGGAATTGGAAAGTCCACCGTTTTCAAATTATTGCAGGAGAAAAAGGTAGCTGGTCAAGTGGAACCTCCGAAGAACATCCTAGGAAGACCAGCAAAAGTCCCTGATCAAGACACCAAATGTGCAAATTGGAGAAAAGTTTACTCTTTTTATTTTAAAAAAGAAATATCCACTGTAGATAAAATTTTGATGGAGCTTGGCCAAGATAACAGTATTCCTTTGATAACTAGGAAAGTCTTATGGACAACTTTAAAAAATATGGATTTTGCCTGTGAAAAGCATAACCGAAAAGCACTTTCACTGGAAAGCGATGAAATTGTTTGCTGGAGACGAAAATACTTGAGAAGTATAAAGCAGTACCGCAGGGAGCAAAAGAAAATGTTTTATGTCGATGAGACGTGGATCAATGAAGGTTATATAGTACAAAAAATGTAGTAAGATAAAAATATAATCAGTGCCCGCCAAGCTTTCATCGAAGGCCTGTCAACCCGTTGACATAATAAAGTGCCTTAGAGAAAAGAGAAGAGACTAATAATTGGACACATTGCTAGCGAAGAGGGATTTTTAAAAGAAGGTTTGCTAACTTTTCAGTCGTGCCGAATGGGATATTACCAAGAGGACATGCATTCGGATGTTTTCGAAGACTATTTTGGTGAAATTATAAAATATCTTCCGGCCCATTCGGTAGTGGTTTTGGATAACGCAAGCTATCATTCACGGCGCATAGAGAAGACACCAACTTCATCTTGTAGAAAACAAGAAATTATCGACTGGCTAACTAACAAAGGTATTGAGTTTAAACCCAATTTAATAACGACGTTCAAAATGAAAGATGTTAAGGTACTGTTTGATCAAGCCATTAAGGAAGTGACACCAGAGAAAGTGAATAGCAGTCCAGCATGTGATTAAACAGGAGGAGGAAATGTGGGATCTCGACAACCTGATCGATTAGACGGTCGACCCTTTAATTATAATGTCAAGAGCTGATGACAGTTCCTCAGATGACAAAGAATATACCTATTAGAATTTAATTGTTTTTTAATAATATATAATAATAATAATTTCATCTATATATACTATGTACATATTATACATAATTTTTATTTTGTTAAAATAAAATTTCGTTAAATTCTTTCTATAAGTATCCAACCACATGGCTTTGGCCTGCCATTTTCAGGGTTTATGTGAACGGATAACAATAGGCAAAACGCATAAATTGACCCAAAGCCGGCGGTACTACCTGCACTTGATGAGAAGAAATAATTTTGCAACGAGATCAATGCCAAACTATGGAAGTGGCACTAATTATTGGTGGGTCACCCTTTAGTCCTTTTGCATACCTAGTGACGTTTTTTACTCTATACATTTCTGAAACAGACTATAATATTAAATAATATGCTGGAAATGTGCAATACAATAAACAAAGTACTAAAGCCTACAAATTTAACATTTGACATTATTTCTATCTCTTAAAATTAAACCAGTAGGGGGAAAGTCCCTCTACATATTATAATAATTTATCTTTTGTACCACCATATTTTGCAGACTATAGCGTTCATAGAAATATTATTGCTTATTAACCTTTGGGACAAATTAAATGTATGTTAATTACATTTTATACCTTGTTCAACACGATCGACGCACGAAACTGGCGGTGTATATTTTTAAATCTATATAATCAAATAATATAACTCGCTGCACGGAGCGAACTATGTGAGTGACAATCCCACTGGACCCTGAGCCATATTTTTTTATTGCAATACCCAACAAATTTTCATTAAGCAATCAAATTGTGTAAATAGGTCATACGTTGACGTAAATGACGTTCCACACAAATAACTTTTTCTTGATTGCAGTTATAGCACAAATTTTAATTTGTGTTTATAGTCTGTAACTTTGCTAATTTCTTAAAAAAAAACTATTTATTTACAAATTACAATTACATAATTATGTTGGAGGTTGCTAACAGTTATGCGCCGTTCCTAGGAATGCTGTAATCGTTGATTGGGATCGCCGATACTCTTGGTACTTGAAGGTAATGGAAAACCAATATAAAAGCTTTCCTTTTCATATTCTTTGTACAAATTTTATGTGTGGGTTGCACTATTAAAGCGACTCTTATCTTCTATAGAGTCTTCTGGATAGACGCTCTTGATGATTAGCTTCCTTAATTACGTCTGTACTGAACTTCTTGGTTCCAGGTTTGAGGGCAAAGGATGGTCATTTCGACCTAAGAGGCTCTATCTGAGGGTTTTTTGAATAGACACTTTCAGCAATGATTTAAGGGTGCCAAGGCGACAACCAATATAATTGTGAGTATGGTGAACCAGTTAACATGTTTGGTTATAAAGGGTTACTTAATTAATCTTTGAAGTTCTTGCGAGTACTGATTTAATTTATTTTATGTTGTACCACATCTAATGTAATGGTTTTAATACTGAAATAGTGCGTCTTTCCGGGAGATGTTTGCAACAATCGTAGGAAACCATGACGGGATGGTTCCTACAAGTAATTTTTTTTATATTCCTTAACGAAAAATTTGGAATGCGTTACATACTGGTTGCAGTTTTAGTAACATATTGATTCTGATGGTCTTCATCACAAGCTCGCTTTTTGCACATTTAACGGTAACTGGAAGAGGACTTGAGTAATGAGCCAAAAGTTTCGATGAAGCTCCTGGATGTTCTATTCAGATGCCAATAGGATTGAGTTTCGGTATGTTTTGAGCATCTTCTAGATTGTCTAAGTAACTGAGTTTTGCAGATAGTGGCTCTATCTATGTGTCTATTTATAAAGGACACCGGAAAGATTTTTGTGTTGAATTTCACATCCTTGAAACTTCCAAGGTCTTGTGGTAGTATATACAGTAAGAAATCTTCATTCCGCGCAATATACTTTTAAGCTGTAGGTATAATGTGGCGCAAATATGTTTGGATCTGGATAATATTACAGTAAATTTCAGGTGTAAGTTTCTTTGCAAGTTTTAGATTGTGGAATTGTTTAAGTAGATTTCATGTTCATATTCACTAACCTTAACCATACAGTATGGCCGGAATAGACAGTACCGAAATAACATTGACTGTGCTTCTATGAAAACAACGTTGTCGACAAATAAGGTATTGCGGAAGCTAAACTGAGCTTTTGACAATTAAATAGTAACATGGATTAACCAAGGATATCGTTAAGTACAGAGGAAAAAACGTTTTTGGTGCAGTATTGTTTTCACTTATATGTATATGAACAATGCTCTGATTTTAAAATTAATTGAGATCATTTCACTGACTAATCTTGTTCTTTTTATTTATCGGATTTAACCCTTCAGACGTCTTAATTTGGGGCATGACTAGTGATGAATTCTTTAAACATGCTCTACAGTTTGATACATGCGAACCTCTTTCGCAGGACTGACACAATCCTTATTCAGTGACACGGCGGCTAAATTCTAACTTCTTTATTAAGTCTGTGTTGAACGTGGAGGTGGTAATTTATAACATATTATAATAAAATATAAATAAGATGTTCGTACACATATGTACAAATATAAATAATTAATAACTTCAGCACTGTTTATTTTCAGCCTTACTGTGTTATTGTTTCTTACAGTGTCAAAAAATCGAGTTAGAAGATTGATATGGGTCTGAACTCTAATTTGAAATGTGGTCATTCGAGGATGTCAGTCGAAGTATTTTGAATTTCTTTTGCTTTTGAAAAGATTCTGGTTTCTTGTAAACTAAAAGTGTCCATTTATCGTTTGAGACTCTGATGGTACTTTCTTCATGGTCAAATATTTCAATGTTGGAACTGACAGGTCTAAGCAGAAATTAGAGACGGTCGTCGACATTGACGCAAGAAGTTTGAAATAGAATAGACTAGTCGCAGAAAGGCAATAGTTTATCAAAATTGATTTTTGAATATTAATTTAAGGATAAATTTTTGATAGCGATGAAAGAATTTTTGATATTTCGAAGGGTCCATTACGTTTTGTTTTATGCGTTGGTTTTTATTTGCAACTCTTTTGTCTTACTGACGCTTATTTCTGACGCCATCATAGACGACGTCTTGGACCTCATTTGGAGCCAAAATTTACACTTTGAGTTATTTCTTACGGCATTTAAAAGCAACATTTATACTTACGTCATTTTCATTAATTTAGGGTGTTTACGTATGGCTTCTTACTTTATATTTTTATTAGTGCGAATGATTTATTGGCCAATGGACCATACAGCTTCCTTTAATATTTTATTATTAATATTAATTCTTTGTAATGTTAATTTGCGGTGAACAAGCAGGTTTTCGGAAAACCAACAACAAGAACAATTTGTTTATAATTTTTTAATAATGCTTCGTTTTATTTTTCATGCTGGTATAAATAACAAACAACAAATAATAGTTCTCTTGAAAACATAACGTTAAACCATCTTCGTGTATTCTTTGTAATATCAAACCTTGGATTCACACCAAAGCATTTTCATCCGCAATAAGTAGTTTTTGAATGTGTTAGAAATATTTGGCATAGTAATTTTTACAAGTCCAGCTTCCGAATTTTTGATTTTTGTACAATATTGTGGTACATTTTTAACTAACGGTAACACAACGCTTTTTTATACTAAAACTTGATTTTACTCAAAACGGCATTTAATTTTCTCTGACATAATAACCATTCACTAGTTTACAGCCATTTTGCGACTGTGGTATAAGAGGTAATTTTTTTGTTAATTTTTCGTCGCTAAATGCCAAAATGATTGTAAAAACCTCCTAACACGTAAGGTTTTTGAGTTACGATTTTTTCAGCAAAAATTAATAAGTATTTTAATAACATTATTTTATTTTAAAAATTAAATTCGGGTTCCAGCGCCCCCGGCAAATTGGGAGGAAGATTTAGAAATGTATGATAATAAGGCAGAACCCAGAATTTCTTCGAAAGTGAAGGAAAAGCACCTCATTTAATCGAACAAGCTGAATTATATGATCTAGTTCGGGACCTCCACAGGTCCAAAGAGCATGTTAGACTATTAGGATCAAGATTACAACAATGGAATGTACTAGCCACTGGAACCAAAAGTTACAATATTAAGGAACTATCCTTATTTTTTACTATGCAGAATAAAATGTATATTTGTGTTAATCCAAATAGTGTTATGGAAAAATTAGAATTTGCACATAGCTCGGACGAATGGCGCTTATTTCTAGATTCTTCTAAAATAAGTTTAAAAGCGGTTCTACTCCGTAATTACAAGAAATCCCTATTCCTCTTGCGCATGCAGTTGACATGAAGAAACATATGAAGATATGTGGTGACATAAAAGCCCTAGGACTGCTACTAGGGCTTCAGGGTAAATTTACAAAGTATTGCCGTTTTCTTCGTCTTTGGGACAGTAGAGCAACACAGAGCCATTACCAAGTAAAAGAATGGCTTCAGAGAGATACATTTATTCCAGTTGATCCTAAAAAAGTTCTGATACCTCCATTAAAAATTAAATTTAGATTCATGAAAAATGTCGTAAAAGCATTAGATAAGGAAGGAGATGCTTTTAAATACTTTATACAACTTTCTCCTAATCTAAGTGATGCTAAGCTTAATTCAATTAGCTGAGTTTTTTTAAAACAGAAAAGTAGGAAAGTATGAAAAGTTTGTAGAAGAATTACTTGAAAAAATGCACTTCTTGCACTTCCATTAGTTTTATTTCGGCTAATAAATGAAAAAATAAGTATGGCAGTGTAAAAATGTACTCAATTAAATTTCTGATTTCTCTTACTAACTCAATTATACTTGAACCTGTCTCTATGGACCAAGTAATAAAAGTAATTTCGAATTTAAAAAACACAAATGCTACTATTTCTGATGATATAAATGTAAAACTTGTTAAGATCGCCAGGGATTACATTAGTTATCCACTTACATATTTAATAAATGTAAGTTTACACAAAGGATTTTTTCCCAAAATCCTAAAAACTGCAAATGTGATACTACTACACAAAAGAAACAACCATAATGATATAGAAAAGTATCGTCAAATTTCAATTCTTAGCATATTTTCTAAAATTTTAGAGAAAATAATTTATGAGATAATACTTAACTTCGTTAAAAAATGCAATATTTTTAGTGAGTGTCAGCATGATTTTTTACCTAATAAGTCAATCGAAACAGCCTCCTATAGTTTCTTAAACTACGTCTATTCGTCTATTCTATGCTTGACTAGGGAAAATATGTTGTTGCTTTCTTCTTCGACCTTTCAATAGCATTTAATACCGTCAAAAAAGATATTTTGCTTTTGAAGCTGTACAGTATGGGTATACGTGGTAAAATGTCTGATTGGATTAAATTTATCTGGGCGTGAGATGACAGTAACGTATGGAGGCGTCTGTTCTGAGCCTAGATCTGTAAATATTGGAGTTCCCCAAGGCTCAGTACAGGGACCATTACTTTTTTTTACTATATGCCAATGATCTGCCAGAAAATATGGGTACTGGATACGTTACAATGTATGCCGATGATACGACGGTGGTATTAGAGGCAAATACCCTGGAAGAGCTTTCCAATAGTTTAAGAAACGTTTGTAGCGATATAGAGATTTGGTGCCGTAATAACCATATAATACTTAACTCCGACAAAACTGTATATATAAATATGTTTGTTCGTAAACCCTTGCCTTTAAATTATGATAGGCTTAACAACATTCAATTTTGACATTCTAGCAAATTTTTGGGAACTATAATAAACTCCTAAATCCCTAAACTTTAACAGTCACGTCGAGCATGTCTGTGCTAAGCTTAACTCTGCCTACTTTGCTGTTCTGAACTTAAAGAATACACTTAACGATACTGGCTTGCTTAGTGTTTATGATTCTTTGTTTTATGATTTACAGCCACTTATCTAATAATATTATTTCATGGAGAGGTAGAGCAGTATGGGAGAGAGTCTTAAGCCCATGGATAGTTGTAAGCCTATATTTACTCAAAAGCGAATTTTAACATTACCCTGTATATATATTTTTTTAAGTGTTTAATGTATACAAATAATAACCTTAAATTATTTGTCAAACTAAGAGAGACTAATTCGTACAAGACTAGAAATGAGAATGTCATTAGTGTATTATCTCATAAAAACTCATTATTTCAGAGATGTCCATATTACAGTTGTCTGACTCTTTATAATAAACTGCCCACACACTATACATTTCCTAGTGGCAACAACTTTAGGAACAAAGTCAGACCATTTCTTATTGATAAAGCTTTCTATTCGGTACAAGAATATTTGGAGTCTTGAGCGTTTCTTGCTGCTTGATAGATGATAGTATTTACACTAATAGTTTGTCTTGTTTTTCTTATTCCATATTCTTGTGCGACTTGTTCAGTTTTTATATTCTAATTGCATGTTATGTGTATTTATTTTCCTAAAAACACATTTTTTTTAAAGATGTACTTGTACGTTTTTTATTTGTCTTTGTTTTTTAATGTGTATTATACATTTATATTTATTTTTATTATCTTTTTTTTTATATATACTTTTTGACGACCCTTTATACAATAATGTATTTTATGGTAATATAAACTATTCTATTCTATTCTATTCTTGCACTTCCATATCAACGAACGACGAGCAAGAAGAAAGGTTCCACCAAGAAATACTACCAATGGAGCAACGCTACGAAGGCAGATGATATCTAGGATGGAGGATAATTGTTGGTTTCTTATGAGGGAAAGCGATCAGGAATATAAATAAAAGTCAGCATTTGTAAAAAAGTTATCTACAAAAGACTTACTATAAATGTATTTTTGCAAATAAAACCTAAATATCTTGATTTTTATCTTGGTTTGAACTAATACATAAAAATTTTGGAATAAAATAAAAATAACTCATGCATTCTATAGCTCAAAATCTATACGTGGTGGACAATTTTGATTGTTGAATTCGTAATCAGGATGCTTTAAATTCCTTCGTACAACCATTATGTCATCAGTCGCAATTTTTTTTTCATATTTGTTGTCTAGTGTTATTGGTAATCTGCGCAACTGTTAAAAAGGTATTAGCAATTTTATTGCAGATTCGGAATCCTGAGCTCTGTGTCTCTTTGTACGAGTTTCAATGTTTTATTATTAACCGAAGTAATTTATGTAATTTTTTATCCATTAAACTTAAAATCTTGTCTAATACAAAAAAAGTGATATATGCCTAAAATTAGCATCTTCTAAAATTGTTTTTTGATGTTTCAGCTTAAACCTAAAACAACGCTCTATTCTAATATACACGTTGTTTTTAAAGTATCTAGGTCTTGGGGATTTCATTCTATTATAGCTACTCTAATTCGAGAAATATTTCAAAACAAAGTTTATCCTTTTTATTTTAAGCTCTCGTGATGTTTAGTGTTTGTTTTAAAGATAACGTTACTTTTTTAAAACAACTTATCTTAGTGACATTGAGTTATAGATTTTAAATTTGAAAAGATGGTTTTTAACTTTATGTTTTAGTACAAAATAACTCTACTGAACATAGATCTGGGTTTCATTTTCACTTTAAACTAACTAGTTTTAGATTTTTGAATTTGAAAAAGGTGTTTTAGAACCTTATGATTTTAATTTGTTTAAATTTTAAATTTGGTTGAGTTTAATACTTTGAATTCGAAAAAGGTATTTCGGAGATTATAACTGGATTGAGTGTTAGATTTTGAATCTGAAAAAAGAGTTGTGTACTTTAGAATTTAGTACGAAATAATTTAATGAACAAACAATTGTGTTTACAATTTCGCATTGAAAGAAATTCATTTCTTATATTTAGAATGATCAATTGTGTGTCTAGATTTTAGTACGAAATAGCTTCAGTGACAAGGTAGGTGTTTTACTTTTATTTATAGAATTCCTATTAATCTGAGTTAAAGAGAGTTCTAAGCTTACATTTAGATCTGATTAGCATTGATGTTTAGGTGCTCCTCTTTATCTGATCGTATAATTTTATTCTGATTTTAAACAGACTATAATCTGAGAATTTTTTATTATTCTTGGGATATAGCTTAGTATTTTGAAGTTGCCTAGAGTAATAGCCATTTAGAAATTTAGGTTTTGGTTTCAAAATTTTGAAATTACTAGTTTTATTACAAATATTTTTTAAACCTTAGATTCTGAATAGTTTAGGTGTCTGATGTTTTGGTCTTTTCATATATAATCTGATTTTAAAATAACATTTAGCAGCTAGGTTTATAATTTTATATTTTGATTTTAAATATTTGTTTATTCGCTATATTTTTAAATTATTTGAGCGGTGGTTTTGAAAAGTTGAGAGACAGAATATTACAGAGTTATCATATTAATTTAAATCTAGTTTTGATTCAAATTTATTAAAAATACAAATTAGTTATTTTGAAAAAGATTAGAGATACTGATTTTCGTGAACTGGTTTGAATTCAAATATGTAAAACTGATTAGCGTTAATGTTTAGATATTCCTCTTTGGTTTATCGAATAATTTTATTTTGATTTTAAAACATACTATTTTTTTATTGGTAGGCTACAGGTCAGTATTTAAATATATATTTTTACAAGCTTTGGTACCAATTCTCTCTTTATAGAAATTAAAATCATATTTAAACACGGTTCGCTTTAGAATCGGAGTCTGTTAACTTTTATTTTCAAATGCTGAAGCGCAGTAGTCCACAAGGCTGCCTTTTTTCGACACTATTGAACAACAACACGTTTTTGTCAACTTTTTTAGTCAATATACCGCAGCGCGCCATGATGCTCAAAGCTTAACTACGTCCATGTTTAATTCATATTCATTGAAATTCAACTTATTAAGTACGACACTGTTGTTAGAATCGACACTAATATTGAATAAAATCTTGGTTTGGGACGTTAGCAAGTGTATTTAGTAAAGTGGGTGACTTGATTTTTTGTTGCATTAGGAAGTTATTTAAACTTTAAATTTTCCGAAATTCAGAATTATGTAAAATTTGCTTTAAATTATCTTGGATTGGGTTATATGATGACTGATAAGTCTGCAGTACATGTAATTCATCTCATGAGTTGCTAGATACTCCGAAGAAGATATTTGGTTTTTGGATATTTAGGAGAAGCTGGGATAGTTTTCCTCCTGCCGTGAGGTTATTTGCTATTCTCCAAGACGTTTTCTTTTGAGACTTCTTCGCTAGCTAGCCGCCACTGCTGTTTGAGAGGCATCTGGAAGGTCGAAACGCTTTTATTTCCTTCGGAAAATAGCAACTTAAAAAATGTGTATTTTACATAATATTGTATTATTTTAATTTTAAATAGTTCTTAAGCTTTTAAGTAAAATTTAATTTGGTAACTGTTTACTGAAAAATATTGCTTGGGTATTGAGCTCAGGGTGTACTGATCTCAAATTTCGATCTAGTATTGTTAATTCAAGGAACAGAGCAGCACTGGTAGGCAGATTTTCAGCACCGCTAATACTAAACTACCGCACGATACCCGAGTTTCTACTTTTTTAGTAGCTTTATGTATTCACTTTGAATATCTCCCAATACGTAATTCTACTTAAACAGTTTATCAATTTGTTAGTTTTCTAGTTCAGGCCCAACCGAATATATATTTGGTTTTTAGTTCATATTTACCGTTCAAGTAAATTAACGATAAACTTCATTCAGTTTCAACGTTTTCTTAATTTTTACTTTACAAACGACCGTGCCTAGATATAGTTTTCAGTTCATATTAACCTTTGGCATTCAAGTAAATTAAATATAGATTTCTTACAGCTTAATCATTTTACTTATTTTTAGTTCTTAAACAACCGAACATTGATTGAGTATATATTATTTTCTATTAGCTATTGATATAAAAATTTGTAAGTTTCATAACTATTCTTAAATGTAACTGGATTTTTTTGCTGAGTGCTTAATACGCATTTTGATTTACTGTTTGTATAACCTTTCTAATGGCATATATTGCTTTGTTTAGCCTGCCACCCAATACGTTCACCTGTTCACTCCATATTATATTTGCATCCAGCACAACCTCAAGAAACTTTGTAATTTGCCCAAATTCCAGCAGTTCGGGTCTCAAACAACATTGTTTGGGTTTTATTCAAAAAAAGTTGATTTGAAACAAACCAGGTTTTAGCATGCCGCAGCATGTTTTTAATAATTTCAGCTATATCCGCTCCTCTGTCCGCTGCAAATCCAAATGTGGCTTCATCCTCATATAGAATGCTTGTCACGTTCTGATCTGTAAAAGTTCTTGGTAGATCATTTATATATATGAGGAAGAGGAGCGGGCCAAGCACAGAGCCCTGCACTCCTCTTTGAGTCAGTAAACCATTTGATATCTGTCTGATAGGATGTAAGTAATTTTTGGGCCATACCCCCTATACCATAAAAGTAAAGTTCATCCAGTAGGATTTCATGATTAACAGAATCAAAGGCAGCACATCATTGAATAATCCTATATAATTATTTCTATCCTCTAAGGCTTCATTTATACAGGTTGTTAATTTTTTAATTGCGTCAGTAGTTGTGACACCTTTTCTAAACCCGAACTGTCGGGGTATCAATATTTTATTTATTTCTAGGTAGGACAAAATTTGGCTATGAATGATATTCTCGAAAATTTTAGAAACGTCAGGCAGGGTCCCCTGTTTGTAGTTTTGAGGGAGGCCCCTATCTCCCTATTTATATATTGGGAAAATTTTTGCAATTTTTAACAGGGTCGGAAAGCAGCCTTCCTTCAACCAAGTATTAATTACATTTACTAAAGGTTGTAGTAGAAAGTCACTAACTATTTTAACACTGTACACATTTAAACCATAAATGTCTTCCGTCTTTTTGTTTTTAAGTCTGTTTATAACTAGTTTTACTTCATTTTCATCAGTGGGTTTAAGGAACATTAAATGACTTTAATTTAAATTTTTATCAAGAAAACTGGAATAATCTGTGGTTGCTGGACGTAACCTCGTTGTTAGATCAGTAGCATGATTTATAAAAAAATAATATAGTTCATTAGAGGTTAGGTTTTCCGACTCATTTTTAGACTTATGTTTTCTGCCCGTTTCAGTGTTTATTATTTCCCACGCTGTTCTTAAGCCTTTCCACTGCTCAACCTTGGTAAGCACATATCATAATAATACAAGAAATCATTATGAAAACCTCCACACTTATTCTTAGCCGATATGGCAGTATCCACCTTAGACCAAGTCTCTTTCGATAAGTATAAAGAAAAATCTTGATATTTATTTTTGCTGTAAGAACGAATATTTTTGTGGATAATATCTATTTCATTTTTTACCAGCTCTATTCTTAAAGCTCTATGATCCGAGAAACCCATGTTAAATACTTCAGCAGATTCAGATAGAGAATTACTAAATATGTTGTCCAAACAATTGCCTTTTATATGTGTAGGCAAATCATTAACATGCACTTGTAATCCAAATGACTGAAGTAGCTGCGTCACAGACCGTTTTCAACATTCATATTATTAAAATAAATATTATAATCTTCGACCACTATTATTTTTATACCTTTATCTATTCTTATAATGACTTCGAGGGCCTTATTCACAGTTTCTACAAATAGATCGATATTTTTAGATTCCGTTGACCTATAAACACTAACCACCGCCAAATTTAGAGATTGAGTATTTCTTCTTTGAGTAGTTTAACTTCAACTTGTAAAGTTTTCACCTGCTCAATGTACAAGGGAAATTGTTTGAAATTAATAAGACCATAGCAAATTCGCAAGGCTTTGTATTGTAACTTGTCTACTTTGTTAAAATGACATTTACTTGCTGAACCATAGAAAAGGCTGCTGTATTCAATAATGGATCTTATATATGCTTTGTAAAAGATATAATTGATGAGCTCCCCAACTTAAAGAACATATTTGTTTGAGTAAATGTATGCTCTTTTCGGTTTTATGTACAATGCTGGTAACTTCTTCTTTCCAAAGCGACTCAGCGTTTAGGATGGTTTTAAGGTATTTAAATTGTTTAGCCACGGATAAAACTAGCCCATTTAAAGTAATATTATTTTGTACTGGGATGCGCTTGCAGGTAAAAATTTTTTAAAAACATAAATTATATGATATTTTTTTATTTGACTTTTTTCTTTGTTTTTTTTTTCAACACTATAACACTATAAAGGGCAATATCGTCTGCATATTGACTAAATGTTATATCGTTGTATATTAGAGTATATAAATTAAAAAGTAGCCGTGCCAGAATTGATCCTTGTGGTATACCCAATGAAGTTTGTCGTGGAACTAATCTACACTAAAATGTCGGCAAATAGGACTCCTATACATTTGTTTTCCATATGCCCAGATTGAATGTCCGATACAAGATGTGCAGTAGCCTCTCTTGCTCCAAATCTTGGTTTAAAACCGTATTGGTTGATAGGTAGTAAAGTATTACGCAATAGCCAGTATTTCAGCCTAAATTTAATTAATCTCTCATACGTTTTTGTAATACAAGACATTAATGTAATTGGTCTATTTAAATCCGCATTAGAAGGATCCTTATTTGGTTTAGGCAAAATAATTACGAGACTATATTTAAGTTGATCAGGAACATAGGAATGACATAACATTTTAATAAATATGTCTAACAGGAAACTTTTTGCTAAAAAGCTCATATTTTGTAGCATAGGACAACATAAATTATCCGGCCCTGGTCAAGTGACACTGTTTTTTATTGATTTTTCTAATTCTAGTAGAGTGAATTTATTTGCGAGTAGTGTAGTATGCGGGTGGATTATATTTTTGCTTCTTAGGTTCATGTAGATGTCTTCAGTTACACGTGGTGCTCATATTTTGTTTTGGATATCTTCTGCTATGTCATTATTGATATGGGGTATATTGGATTTATTCGTTTTAAGTGTTTTTATTTTTTTTCCAGATAGTTTCAATAAGAGTATTGTTGTTAAGTGAACTGCACTATTTTTGCCAATAGCAACGAGCTTTTTCTTTAAATATCTTTTTAGCTAACGCCATTAATTTGTTGCATTCTATATAATTGGATGCAGTTGGAAATTTTTTATATAAGTTTAAAGCAATTTTCCTATTTTCTATTAAACTGGAGCAGTCGTTATCCGACCATAAAGGTATATCTTTGTGTTTTGGTAAAAATAGTTCATTTTCTTTAAATTAATAGTGCTTCATTAACGCTATTTATGAAATAATTAAGTTTATCATCAATGTTTTCTAAATTAGTAGCGTTATTGATAAAAGTTTCTAAAGTTTGATTATATATTCCCCATTTAGCTGAATTTATACACCACTCTCTAGTTGGGTATACATATTGGTCTAGTTTATATTGCAGATGAAATTCCAAAATAAATGGAAAATGGTCTGAACCCACTGTATCGGAGTATAAACTCTAGTTTATAAAGGGGATAAATTAGCGGAAGTAAGACTAATATTAACGCAAAATTTTAAGGTTTTATTAGCAGTCAGTCGAGTTGCCTGGCCATTGTTCAAAATAGTTAAATTTGAATTTAAATTGCCTCAAGTAAGTGCTTAACGCTTATACATTTTATTTATGCCAATAATGATATTTTTTTTAACTTTTTGTTTTTGGTATTGAGTAGCTAGGTCATGTCCTTTACATTTATGATACATTTTTGATAAACATTTCACTAAAAGGCATAAATCACAGTTGTAAATTTTCACTTGGTTATAAAAAACTTTAGTGTTTACATTAGGATGTAACGTGATACTCTCTACAAATTTGTTAGAGTTTTGATAGATATATTTGGCATTTAAGATTGGTATAGCTAGAACCTACTTTGTGACTCTTCTTATTATTACTGAGTTTGCATATAAGTGCAAATTTTCAGATGTTTAGTAATGAATCTGAGTGTTTTTGAAATAAGCTTGTTTCTTTTGTGTTTATCTTTTTACTTATTATTATTTCATTACTTATTATGTTATTTAGGGATAATTAATGCATAATCAATTTTTGGTACTTTGCTTTACATATCTTAATCAGGAGTAAGTATATTTGCCCGGTGACATTAATAATTTCCTTCTTTCTACTAAAATTGGTGGCGCCCATAAAAGTCTGAAAATTAAAATTCAACTTACGACTCGCCTCCAACTAGCTTAACTGGGTAGCCGTGGTTACCAGTGTAATACATTAATTTCAAATCCTAATAACATCTAGATAAATAAGTTTCGAAACACAATTACCCCAATTTTTTTATCTATTACATCCTTAGACGAAGTAAAATTAATAAAATGTTCTCACCCCCATAACTGAAAAACATAACAATTTCTCCGATTTCTCGAACCTGCAAAACGGTATCGCGCATTCGAGTCACTTTGTCACCCTTATACTAGAAAAGGGCAACCATTAATGTTTAAGTTAAACAGAGTGTACATGACCCCTCTTGAAATAAAATTATTACACCTGACTTAAAGCGTACACCTTCTAAGAACAATGGAAAATGACCCAATTAAGGTTTATGTTCCTCAAGAGGACGTCCTAATATGGCAGAAATCCCCAGAGCCGAGCAGGGAAATCACACATGCCAACCTGAGCTAGCAGAAACTAACAGGCGAGTTGGCACTCGGCCTATGGTTGACATCCCTAACCACTCCGTATTCGCTTAGAGCCGTTTGAAAAAATAATTTAGGCTCACCTCTATTGTGACCAACTTTCACTCTTATCGTCGGAATATTGGACTGAATACGGAACTAGCCTATTTCCACCCCCTGGATACAGACATAGCGTTCAACATACCAATATCCAGGTCATACTGGGACATCCCACCCAACGGCGTATGTGCAGATTATACTCGAACATTGCACACAATCAGTTACCCATCACCACATTGTTCTGACAACGTTTGAAGAAGAGTGCAGACAGCGGGGAGGTATTATATTCAATGCTGATAATGTTTACCTCGAGCACTTGTGGTTGTAATCTTTAAGACAATCAAAAAGGTCTAAAACATTTACGGTGGAATACGAATACTAAAAGAAAAAAGGTATTCAACGAGGACACCGGAGATGTAGTCCTTCCCGTTCAATGACTCCAACAATAGACGATTTAAAATTAGAGTGCTTGAGTACTTAAGTGGTGATATTTTATTTAAAGGTTTGAGTAACTGCGAACATAAAATTAACTTCTGTTACACAAATATGTTAGTGGTATTATATCTTTGAAGCTTTTGCCTGTGGTTATAATTGTGAGTTTGTAACGTTGAGAATAATATAGATAGATATAAATGTAAGAAACTTTGGCCAATGTTTGTGTTGAAGATCATAAACTTGCCGGCTATTTCGGAAATTTTAAAACAGTTTGTGACGAACTTAAATTTTGTTTAATTTGTCGTAAAGCGTTTAAATGGGACAGACAGCCCATGTGTGGAGGGACTAATTGCAAAAACCAGCCAGAAGTCATTTATGCTGTATGCAAATAGCTAAAACGAGACCTTGTCTTAAAGCTAATTTTTTGTATTCAGATTAATAGTTGGCGACGGCTCACTTTTGCATTAACTAATTTGTGCATTTTTCAGAATGCTTGCGACAAGTGTTTAAATGCGGAGACTAAGTTTTGACATAAATGTGGCCCGGATTTGGAAGTTTTGAGGTTTGAAAATTTTATTTCTTTAATTTTGTCTAAAAGAAAATTGTTTTATGCCTAATTGTTTTTCTACATTTCGGATTCGATACAATTTTTAATAAATCATTTACTTCTTCAAAGTAATTTTAAAAGGTATAAAAGTTATTTTAATGACATCAGGAAACGTTAAGTTTTTAGACTATTTTCATGACGGTGGCTTTGTCAAAATTACTAAAAGCTTTTGGATTTGGATTTGGGGGTTAAGAAAGGATAATAGGACAAGAAATTAAATTACCTGAAATGGAGCTTCAAAAACGTGAAGAGATTAGTAGCAGGTTTATTATTAAAGAAGATCCGACATTTTGTTGGAGATATATAATTCGTAAATTTTAACAATTCCGAAAATAGGATAGTTTGTAAAAATATCATTATATATTTTTACTGTATTTGAATTTTGAAACTGAAATATAGAGGTGGGATCTTTATTAAGTCCCACTGTGTACTGAGAAATACGAATTACTTAATTTTATAGGATAAACACAAGTATACATGTATACATTCATAGCCATACAAGCACATACAAGTACAATCACACGCATTCATATCCAGACAAACACACACACACACACATATATATATATATATATATATATATATATATATATATATATATACATACATATATATTTATATATAACCAGCTCTAAATTGTATTTCAAAACGGGTTGTTATTATAAAAGCTGTTAAGTATACAGATCTGTTTTTGAACATGGTAAGCTATACTGAATACGGATAGCTGTTATTAAAGTTGTTAAGTTGTGCACTCAACTACCTCTTATTTAGAAAAGTATAAAAGGTAGAGAAAAAAGTTTAATAAAAAGTTTTTGCTACCTAGATTTTTTTAAATTTATAATATTTATAAGTATACATGATGTTTCAATTTTCTTATTTTAAATGGGACACCCTTTATATAATTCCGGCATATACTACACCTGTGATTTACAATTTAGCAAAAATTTAATTAAAATAATAAAAAGTTGTAAAAACTAGTATTCGGAAACAAATTAGAAAAAATGCAAAAATATATAAATATGTTTAATATTTTATTCTAATTTACGAAAAACAAGCAAGGGAAAATTATTTTTAATGCAGATTCTTTTTTAAATTTCACAAAGTGTTTTATACAATAAGCAGAATTAGGCATTTTCGATGTATAAAACTTCAAAAATTTAAAATGTGATACCTTGTATATTACTATTTTTTTGAATGTCTTATCGGATCATATTTTACTTACCATTCCTATTTATTTTCAAGATACAGACACTAATTTTGAAAAAGTCTAGTATTTTTGTTACTTTAATGCAAAAAAATACAAAATAACAACTATATTGTTTTTTATAACAAGAAAAACAACATTAAACTAATATAAAATTATCAAGTAAATAGAAAATTAGAAGAAATTAGCTGCATGTCTTTCTGATAAATGCATGTGGTATAAATTACATCTAATTTTCTTAAAACTTTCACAACCGTAATATTTTCATTTAATAATTTAATTTCTTATGGCATTTTAGTCTTTATTTCTTCAATGTCGTGGGGTCTGTTTTCTTCATAAATTTTATTTTTTATAGTTCTCCATAATAGTTCAGGAGTGTTAAATCTTCTTGACTGCTATTGTATGTTGCCATTGGGTCATAACTCTCGAAAATGATTACTAATAAAATTTCCAATTTCAATATTGTTATGGCAAGGTGATTCATCCATATGGTAAATAATTTTGTGGGTATCTCTCCCCACTTCTAGTAGAAGTTTTATAATTTCCTGGAGTAACTGGAGATAGCGCTGACAATTTAAATTATCCTAAAAAAAAGCGGATTAATAATGTTGATTCTGATAAATAGCGTACCATACGTGAACACTTCGACGATCTTAACTTTGAATCGTTTTAAATTTTCTGGGATTTTCCGTGCTCGATAAATGAGAATTTTTCTATTTGAAATACCAGCCGTTGTAAATATCGCCTCGTCTGTCCAGCAAATTTAAAAAAAATATATTTTCCAAAAATTGGAGTTCTTACATACAAATACACACGTATTCCATTAGCCGATCAATGTCATTTCTTTCCAAATGTTGCACTTAAATGGCTTGTAATTATTTAGTTTAGTACATGTATTAATAGTAGATGTGGCAACTCTCAAATCTCGAACTGAATTTGTGGGATTTTCTCCGAAATATAAAGAAATATCCAGTATATTTGCTTCAATTAATGTAAAGTTAAATATTTTTATTCAGTTGCGAAAAAGTCAAAAAAGATTTTTGTTTGTCAATCTAACCGCAACAAATAATCTGAACACATTTAAAAATAACATTATAGATGGCTGCAAACTATCATTTTTTTCATATCTAGGTTACATGTCAAACAAACTGGCACATTATAAAATTTTGAAATCAATTCTTTTCTATTATTTAATGTTTCACTCTTACGATCGGCGCACTGATGAGTCCAGATAGGATGAAAGTATTTGTAAAACTACTATGTGTCTATAAAAACTTAAGGTAACTGATATAATTTCTTATGCTTGTTTAAATAATATTGTTTATATTATGTATCGAAACATTCCGTAGACAGACTAGTCTACATGTTGAGGTATGTTATTTTATTAAATATTTACTTCAATTAATTTAAAGTTAAATATTTTTATTCAGTTGCGAAAAAGCCAAAAAAGATTTTTGTTTGTCAATCTCAACGCAACAAATAATCTGAACACTTTTAAAAATAACGTTACTGTTATAATAATTAAAAACATTATTAATAATGTAATTTCCATGTGCGACGCGTCGAACGTAGAAATGTTCCCAAGTAGGCTGGGACAGTTAAAACGGCAAATTTCGCGTAATCGGCTGGTGCGTTACTTTATAATTTATGTTTTTAAAAGATATGTAACAAATAGGTGTTTCTTATTGCTTTTTTCTCGTGTTGTGGGAAAAATATTGTACACAACTCGCTGGAAAGAGCTCTAACATACTTGCCAGTTACATCACACCCTGTAGTGAAGACCATAGTCAACCTGCTGACGTAGCGTTTCTCTTTTTGCAAACATGTCATTAATTACTTTATTTCAACTAATGTACTGGATTTTTACGGACAGTCAGAGTTGAACCGTAAAAATCCAATCTCGAACTTTTATAACGTAGTAAAACAAAAAATTTTAAAAACAGAATTTCTAGTTATAGTTAACTCGCGTGATTTATGCACTCGACTCACGAGTTATGGGAACAGCCAACACAGCATCTTATGATGGGAAACTGTAACGATGAGATGTTCCACGGAAGATGAAAACCGCTGACATACAATTATTCTCATATAAATACTTTTTGTAAACATGTTAAGGCGTCTTTAAGCCACTAACTGTTGTACCGGTTAATTAAAGTCCGTATTTTTCAAATTTTGAGTTTTTTTAAAAAATCATTCGTACAGGTAAAACCTAAAACTGGCGCAGTCGGTAGGATTGTCCAAAGCGTTTCGACAAAAATCGCGAATAGCGTCCGTATCGACGGTTAATTTGGACATCCGAAAACGCGAGTGACTCAAGAAATAACCAAATTTGGAAAATAAAAACAAGTCCAGGGATCAAGAGACACACATCGCTCAACGTCCTATTGGTAAAACTTAGGATAGGAAGTCCAGGGATCAAGAGACACACATCGCTCAACGTCCTATTGGCAAAACTTAGGATAGGAAGACCAGGGATCAAGGGACAAACATCGCCCAACCTCCTATTGGCACCCTAGCTTTAAGAAGAAAACCCTAGCTGTAAGAAAATTCAAGACAGAAAAACAAGCATCGCTTCAACCCTCGTAGGCTAAGAAGAAAATCATCATCACCCTAGAAAATAAGTGCTTCAGGAATGAAAATAATAATATTCCTAATGTAAGTTAAAACCATTTTGTATACAATTTTTGCTCACGTGTATATATTGCTCATATTTGCGTATTTTCTTAAAAAAAAGTGAATTTTAAATACATTTTTTTTAAATTTTCGCTTTTTCACAAAAATCTATTTTAATTTTAATTTTCCCTAATTTTTATGTCTGATTCTGAACGAGAACTTGAAGATATCATAAATTTGTTTAGACTCACAAATATTAATAATACTAATTTAAGAAATAACAGAATGGAACAACCACAAAATGCCGCAGGCGTAAACTACCAACTATTACGTTTATATATAGATACAATTCCTACGTATGATGGTAACCCACATACACTTTCAGTTTTTATAAATAATTGTTCTAGCTTAATAAACAATTTTTATAAAGAAGGCGATAACGCACATAACAATTTTATAGTACGAGCCATCATTGGTAAATTATCAGGTCGAGCATTAAGTCTAATAGGTTCTAGGATTCATGAATTAAATACGTGGCAAGACATAAAAATTGCATTAGAATTAAGTTTTGGTGATCAAAGAAATTTGGATTGTTTAGTACAAGATTTAATAACATTAACACCTCAAAAAAATGAAACACCATATAATTTCGGTATGAGATGCCAAGACGCACGCTCTTTAATTTTTTCAAAAATAAATTCAATAATTATGACTCCAAACGAAAAAAGAGTTAGAGTACAAAACTATGAAGATTTAGCTTTAAAAACATTTATAAGAAACTTAACAGGCCAACTACAAAATAATGTTAGATTAAGAAACCCAGATAGTTTAGAAAAAGCAATGTCTCTAGTAATAGAAGAAGAAAATTTTCTTTATAGTCAGAATCGTAGTCATTCATTAAATACACAAAATTTTCGCCCAAATCAAAGAGTAACGCCTATAAATGCAAATATAAATTTTTCAAAACCTATTAATTACCAAAATAATCGAAATACAAACTCGATACCAAATCCCACACAACCAAACTTTAATTATTTAAGACCACCGCTATTTAATAATAATTTTTTCAGACCACAATACCCTAATTTTCAACCAAGACCTATAATGCAAAATCAAACACCATTTCAATTTAGACCAAATAATTTTCCAACACAAAAACATCCATATTTTATGCAAAGACCTAGTCAAATAATTAGAAACCAACCGATAAATAATCAACCACAATTTAATTACAATAGAAACCAAAACCAACCCCGAAATCAAAGGCTTGATGAACCAATGGACACATCATCAACCAACACTAGACAAAAACCCAAATTTACTGTAACTGAACTACATCTGCAAGATGTACAAAATAATGAAAATCATGAAAATCAATATTTTGACCCAAATTTTTATTATCCAAATAACGAAATTGAAAATCAATATTTCGACCAAAATTTTATTAACAACGAAAATTATATATACGAAAATCAACCTGACCTACCCTATCATAATTCTCATTACGACGGATATTATGACCATGAACCTCAGTATTATAATTATTCCAATGCGAATATGAATTGTTATTCAAACGCAGGAAACCCACCGAACGATACACACGTGCAATCTAATATTAATAACTTAGATTATATTTCACGAGAAACTGATAACAGTAAAGATGCAAATTTTATTACGGAGAGCCGAGCAAACTCGATACCTTAATAAACACTAATATTACGACAGCTAATCTGCCTCACATATATGTTCCTGAATTAAATGCAAACTTTTTAATAGATACAGGGAGTACCAAAAGTTTAATGTCTCCAGAAATTGTTCAAAAATTTTATAAAAATTGTATTTTTAATGAAAACTTTCAAATTCAAACAGCTCACATGATATCAAATCATAATCAAGTAATTTTTATTCCAGTTTTTAAATTATTTAACGTAAATGAAAAACACAAATTTTATATTTTTGATTTTAGTAAAAAATATGATGGATTAATAGGAGTAGATTTATTAGACCAGTTAAAAGCCGTCGTAGACGTCAATAAAAGACAAATTATAACACCAAATGTTAAGATACCAATAATTTATGAACGCGAGGACGAATCAAAAAAAGAAAACGATTACACACTAAAAAATTATTTCATAGAAATTCCAGCAAGAACAAAAAAAATTGTTAAATTACCCGTAAAATACGAAAAAGGTTTATGCCTTATTGACTATATTAAATTTAGCGATCAAATCGAATCCCCACAAGCTATTACTAATATAGAAAATTATTTTGCTTTTACTACAATAACAAATGGACGCAACGAAGATATTAAGATAAATATTTTTGAACCCCTAGATACCGAACTTTTAAATTGTAACGAACTAAATTTTATAGAAAAAATGGAAGTCGATAATGACATCGAAATCAATCAATCTCAAGACAATTTATTGAAATCTAACTTAAAAAATTTGCGATTAGAACACTGCAACCTAGAAGAACGTAAAGCTATTAGAGATTTATGTTTTGAATTCCGTGATATATTCTATTGCGATCAAATACCTCTAACCTTTACAAATCAAATCCAACATAAGATTAGATTGACTGACGACTCACCAATTTTTACAAAAACATATAGGTACCCAGAAATACATAAAAATGAAGTCAGAACACAAATGCAAAAAATGTTAGACCAAGGTATTATACAAGACTCTGTTTCCCCATGGTCAAGTCCAATTTGGATCGTTCCAAAAAAAAATGGACGCTTCCGGAAAACGCAAGTGGAGGCTTGTAATCGATTATCGTAAGCTCAATGAACGCTCAATTAATGACAAATATCCAATTCCCAATATTGCCGATATTCTCGATAAACTTGGCAAAAGTCAGTATTTTTCAACCCTTGATTTAGCCAATGGATTCCATCAAATCGAAATGAGTCCCGAAGATATTCAAAAGACCGCATTCTCTACAGAAAACGGGCATTACGAATTTAAACGTATGCCCTTTGGCTTAAAAAACGCGCCATCAACCTTTCAAAGAGTGATGGATAATATTTTAAGAGGTATTCAAAACGAAGAATGTCTCGTTTATCTTGACGACATTGTAATATTCAGTACGTCACTACAAGAACATATTCAAAGACTAAAAAACGTATTTACTCGATTAAGACAAGCAAACTTCAAAATACAACTTGACAAATCCGAATTTTTACGAAAAGAAGTAAACTATTTAGGACATGTCATTACCCGCGAAGGAGTAAAACCAAATCCTGACAAGATCATTGCAATCAAAAATTTTCCCCTTCCAAAAACCCCTAAAGACATAAAAAGCTTTTTAGGACTAGTAGGCTACTACAGAAAATTTTTGAAGGACTTCGCCAAAATAACTAAACCCTTAACCCGTTGCCTAAAAAAAGGTTCTAAAATAATTCACGATCAAGATTTCATTGAATCATTTAATACATGTAAAAATCTATTAATTAACGCACCCATATTACAATACCCTGATTTCTCGAAACAATTTATTCTAACAACCGATGCATCAAACATAGCCCTAGGCGCTGTTTTATCACAAGGAACTATAGGTTCTGACAAACCCATTGCATTCGCCTCAAGAACCCTTAACGAAAGCGAAACTCGATATAGCACTATCGAAAAAGAATTACTCGCAATCGTATGGGCATGTAAATATTTCAGACCATACTTATTTGGCCGGAAATTTACCATATACACAGATCATCGACCCCTTGTTTGGCTATTCAAACTACGAGAACCAAACAGTAAATTAGTAAGATGGAGACTAAAACTAGAAGAATTTGATTATGACATAATTTACAAAAAAGGCAAATTAAATACTAATGCCGATGCCCTATCTAGAATCCAAATCAATGCCATAGAAAACCAATCAATGATTAATAATCCTGGCAATTTCGAACAAGATCAATTCGAAAGTCTAGAATATCTGCGTACTATTGCCGAAAGTTTTAGTACCCTAGAATCAAACCCTCCTATTCAAAAGCAACCTTCAACTAGTAAAGAAATAAATAAAAGTCCAAAAAAAATACAAATCTTGTCTGATATACAAGTTAAACCGCCGAAAAAACAACATGAAAATAATTCTGATTTACAAACGCAACACTCTACTTTCAACGAAACAACTAATAGAGGAATTAGAATTTTAGACGAAATTATAAATAATAAAGTAAGCCAAATTTTAGTTTTTCCGCATGTATATCCCAAATTAGACGTAAAACAAGAAAATTATGAACATCATAAAATAATTACTGTAAAAATTCCAAACACCAACAATGAACAATTAATTTTACAATTTTTACGAGACTACACAATGTCCGAAAAAACATATTGTATATATTTTCATAGACCCGAACTATATATAAAATTTAATGAAATATATCTTAATCATTTTTCCGAGAAAGGACCAAAATTAATACGCTGTACCAAAATGGTTAACACCATAACTGACAAAGAAGAACAACTTATTCTAACAAAAAATCATCATGAAGGAAAAGCAAACCACCGCGGAATCTTAGAAACCCTAGAATACCTTAAACGCAATTATTACTGGATAAACATGAAAACAACTATTTCACAGTACATAAACTCATGCGACATTTGCCAAAGAGCAAAATATGCCAGAAAAAAGCCCTATTCACCACTAATGCTCACAGAAACGCCTTCGAAACCCTTTCAAGTCGTACATATAGATGTTTTCTTTTACGACAAAAAACTCTATTTAACCCTAGTCGACTCTTTCTCCAAGTTCGCACAAGCGATACTAATACCTGGAAAAAATGCAATTAGTATATCTAATGCCTTAATAAAATACTTTTCTTATTGTGGCATACCTGAAAAACTAATTATAGACAATGGAACCGAATTTAACAATGACACAGTGAAAGAAATATTAAATCTACACAAAATAAAAATTCATTTTACCACCCCACAACATCACGATTCTAATAGCATCGTAGAACGTTTTCACTCAACAATTATCGAACATTTAAGGTTACTAAAAGAGAGTTATCCGAATGACAATGACAATTTAATGGATTATGCAATAATTGCCTATAACAATTCAATACATAGTGCAACAAACTATACGCCATTCGAACTAACTCATGGACATACAAGTTCACGAGACGCGAACGAAATATTTAACCAAAAAGAGTTTTTCTCAGATTACGCTGAAAACCATAAAAATAAATTAAAACATGTTTACCAAAATGTCCAAAATAATTTGGAAACCCAAAAACAGAAAATAATTTCAAAACATAATTCCGATGGTAACGAAAATAAAGACTTTACCTTAGGACAAACTGTATTTAAACAAAACCCCCAAAATAGAAGTAAGAAAAGTAATAAATTTTTAGGACCATATAAAATTACCAAAATATTAGAAAGGAACCGCGTTGAAATCACACAAAGTAATAACCCTAACAAAAAAGAAACAATACACATAAAGGAACTTAAGAAACCTTCTCGTATTGTTTCAGACTCTTCACCGGGGCCTTCAGCAACCCAGGATACGTAGTATTCGAAAACATGAAAGACAATCCGGGACTACTCCCACACAAACTCGGCAATGCCCAAAACCAAGAAAATATATGGTCATTTATTCAAATATTTGATATATCCAATATAATAAGTCAATTCAATGCACTTCAGTCTCAATACGTACGTATAAAAAACGCATCTGAAAATGAAACTAATATTTCTAATAGCTATAAAAATAATTTCTATAATACCTACAACTTGGCATTATCTTACGAAAATAAAATAATAAGTCAAATTACCCAAATTAATCCTTTATTTAAAAATAGACAAAAACGAGGTCTTATAGACGGATTAGGATCAATAATAAAATCAATAACCGGAAACCTAGACCAAGAAGACGCTCAAAAATATGAAAAAGCTATAGAAACTCTATCTAGTAATCAAATAAAAATAAAAACACTTGTAAAAGACCAAATTTCACTTCTAGAAAAATCAATCCAAACCTTCCAAAATGATATCCAAAACTTAACAAAAAATCAAATAATTCTCAAAAATCGAATAAACCGAATTGAAGAATTATTACATACCATGGAAGTCGAAAATATAGGAACCTACTTTTACTTTTACACCGAAATGATAATTTCCCAAATAATTACCGAATTTCAAATAATATACGAAATATTAGAAAAAATACAAATCGCAATAACTTTTTCCAAACTAAATATTTTTCATAACTCTATAATTGAGCCCAACGAGCTTCTAAGAGAAGTAGAATTAATCTCTAAACACTTAACAAATAATAAACTACCATTCGAAACAAAATTAGAGAACATCTTACTTTTTGAAAAAATAATGGAAATAAAAAGTTACAGCAAAAAGAATCAAATAATATTTATAATCGAAATTCCAATTGTTGAAAAAAATAATTATAATTATTTTCACCTATACCCTTTACCGATTCCACAAAATAACTCTTATAAAACAATAATACCGAATTCTCAATATTTAATAATTAATGAGCAAAACCATATCTTTTTCAATAAAAAATGTAGAGAAATCATTCCTGAAGAATTTATCTGCCAAAATACAAATCCCATAAAAACCACAGAAGATTCCCCATGCGAAACGCAACTTCTGAAATTCTCAAAAAACCTATCCAATTGTCGATTGGTTCCTGTCAAAATCGAAAAGGTCAAAATCCAAGAACTTGAGAATAACAAATGGATTGTGCTTTGTCCCGAATACACAGTAGCCAAGTCAAAATGCGATGGAAATAGTGAAAATATACCCTTACAAGGAAGTTACGTATTAGAACTAAAATATAATTGTGAAGTGCGTATAAAAGACATACTTATTCGAAACTTCAAAAATTCCAAAAACAATTACAAAAATATTTTGCTTCCAAAAATTAATTTTAAACACCCGGTATATAAATCCGCGACAGACTTAAAACCATTGAAACTAGACGATGTAGATCTAAAAGACATAAGTGTTATTAAAAGTGCTTTAGAAGTTGAAAAACAAGAAATCAACTCCATCGAAAACACTCCAATTCATTTTAAAACTATTAATGGCTGGACAATACTAATTTACATTATTTTAATTTTACTAATACCATTTTTTACAATCAAGTTTTATAGAAGGAAAACGACAAACTTCAAGAAAGAAGAAAACGAAGAAATGAAATTAGAAGAAATCCCCAGCCATGTATCCCCGAATTCTGTAGCCAACCCCAGAATTCTACACTAAGGGCGGAGGAGTTATGGGAACAGCCAACACAGCATCTTATGATGGGAAACTGTAACGATGAGATGTTCCACGGAAGATGAAAACCGCTGACATACAATTATTCTCATATAAATACTTTTTGTAAACATGTTAAGGCGTCTTTAAGCCACTAACTGTTGTACCGGTTAATTAAAGTCCGTATTTTTCAAATTTTGAGTTTTTTTAAAAAATCATTCGTACAGGTAAAACCTAAAACTCACGCCACCAAGACCCACTCACCTTCTGTGTTATATGCCACTTTCCATGATCGTTACGAAATAGACTATTATTACAAAGTGATATAATGAAAATAAACCTACAATATTCATATATAGCAAAATAACTAAAGGTAAAAAAAACTTTTTCCGTTTATTGTGGTCTAAACAACTAAAAGACACGATACATCGGGAATATATGACTTCTCAAAATTAGCATCTGTATCTTGAAAATAACAAAAGATAGGTATAGAAATACGTTATTAAAATATGTTCCGTATTGAATAATACATTCTAAAAATAGTAATATACAGGGCGTTACATGAAAAATTTTAAAAAGTTTTATGGATCGAAAATGTATGAATTGGGATTATTGTATACAAAACTTAAATAACCTATGGGGTTAAAAATTATATTTCATTATTTGCTTTTTCTAAATTAGAAGAAAATATTAAATATATTTATCTAGTTTTGCATTTTTTCCATTTTTTTCCGAATACTTGTTTTTATTTAAATTAAATATTTCCTAAATGATAACAGATAGGTATAGGATCTGCTCTACAATATCCATCTTTAACTTTAACAGAAATCGAAATCCTGATTTATATGTAGTGTGTCCTTTAAATGAGAAAGTTGATGCATGCCCAGGAAAAACGAGACACCCTGTATACATAAAAATATTTAGATAAGGGAGCAGTTTTCTAATATGTGACATCCTGTACAGGTATGTCTTTGAAGCTATTAAACTGTACAGAGAGCTGTTATAAAAGCTGTTGATCTATATACAGGTCTGCATTTGAACCTGCTAAGCTGTACAGATAACTGTTATAAAGCTGTTAAGTACACAGGACTGTTTTTGAATCTGTTAAGCTGAACAAATAGTTGTTATAAAACTGTTAAGCAGTATACAAACCTGTTCTTGAGCCTGTTAATCTCTACAGATAGCTGTTATTAAAGCTGTTAAGTTTTTCACGCACATGTCTGTTTTTGAACCTGCTAAGTGGTACAGATAGCTGTTAAAATTAAATGTTATTAATTAAAGTTCTTAATATATCTCTGGACCATCCAAGATTCTACATTCCAGACAAGGCCGAGACTGATGCTGAGGTGATAAGTTTAACACTGATAACAATTAGTCATTTGTAATATAATTTAAAATAGCTTTTACTCGGGAGCTTATAAGTTTCCGGATATGCATTTTTCTAAAGGTATGTAAATGTTAACAGTTTTAGAAATTAAAGTTGAATAGTTCGATAGCTTATATTTTTCTCTGTAATTAGATATCTCAGATATAGTATTTTTTATATGGTACACCCTATATTCAACTCGATTTTTAAATTCTACATAAAATTCTAACACTTTTTTGTATAACATGTTATACGGCTAAAATTGATATTTTCTTAAATATTTAGCTTTAAACAACAAAAATTTGGTGCACATCTATGATTAGCAATATAACGCCTAGTTGTGCTACTAAAAATAAAATATTTTGCTTCTGCACAAAATAAGCATGGAATAAAAGACTGCTTTCGTAATATTGAAGATATCACATACAGGGTGTCCAAACTTAAATGCCAAACTTTAACGTTTTCAAACCAATTTATTTCAGTTTTTTAAATGGAATCCCTGTATATTTTTATTTAGTCTTGTTAAGAATAAAAAAATCTAGAACTTTTATTAAACATATTATATAGCTATCTTCAATAGTTTTCTAAATATTTTCAAATTTCCTTTTTTTGCGTAATTTAGAAAATCAACAACTCGATCAATCAAAGTAGCCATGAAAAAAACAGTCTATAGCAACTGGCGACTAAATGTATGAAATGTCAAAAACGTGTTGTTGTTAGTGCATTGTATTTCGTCTTTCGTATTCTCGTCTAATTTAAAATGAATTTTTCACAAAATGAAATGATAGATATGGTCTATATATTGGGTGAAGCTCAAAAAAATTGCCTTCTGGCCAAAAGGCTATATGAAGCAAAATATCCGGATCGACGCGCGCCTTCTAAAGTGGCCTTTCAAAATATCATGGAGAGATTTGATGCTAGTGGCAATGTGGCATATTCGGAGAGAACAGTTGTCAATAAAATTGCTACAAATCAAGATAAAGAGTTGGAAATTCTACTTCATATAGAAGAAAATCCCAGTTTAAGTAGTCGACAACTTGCTAGTTTAACTGAGACATCACAATCTACAGTAAGCAATACCACAAGAAGATATAAATATCATCCATATCATATGGAATTACACCAAGAATTGCACGATGAAAATTTTGAAAGGCATGTTAACTTTTGCAACTTAATGATAGGGCGAATAGAAGCATATCCGGACTTTTTAGCGAATATCATGTTTTCCGATGAAGCTACATTTAGAAGCAATGATGGAGCTGTAAACAGGCATAATATGCATGATTATGCAATAACAAATCCCCACTGTGTACGAAAGGTGCAACGTCAAAATCAATTAACATTTAATGACCATTAAATGTTTGGTGTGGAATCATTAGAAACCATATTATAGGTCCGTATTTTTTTGATGAACCACTTAATCGACAAAGATATTTAGATTTTTTGAACGTTGAGCTGCCTATTCTTCTCAGACCACTCAGCATAGAAGAAAGAAGAGACTTGTGGTTGCAGCAAGACGGTGCACCTGCTCATTACCATCGGGACGTTCGAGAATTTTTGGACGCTAATTTTAATCAAAAATGGATTGGTCGTAGCGGTTTTATCGAGTGGCCACCTACGAACGAATCAGGGATGTAGTTGCCACTATATCACCAGACATGCTAGTTAAAACCAGGCAAAATATTATTAAAAGGTTCAACATGTGTATTCGTGAAGGCAGACGGTTATTTGAGCATCTTTTAAAATATAACTACGAAAACCTTTGATTAACTTTTAGAAGCGATTTTTTTTAGTCTGATAAGTGTTTTTTTCTGTATAAATTTAAAAATTAGAACCTGTTAATATAAGTTTTTGACTATCTAAATTGAAATGTATTCTTTCATTGAAGTGTATTTACTTATTTTCAAACTAGACGAGTAGACCCCTTTGTCAACACAATTTTTAAATATTTATAATATTATGGCAGTTCGCGGATCCTTTGCTTTGAAATGTAAGATTCATTCCAAAAACATAATATTGTCTAAAAAGTTCGGAAATGGCCCTACTCGCCTTATCATTTAATTTTAGATAATAAACTATTGTATTCGTATTAAATACTTTTGTTTTACTGACAGCTACTATGGCTACTTTGATCGATTTGTTAATTTTCTAAATTACGCAAAAAAGGGAATTTTAAAATATTTCGAAAACTATTGAAGATTAATATATAATATATGTAATAAAAGTTGTAGATTTTTTATGCTTAAAAATAATAAATAAAAATATACAGGGAGTTCCATTTAAAAAACTGAAATAAATTGGTTTAAATATGTTAAAGTTGGGCATTTAAATTTGGACACCCTGTATGTAATATTTTCAATATTACGAAGGCTATCCTTTATACCATGCCTATTTTGTGCAGTAGCAAAATATTTTATTTTTAGTGGCACAACTAGGCGTTATATTGCTTATCATAGATGTGCATCAAATTTATATTTTTTTTCGTTTAAAGCCAAATATTTAAGAAAGTATCAATTTTAGCCATATCACATGTTATACAAAAAAGTGTTAGAATTTTATGTCGAATTTAAAAATCAAGTAAATATAGGGTGTCCCATTTAAAAAAATACAACTTTTAATAGCCCTACTTTTTTGACGCACCCCGTATAATTAAAAATATTTTTAGAATGAGCGCGATTTACATATGTATCCTATAGCATAAACAGTTTATTTCCAAACTGTACCTGTTCGACGTAAATTAACTTTTTTCAATCGTTGACTCACCCGGTGCTGTATACCTAGTTATTTTATGTTTTAATTTGTAGTGGCCGTCTAGTTATAAGGCAATATTAACTTTTTTCTTCTTTTTGTAAATATAATTAAGGTTTTTCGGATATTTTAGGTCTGATGATGACCGTAAGGTCGAAACACGTGTCAAAATAAATTTTAAAGCAAAGATTGTATGTATCTGACTGAGACCAAGACTAGTTTATTCTTTTCTTTGAATTTTTAAAACCTCGTCTTTTACTATCATGTTTTGCATTTTTTATATAAACAGCACAGAGGGGTTTTGGAATTTCAACCCCTCCCCCTTAAATAAAATCCAATAATATAAAAATAAATAAAAAAACAACTGGCAACAGTGGTACCACTTTTATAAGTTTATAGGTGTAGTGTGTAGTACTGTGTAGTAATAATAACGGTTCTGTAAACAGACATTGTAATTACACTGTAGTGAGGCAAGGTGCCATACAGTAAATTCAGTGTTGCATACAAGTGAAATAACGACAATATCAAAAAATAATATTCAAGAGTTAGACATGGGTTGGTGTTTTGATCAAAAACTAAATGATGATTATAAGCATAAACTGCTTACGGCGGTGTGTGGATTCTAAATGAAAAATACAAGTTTCTCATATCCAAAAAAAATAAACTTAAAATTTCAATTAGGTTGGGTAAAACGTTTTCAATGGCTTAGCATACGGCCAAAGATGGTCAAGGTTCAGTATGTAAGTATTGTGCAGTTTTGGCACGCGAATTTAATGGAAAAGGAGATCATCAGAAGCTTAACGCATTAGCTGCAAAACCTTTTAGTAATTGGAAAGATGCTATTGAGGTACAGGTGCCGTTAAATAGATTATATTTCTAGCCAAAACACATAGGACGACTATTTATAGCCTTTTAAAAAATGAACTAAAAACGGGAAATGGCCGGAACGATTGTGGCATTAGTCGTGTTATAAAAACATAACCTAGAAAATATAAGTTATATACAATATGTGGACAGATAAAAATTATCCATCTTTAGACACCAAAAAGAGAGAATTAAGAAGAAAAGAAATTGTCGACTGTTCTAAAACAACTCTGTGAGGATTCCTAGAAAAACGTGGCTTTAAAAATAAGACAATTGGCAAAGGATAAAGTATAATGGAAAGTAGCAGACTTGTTAAATGGGGAAACGAATATTTGGGAACCATTTTAGAATTCCAAGAAAATAGTAGATCCATTTATTATCTGCAGGAAACCCCACGAAATTGTAAAAAAGGCTGAGTCGTTGAAAACAAACAAAAATGTAGTGTTGTCGTGCCTTCTGACAGAGGTAAGAGGATCAGTATATTACATTGTGGAGGATATGAAGGTTGGGTAGAAGGAGCCTTACTTTTGACTGCTAAAAGTATAAAAAAATATTCGTTAGATTATCATCAAGATATGCACAACTCTCTTTTTGAAAAGTGGTTTTCAGAAACATTATTACCTAAACTAAATCATAGCAGTATAATTGCCATGAACAATGCTTCATATCATCATCATCATCAAACTATAAAAGTTGGTATGATTTGCACAATAAATAATTCGCAAAACTTGAATGAGCTCGGATAAATAAAAATACATATAAGTTTACCAACAATATGTACAAAGAAAATTTGACCTATAGTTTCATAAAACGCTTACATTTTTAGAGGTCAATCCGCATGAATTTAAACACATTATATTCATCTCTGTTAGTCGGCTCAGTAGACATTGAGGAAAATGAGGTTTAAATACAAATTTCTAACCTTAGGTTGCCTCGCGTGATCTTGACCTATCCCAACTCAATGTGAGCGATCTACGTCACTCGGCGACCGGCTCGCTTTAGCACGGCGTTGTCCATATCCCTTCTATGTGCGTTTAATTACATATATTAGCCTTTTTTTGTTCAAAATTTAAACTTTTTTGTTGCAATACAATGCAACCTTCTAGATATAACTTATTATAATTTTAAACTTATGTTTAGGGATGTTGGTTCCAATCTTAACCAAGTTTCTTTGCTGAATGCATTTCAATAAGTTCGCATCGTATTTGAAAAAATATGATGTATTTTTAAAGTCTCTAAAATATATTCTTGTAAAAAGATTTAGCATGACAAATATTTGAATAACTTTACAAAATATACATTTTTTATACAAGGTGCCCCAGTAGTGTGTTCTCGGGTTTAGTGATAATGGCTAGAGATAGAGAAAAAGTTTATATATATATAAATATTAGTATATAGGATGACTTATATACCTACTTAAATAGTTTTTTCATATATGAAACACCCTATATTTTATTACATATTTGAATTTTATATAAAATTCTACGTCTATTTCATATATTGTCCAGAGGCCTAAGTTTAATTGTTTACGAGATATTGACATTTAAAAACTGGGATTTTCAATTTTGAACAGCTGTAGAGTCTAAACTAAACAGTTCAAATTAGAACAAAACGGTTTACACTTTCCTGATTTAGTTTTTAGTAGTCTACCACACATTTCTTCTCTATTTCTAACCAGTACCAAGATATCAACCGAGAACACACTATAGGGACAGCTTAGGTTATTATAAGTGTTTTTCATATTTTATTAACTATAGGCATAATTTTTGCAGTAAACACAATTATTTAACTGTTCAAACATCTCAAAAAATACTCTGAAAAACACAACTGACAACTGTCGCATCGAAAAGGTCAAGTTGAATAAGCAATAAACTGGCCGCCTTGTCAGATCGGGTCGCCAGTCGACGTCACGACCCCCGTCTCACCCGCGCGTCCCCCTCGACCGATAGCTGCTCATCGAGGTAACCTTAGAGTTAATTGGCCTTACTTAAGAAAAACTACGCCAGTGACAAGGATAGTATTTCACGAGGTGTTTCATTAATTCTGATTAGTCAAAAGACAGTAATAGTAACAACGTGACGGGATCGAAAAATTGGAAAAGTAGTTGAATTGGACCATAAACCTGAAAGAGTGGAAAACCATACGAAGATAAGGGGTTATAAAGTAGTAATGAAACAAGCTCTTTATCTCAGGAAATCAATATCTTGATTAAAGTGTAAGATTGGGCGGCTAAATGTAAGATTGTTGCATTCAATATTGCAGAAAGCAAGAAAGATGACATTCCTTCACGGATTGAACATGATAACGATCAAGTTTGCGGGTAAAATTGCATAATATTGGATTATCCAGGCTGGGTAAATCGAACAACATTATCTACTTCCAAATCAGTGTAACAGAAAATGATCTATGAACCAAAACAACACATAAAGTATAACAAATAGAAAATCTTCTTCAAACTGAGGGCAGAAACTCAAAAACTTATTGATTAAGAATGTGTCTTTTATCAACGTCTCTCGTAATCATCGAAACAAGTTCTCTAACTTTTTACAATTCCATTCCAAAAACGTAATATACTGAAAAACGATTTTTTGCACGTTTAACAATTTTCTCAACTTTTCTACTTTACCCACCAGAATGAACAGTTGATCCCTGAAAACACAAATTTTGCACCCCCTCTTTGAGCAAGGCAGCATCAGAAAGGGAAAAATATACACAACATTTTTGAAAATGCGAGTCGGAAATACCGATTGTGACCTAAAATTGAATCCCCTCGCTAAAGCTACGATTTGCTTTCAAGTCGGGATTACGATTAAAATTAGGTGGAGAGCCTACCTCCGTAGCAGTATTACTTCCTAGTTTTGTAAAATTCGTTGTTTTTGTAAAGTTTACCAAGTACCTCTAGCGCTCAGGGGAAACTAGGAATCGGGAGCAAAATTTGACTTCGATTCTGAGCTTCGAGGCCCATCCGACGACACTGGTCTAACAAGTACCATTGGTGGAGCGCCTTCCAACCATATAAATAACGCCAATTACGCGCGCAATGTATCAGATAATTTCTGTTCATCTGTTGAACGGACATCAAATTACCGAAGACACTATAAGCTCCATCTGAGTCTGAAATCTCAGACTTGCACCCAGTGATTTAGTACTATTCTATCTGTGAATTCACTGAAAATTCGTCTGCCTGCGTAAAAAGTTGGTGTACGCCCGATGGAGTTATCAGAAGAGAAAAGAAGTAATGGCAATACAAAATTTCGCGTAGAAGTTCAGGTAACGTCGTTAGCCTGTCTCTTACTTAAGCTGTTTTCAAGGTGCATTTTTACTACGAGTTTCTGATGCCACGAATTACAGCAATTTAGTTTAATTTCTTGATTTCTGCTCACGATTTCCTTATCAAGAGTGTTTGAGTGATTTTTACTCTAAAAATTTAGTTTTAACACTTTTCGAACTCATATTTTTTGAACATTTAAAATTTTTAAACTTTAATTATCTGATCAAAATTAGTGACATCATATGTTATCTGATAAAAATATATTCTCCCGATTGTTATTTCACAGTTTAAAATATCAATTTTAAAATTTTAATTCTGCCTTAATAAACCCAATTATTAACTTTGTCAAAACTCTCGATTTTGATTTTTAATTTATTTTTAGTTCAATTTCTCACAATCACTTTAATTAAAAAATATTTGCCTTTGTAAATTAATTCTATGTGGGTCGGTAGGTTCGATCTATATAAAAATTTCCTAGACTAACTGGCACGTCAGTTCACCGAAACTTAGAGATTCTCTTAATGAAGGATCTTAGGAAGTACAGGCATTAGAATTCGTGTAAATCTTTTTGCATCACATTTTATTTAATTTCTTAAATACTTAGACAATTTTTCTGACACTGACTATTTCGAAGCGGCGTAGGTGCATCCAGCAGGTCAGGATGATACACCATCAAGTTGGTAATTGTGGTTTTTTTACGTACGAAGACGTATTGCTGTTCACTAGGATAAGTACACCTACATCTTCTTTCTTTTTATTCGCATTGAAGAGTCGACCCCATTAAATCGTACTTCACCGAATTTTAACTCTTGATTAAACCACGTTTCTTCTAATGTCGTATAACGAGCACTCAACCTTTCTCTCAGACTCATTGAGCTTGGTTTTCAAACCACCAGCGTTGTGGTAATAAATCTGTAATGGGGGTATGTTAATAACTCTAGGTGTCGTATTAATATCTCTAATTGTAATGTTTGTTTCATCTTCGTTTTTTAGATTTATTAGATTCTGTTTACTTTATATTGCTGCCGTTGGAGTAGAGAGGCTTTAAAAGGTCTAGGCTTATCCCAATGCCCTTCATCTTGGACGAAGTTATAGACAATTTCCTTGGTATTCAAAATGAACGATGTTTGGTCTATACAGACGAAATAGTCGTGTTCTATCCACCTAGTCACGAACATATTTCGAAATTAACAGAAATCTTGCGCAAAGCCAATCTAAAAATCCAGCCAGATAAATGAGAATGCTTAAGAAATGGGGTTGGTTATTTTGTCTTATTACCACAGACTGAGTGAATCCAAATCCCTCAAAAGTTTATTGCATTGAAACATTTTTAGCACTTACAACTTCAATGGGCAATTAATCCTTTTTAGACTTAGCAGGGTATTATAGACGCTTTATTCCTAATTTGGCCATGACTTTAAAACCACCATCATAAGACTGAAAATCAGATTCTAACCCAACTTTGACTCAGAATGTTAAGCTGCTTCTAATGCTTTTAAAAAGCACTTGTTTCACAATGTTATTATATCCCAACGTTAAGGGATATTTTATTCTCACTACCGATGAAAGTGCATTGCCATCGAAACAGTTCTTTCCCAAGGCCCCATAGGAAAGTAACTACCCAGAGCATGCACTTCTAGAACCTTATATAATAATTCATATATATATATATATATATATATATATATATATATATATATATAAATAGATCCACCCATTACAGTATAAGGTGTTAAGCATTTTAGCCGTTTTCTCTTTGGCCGAAGGTTTGCTTTCATTACAGAATACCGAGCTGTGACATGACTCTTCTCAATAAAAGATCCAGGTAATCGTTTAACTTTTGACGTCTGAAGCTTAAGGAGTACTACTACAGAATTGATTATATGCCTACAAAATTAATAAAAATGCCGACGCACTCTCTCGAATAAAAATTAACCATTTTAAAGATTGGGCGAAATTTTAGCCAAGGCTCAAAGCTTTGCTTCTATCAAAGACGGCATACGTAATAGATCATTAACTAGCAAGGAAATACCGAGTCAGAAGACGAACCAGATTCGAAACAAATATCAACCCTGTTGTACACGTAAACAAAACAAAATCAACTATAGACTATTCTAAAATTGAAACTTCAAACTCCCAACTTCTAGGCAAATGCCACAAAGATATGATGACCTTCTTTCTATCATCAAAACTTGAGGAACTACATTTTAAAATCACAGACGACATTTTTTCCTAATTATGCACGTAATAAAATAATAGCTAAAAGGTTAAATTAATAAAAGTCCGGTAAAATTAATAAAAATACCGACGCACTCTCTCGAATAAAAATTAACCTTTAAAAGAATGGGCGGAACTGCTAAAGCTTCAAAGCCTTGCTTTTAACAAACCTCAATTACCACTCAATATCGATACTGTAGTTTAAAATTTTAATGAATTATTAAAGGGCAAAGAAAAATTTGACCTAACACAGACGTTGTGTCGAGAATAATTTTTACTCTCCCCTATTTTGAAAGTGCTCGTTTTTATCTTCTGCGACAAAGACGAGAACCTCAGAATATCACAAATTTCGATCAAACCAAATTCCCATTATATTAGGCAAGCCAGAAAAAGCAACCTACACCGTGCACTAAATGAAACGATTAAAGTGTTAGGACGATTAAACGTATTAAAGAAGCATACAAACAAATGTACCAAAAAGTAAAAATTTGTCAAAAAACCTTAGTACGCCCCTTGTAACTATCTACCCCCAGAAAACATTTTTCATCGGGATTAATATCGACTTTTTTGACTATCTACAAAATCTCGCAAGCTAACACTCTATCAGATGCAAAAGCTTTAATAGTAGCTATGTACCTTATTTCCGCCCTTAGTTTTTAAGAAAAATGCATTTGCAATTATTTTCGTTTGTTTTTGCTGAGATAACATAATAAAATCGGTGTATTTGATTTCATAAGATTCCTATAGTATTTTTGTCGGTAGCTAGAAAGCTAAAAAAAAATCGGTAAATTTCTTTCCTTTACCCTTCCCTCATTATGATTTTTTTCCATTTGTTAGGAATAGTAAGTGTGATCCAATATAGTTCAGTACATAGTCACAGTATATATGTGTTACATATACTGTCTTTTTAAATACTTTTATTGGGCGCCATTTTGTTCTATTATATTGGATTCCTACCAATATTTTACCCGTTTGTTTCTATCTATGCCACACTTGACTTTTGAGCATAATTTAAAATAATCCTCAGGAAACACATTCAGATTATACATTCTCATATTATCAGTCTTTATCCACTCCGTTGAGCCGCAGATATTTTTCAGATATTAAGTTTTTAATTGGTTTTCGTTAACGATCCCCTTGTTGTTATGTTAGAGTGGTGTATTATTTGGGGTTAGGATCCAGTAAAAAAGAAAAGTAGTTTTTAAATTGTCGACGTTTGGTAACTTTATTGTTGCATTCTCAGGCCACATATATAGATTTTGTATCCTGCATGAAGTCCATATTATCAGTCTTTACTACTCCGTTGGTCCGGATGCAGGATATGGAATCTATATGTGTCCTAAGGATACAGCAATAAAGTTGTGAAACGTCGATAATTAAAAAAACTTTTGTTTTTAATACTAGAACCCCAAATAATACACCACCCTAACGTAACAACAAGAGGATCGCTAACGAAAACCATTTAGAAACTTAATATCTGGGAGATATTCATGGACCAACGAAGTAGGTAAAGACTGATAATATGGGTTTCATGCAGAATATAGAACTTATATATATGTGCCCTGAGGATGCAACAACAAAGTTGCAAAACTTCGACAATTTAAAAAGATACTTTTGTTTTTTTTTACTGGATCCAAACCCCAAATAATACACCATAGATACATACATAACAACAAGAGGATTGTTAAGGAAATCCAATTAGAAACTTAATATACTAGGTATACGGGAACTATCTGCGGACCAATGGAGTAGGTAAAGACTGATAATATGGGTTTCATGCAGGAGATAGGTTCTATATCCTAAATTTTAAGTCAATCGGGTAAGTAGTTTTTAAGCTATGCCGCGAACTGACAGACAGACAGACGGACGTTTTTTGGTATCTAGGGACGTTAAAACGCGAAAATATGTAAAACCTGAGAGGGTTTTTTGATCCGCCATCTTGAATTAGTATCACAGTTTTACTAATTGATCCCAATACCACAATTAGTTATGGCACACAATTTGAAATCAATCCATTAAGTAGTTTTTTGAATTTTTAAATATTTTATTATACCACCATTTTGTTCCGCTGTCTTGATTCCAACATAATACTTGATGTTTGTGCAAAATTTGAAATAAATTGAATAAAGAGATTTTTCATAATAATTTTTTTAACATTTCACTAAGCCGCCATTTTGTTTCGCCATACTGGAATTTTACCATAATATTACCAGATCATCCCTATATGATCCTTAATATGTAAAAGATGAGAGGATGATTTTTTTACGATTACAAACATTTTATTTCGCCGCCATTTTGTTTCGCCATCTTGAATTACTACCACAATTTTACTAGTTGACCCCTATACTTATTTTTTTATAAATATTTTATTAAACCGCTCTTTGTGTCGCCATCCTGGATTCTTACCAAAATGTTACCAGTTGATTCCAATATAATACTTGATGTTTTTGCTAAATTTAAGATAAATCGGATAAGTAGTTTTTTATTAATATTTTTTTTACATTTTACTAGGCTGCCATTTTGTTTCGTCATATTGGATTTTTACCAAAATGCTACTAAGTCATCCCCATATTACCCTTAGTTGTTGACCAAAATTTGAAGTCAATCGGGTAGGTAGTTTTTTAGCTATGCCGTGAACCGACAGACGGACACATGTTTTTCGGAATCTAGAGACCCTGAAAGGTGAAGATTTGAAAAAAATTTGGAATTCCCTATTGCGAGGGAAGTAAAAGTCAGTTTTCAGACTACTAAAATTAATGATTTTTCGATTTGAAATGGTTTTACATTCTGCCTCAGAAACTCTGAAATTTTAAAATGCTGTAGGAAATTTATTTCTGGGCGGAATTTTAATGGAACTGGTGCCAGATTAAAGGTAATTAGTGTTACTAACTAATGACCTAAGAAGTTTCTGGTATTCACTTGGGTTTAAATTTGACATGAATTAATATCGTTATTGGAAAAATTGTATGTGGGGATATTAAATGTTTAACAAAAATGCATTTGTATATTAGCTTCATGTTTCTGTTTATTTTTGTTTGTTAGTTATGATGCCTGTGAAGCGCATTTACACGGCGGGCGATGATATACATGGCGCAAGGAGCGGTTCCGGAAATTGCGGGGCGGTTCTTGAAAAAGAGCAGAGCCGAAAATTCCGGGGCGGTTCCCGAAAACGTGTTCTGGAAGTGGGAGGGGTAGGGGAAATTTAAGATGATCGCCATGATAACATCAAAGATGGCCGCCATTAGCCCTATACCTACTTTCGATAGTTGTACCTAGTGTAAGCTTACGTGGACTTTGTATATAGTCAAAGAAGTCGATATTAATCATTTTAAAAAATATTATGAGGGTTTCGGTAATTACAAGGGGCGTACTAAAGTTTTTAAAAATTTTTACTTTTTGGCATATTCACCTTTCATATCTCATTGTCTTTGATTCTTTAATAGATTTAATCGTTTCGTTTATGCCACGGTGTATAGATTGCTTTTTCTAAAATGACACTGTCTAATATAATGGGAATCTGGTCTTGAGCGAGGGTTTTTACGATATTCTGAGTTTATTATCTTTGATACGGAAAATAAATAAGAGGATTTCCAAAATAGGCGAGTTTTATTATTTAGAACGATAATGTCCAAATTTGAGCCAGATATACTTGGTAAAAAAAACCTATTTCCGGCAGCGGGCTAAAGATATGAGACTGTGAAGACAGGTCTAGCACAGTTTATTTCGGTTTACGATTTTTTTTTGGAAAAATTAGATTGGTACCTTCAGGGTAGAATACTTTAGTAAAACTAAGGCACAGTTCCGTTATTAAGCCCTTTTCTTATTCATTTAAATGGTTAAATCGTATCTGTCATCTATTATTTAGATTTGTTTCAGAGTTATAGTAAAGAATGGTTTCATTACTTCTTCCTGGGACAAAAGGTCTGATAATTAGTTAGAAAAGTCGAAAGTTTCATTTATTAAATTTTTATTGGAAACGCATTATGTTTTATGTTTCGACATATTTTTTATTGTTTTCTTTTTGGTATTATTACTTTTCTTTATTGTCTAATCAGGCTATATGATTTAATATTTGTATTTAAAGTTACGAGCGAAAGTATCCATATTTTCTGCATAGCAAGACTTATTTCGGGTGGGCAATTCATTTTAAAATGCTGTAGGAAATTTATTTCTGGACAGAATTTTAATAGAACTGGTGCCAGAATAAAAGTAATTAGTGTTGCTAACTAGTGATCTAATTAGTTTCTGTTATTCAATTGGTTTAAATTTCACATGAATTAATGCCGTTTTTGAAATAATTGTATTTGGGGTCATTACAATTTAACAGAAATGCATTTGTATATTGATTTCTTGTTTCTATTTATTTTTGTTTGATACTTATAATGCCTGTGAAGCGCATTTGCACGCCGGATGATGATTTAAATGGCGCAGTTTACCCGGAATTCAAATGGAGCAAGAGCTGTCGGTAGATATGTCGTAGGCATAATGCAAATTTAGGTTTTTTATAATCTACCTATGCATTTTACAAAAAGCCGGTAAAACACGAGCAAACAATACATTATTCGTTATGACTACACGAGTTGAGGCAAATTGACAAAACGCCGGCAAAACAAGAACAGAAGAATGTATATTATGTTATAACTAATTAATTTTAGGCATTTTACAATTTACCTAAAGCGGTACCGTCAAAACATGAATATAAAAATGAGTTGACTTTTTTCGATCATCATGTAAGTTCGACATGCAATAATAAATTAATGAGTGATCAGAAACAATATAAAAGCATATTTTGTTATTTTCATAGGATTTGTTTTCCATTTTTATTTGTAGTTTCATATTAGTAATAGGTACATTCTTACCTAAATATGAAATAGGTATAAACTAATTTTTTTACAATAGTTTAGACTCTTCCAAATATCATGAAAATTCGACATGCCCTAGTATTTGTTTACCGATTATAAACAATATATAAGCATACTTTATTATTTTCAAAGGATTTGTTTTTTAATTTTAATTTGTAGTTTCATACTTATAGGAAAGTGCGAAATAGTGTTAATAAGTATATTTTTATATCATGAAGTGTTAACTGTTTATTTATGTTTTCTTAATAAAAAGATTTAATATATTTACAGTAACTGTATTGTTTTACTTAATGCTATGTCTCCTTTCACGCTAACGTGAACGAACTTTCTAAATGTTGGTTCACGCGAAACCACCTGTGATGTCACTAACGTTCTCGCTAACTAATATACGCTATTTATATGTTTTCCCTCGAGAAGCTTGATACGGCAGTGGTAGTTGTTTTTTTAAATATAATTAATACAAATTTGGATTACCTATTCTCTTAAAGTTAGGTTAGGTTACGATTGGTTAGGTTTGCTGTAAAGAAAGCGCCCAATAGCGAACTGAATTCCGCGTCTATATTAAAACAAGGGCACCGCTTTTGGTAAATTGTAAAACGCTAAAAATAATCAGTCATTTATAACGTGATATACAATCTTCTGTTCTCTTTTTGCCAGCATTTTATCAAATTGCCTGAATTGGTGTAGTCATAACGAAAGATCTATCATATACTAGCGTTTTGCCGACTTTTTGTAAAATGCCTAGGCAGATTATAAAAAGCCTAAGTTTGCATTATGCCTACGACAGATATAGTGTAAATTCGCGTGGAGTTTGTAGATAGTCAAAGAAGTCGATATTAATTCTTTTGAAAAATATTTTGTGGGTTTCGGTAATTACAAGGGGCGTACTAAGTTTTTTCGACAAATTTTTACTTTATGGCATATTCACCTTTCTTATAAAAATCTCAACGTCTTTGGTTAGACCATGCCAATTCTTTAACACATTTAATCTTTTCGTTTATTTCACAGTGTAGGTTGCTTTTTCGGGATTGATACTGGTCTAATATAATTGGAATTTGGTCTTGATCAAGGGTTTTTACGATATTTTGAGTCTTTGTTCCAGAAAATAAAAAAAGAGGATTTCCAAAATAGGCGAGTTGAAAATTATTTTCTGCACAATAAATCTGCGTCAGGTAAAATTTTTCTTTAAATAATGCATTAGAGAGATTTTGAGCTACAGTGTCGAAATTGAGTGGTAGTTGAGGTTTATTAGCAAAGCTTTGACTAAAATTCCGCCCATTTCTTTAATGGTTAATTTTTATTCGTGAGAGCGCATCGTGTTTTTATTAATTTTGCCGGGTTTATTAAACTCTTTAGTTATTATTTTATTAAATGGGAATGTATACACTTTTGTATTTCGTGCAATTTTTTTATTTAATTTAAAACATAGTAGTGCGCTTTTGGCTTTCGCCATCATCAGTGCCACTTAGGCAGGTGAGCGCAGGAAATCCAAAGAAGGAACATGATGAGACAAAACAATGAACATTTAAAATTTGTTAACGTCACATCTATAAAAACACATTAAAATATCACAAAGGGTGTGTTATTTCACACCTTTTGGCGATTTAAACCCTGAGATCTTTAAACTTTAACACATGGTCGCTTCAAAAAAAAAATAATATATTTTTTTTAATTTTAAATGTTCATTGTTTTCTCTCATCATGTTCCTTCTTTGGATTTCCTGTGCTCACCTGACTAAGTTGCACTGATGATGGCGAAAGCCGAAAGCGCTCTGCTACGTTTTTAATTAAATAAAAAAATTGCACGAAATACAAAAGTGTCTACATTCCCATTTTACCTCTACGTGTATACAGCCGTTCCCTATTCTTATTATTTTATTAAGAGCAAAATCGGGTATTTTCTTCAAAAATGTCATCTATGATTTTGAAATGTTTTTCCTCAAGTTTTGTTTATATAAATAAAGTCACTATATCTTTGTGGCATTTGTCTAGAAGTTGAGTGTTTGAAGTTTCAATTACAGAATAATCTATAATTAAATACGTGTACAACACGTTGGTTATTTGTTTCGTGTCTGGTTTACCTGATTTTCGTTTTCCGACTCAGAATTTTTTTGGTAGTTAATGGTATTTTACGTATGCCGTCTTTGTTAGAACCAAAGCTTTGAAGCTTTAACTAAAGTTCCGCCCATTCTTTTAAAATGGTTAATTTTTATTCGAGAGAGTGCATCGGGCTGATAACTAATTCTGTAGTAGCACTTCTTAAGCTTTAGACGCCAGCGAGCTAAACCATTACCTGGAACTTTTATTGAGAATAGCCATGTAACGGCTCGATGATCTGTAATGAGGGCATACTTTAGATAAAAGAGATAACTATTCCTATAGTTAAGTACTTTGTCTCATTATTACACAAGATTCTAGAAGCGCATGCTGTGGGTAGTTACTTTCCTAGGGGGCCTTAAGAAAAAACTGTTTCGATGACAAATGCACTTGCATCGGTGCACCGGTGGTGAGAACAGATTATCCTTTAACGTTGGGATATATTAACATTGGGTCAGAAAAAAACATACATTTTTTAAGCATTCTTTTAAAGCAGCTTAACATTCTGTCAAAGATCAAAGTTGAAAAGATCAAAGTTTGTGATTTTAAAGTCTTGGTAAAATTAGAGCTAAAGAGTTTATAATTATCCTGTGTAAGTGTTAAACATGTTTTAATGCAATCAACTTTTGAGGGATTTGGATTCACTTCGCTAATGATGTCGTGGTAATAATAAGCCAGTATAAGCAACACCATTTTCTAAGAATTTGCATTTATCTGGCTGGAATTTCAGATTGATCTTGTAAAGACGTTTCAAAACGTCTGTTAATTTCGAAATGTGTTCGTAATTAAGTGGGTAGTAGACGATTATTTTGTCTATATAGATCAAACATCGTTCGTTCGTTCTGAATAGCAAGGAAGTATTGTCTATAACTTCGTAGAAGATGAATGGAGCGTATTTTATCCGAATGGCATTCGGATAAATTTATAGTACCCATTTTAGACAGAAAAGGGTGTTATCGTCTATTTTGATGCAGTGGAACCCTGCGGCTCAATCGAGCCACAGCGCTGAAAGTGGAACGCAACGATCCGGAACGGTGCTCCCTTTCTTAAAAAAACGCCCCGGTTCGTTACTTATCAATTTTCGTGTACTTGGCCCCATTCTACTTAACTCAGCAAATGTTTTTGATCATTCTAGTAATGGCGTATATATAAGCCAAACCAGCAGATACTTAAAAACACATATAATAGAACTTAAAAGAAGCGTAAGACCAATAAATCTTCGTAATGATAAATCAAAAACAGCTTTATCTGAACATTTTCAAAGTTTTCAACACCCTTTTAACTTTGAAGAAACTAGGAGATTAATTCCAAGAAAAGGTTATTAAGTGAAATCGTTTAAATTAAAGAAACATAAGACTAGCATAAATAAAAACAAGATATTAAAAAATCAAGTCTATTCTATTTTAGTCTAATGAAATCTAAATAACACCTGGTATATTATATTGGATATTAACACTTAACACTAATTGAGTAGCCCGAAAAATACAAATAGTAGTTTTTGTTTTTTTTTTTATTCCTATAATAAGAATAGAATTTTAGCAGATATTCGACATTTAATGTCATATCAACATTAAAACAAAAGTTTTTAAAATTAATGTAATATAGAGGATCGCACTGTAAGTAATACTTATAATAATATATATTAAAGAAAAGAACATTTTAAGATATTTTAACTGGTGTGGTTGTTGTTATATTTTGTATAGTTTTGTTAATTGTTAATTCTGTATACGTACATGTATTTCCTTATTTCCTCATGATCCTATGTATTTTTTAGTCTCCTAAGGATGGTCTAATATGGACTGAAACGTAGAGAAATAAACAAATTTAGATTTTCAAAGGTTTTGACTTTGTTGTAGACCTAACTCAACAAACCCTACCACTCCTTATACCTTTTCTTAATATATTAAGAGCTCTGGGTGGGGTTCAGACCCCCTAGATCCAACCCCTAAACACGCCACAGATATTTTTTCTTAGTGAAGTACTTAGAGTTTCACTAATATGGTCTGCGGTATTTATTAATTTAATTCTGCCTTTTTTCGGATGGTTGACATTCGGCTGCTTGAGGCTGTTACCTTTGATATCGATTCATAAGTGGGCTCGCGAATTTAAATAACGCAATTTTGTATAATCTTCAAAAACATAGCCATTTGCTGAATTAAGTAGAATGGCGCCAAGAATGCGAAAAATGATAAGTAACGAACTGGAGCGCTTTTTAAGTAAAGGAGCGAAAATTATTGAGAACGATAATGCCCAAATTCGAGCATAACATAGTTGGTTAAAAAACCTATTTCCAGCAGTGGGCTAACAATATGAGACTGTGAAGATAGGTCTAGCATAGTTCTTTTCAGCTTAAGATTTTTTTTGTAAAAATTAGATTGGTACCTTCACGGTAGAATACTCTAGTAAAACTAAGGGATATTTAGATAAAAGTTAAAGTGAACAATGGTTTCATTACTTCTTTCTGGGGCAAAAGGTTTGATATTAATTTTGTGTTGTTTCGAAATATTTTTTATTGTTTTCTATTTGGTATTATTACTTATCTTTAATGCCTAATAAGACTATATGATTTAATATTTGTATTTAAATTTACACGCTAAAGTACGCACGCATTTTTTGGACAGCAATCCGGTGAGCAATTCAGGGCACGCGGGAGAAGTCGAAAAGATTCGATTTCGGTTGTTAGTCGTCAAAAGTTGACATATCGCTACAAGTGAAGGTTAACAAAACTTTCAACAAAATTTATTATACTTATATCGCGAGTGAAGTAATATTTAGCATAGAACATTAATCCAGACTATCCCGAAACCACAAATCGAGGATAATCTGGAGACTTATGGAATAGAGTGCGTTCACACACTGTACTGGTTATCTGCGATTAAATGCTAGTTTTCTCTTTAAAATATTAAACATCATTTTCCTATAGAAATAATATGGTTGTTCGGCAATTAACAGCTTTATGGCTACATTTTTGGCACTATCGAGCACGGATAGACATCAGCTTTTTCAAAGTATAAAAAAATATATTTCGCTAAATTCTAAAATAAACCTTTCATATTTAAGTCATTTAATTTTAATTTTAAATTATTAATTTCAGAAGAGATTACCAATGGAGCAAGTCGATGAAGTCAGATATGAAACAGCGAAGATCATTAAGATTTCAAAGCCACCGAAGCCGAATCTCTCCGCAGCCGAAAAAACAGCGTTGAAGACATTTTGATCCTTTCAGCAGATAGAGGCAATATCGCAAAAAGCATGGACAGAACGAAATACGCGGAAAAGGTAACTCGACTTTTGGACAACTTCTATAAGTTTATGCATACTCCCTCAAGTAGAATAGAAAGACGCATCATTAATCTGATTATCAACCAGTGGAGAAGAAATTATTAAAGCCAAGCAGCTCCAAGATCCCCAAGTTCTACGATCTTCCCAAGATACACAAGAATAATCTACGACTTGTACCGATCGTCAGTGCAATAGACTCACCCACATACAATCTAGGTAAATATTTTACAAATTTTCTTAATCCATTTACTAGAAAAACAGATTCTTTTATAATAAAAGTGTGCAAATTTTGTGGAAAAGCTATCCATTTGAATCCCGAAGATATTTTGGTCAGTTTCGATATACAATTAATATACACCAATGTTCCTGTTAGCGACTCAATTTCGATTATCCAGCACAAAAGAAATTGGTTATTAACTCACTAATATTTGAGTCATTTCTATTTCTGATAAAGATTCTCTAACATCAGAAACATCGAAATTGACCGAAGCTTTGAGAGGGAATGGCTATTGCACTGAAGATACTACACGTTTAATTAAAATATATAGTAATCCAACCACGCGAAAGAAGAATGGAGGAGCCACCGTTAGGTAGTGTTGTTCTTCCCTACATACATGACAGACAAAATAGGACGATTACTTCGGCGGTTCAACATACGTACAATCTTCAATACACAAGAAGATTGGACAATGGTTGCGATCCCCGAAAGATATTGTACCTTTTCAAACAGAAGGAGTACATAAAATTCCTTGCTTCTGTGGAGAAGTTCATATGGGAAAAACATGACGCTTAACGAACATGAACGATGTATTAAAAATAAACAAATGGTTCCATCTGCTGTAGCTGAACAACAATATACCACTGGCCATATTATAAATACAAAGGAAACCAAGGTTCTAGTATCGGTTCCAGGGTTTTATAAATGAAAAATTAGAAAATCTATTGAAATGTTTAAACATACAAAAAACTTCAATAGAGATACCGATTACGGTCTACATCAGACGTGGAAACCGATGTTAACATGGAGTCATAGGGTTAACATAGTCACGGTTCTGCGAGGACAAGTCGGGTATAAAAGCCCGCCTGCATCTCTCCAAGCTGGAGTTAAAATCCCTGAAGATGACTCGGACAAAGGCGAAACGTTGGATAGTATTTCCAATTTGACATGTTCTATACCCAATACCCATGATTTCTTATTTAGATATATTATTAAATTCATTATCTGTCAGATTGTGTTATCGTGTCGTGTCAAATCATCAAAATGAATAAAAGCGAATACCGAGCAGGTATAAAATATCGACAGGGGAAAACTTCCAAAATGAATATCGAAGAAATGATGGCTGTCTATGGAGATGATTGCTCTTCGAAGTCAACTATTTGTGAGTGGTCAAAACTGTTTAAATATGGGCGAAAGTCATTAAGTGATTCTCGCGCAGGCTGCCCTACTGAAGTGATTACTTCAGAGGTCGTTGTTCATCATTGAGCATTAAACAAAGTGTTTAATGCTCAATGATGCAAGACTGAAGAAGCGACAGATATCAGTATTATTAAAAGTTTTAGAAACCACGGTTTTCAGAATTCTACATGATTATCTTAGCATGACAAAGGTTAGTGCAAGATGGGTTCCCCGAATGTTTTTACCATTTCAAATGCATTGTCGAATGGAACTGCGTGAACAATTTTTGGCATTTTGTAGAGATGAACTAGATTGAATTTTCAGTCGATTATGATTCTGAACCCAAGCAAGAGTCGATGCAGGGGCATGTTAAGGACTCGAGCCCTCCAAAGAAGTTTAAGGTGACTCCCTCTGCAAGAAAAGTAATGGCAACAATATTTTGGGATTGCCAAGAGATTTTATTAAATTAATTGATTATCTAGAAAAAGCTCAGACAGTAACAGAAGAGTATTACGCAAGCATATTACAACAACAAAACTCAAGAGACTCGGAAAACTGGCGCAAGGTGTTTTCCTGTTGCACGACTATGCACCAGAGCACAAGTCAAGGCTTGCGATAACTACAGTTTCTGATTGTGACTTCGAATAAATTAAATACCCGCCTTATAGTCTAGACCTGTCCTCGGTTTTGTTCAAGAAACTCAAAAAAACTTTTTGAGGGAGAAAATTTAGAGGCAATGACGATCTTACAGCAGGACCATTTTGAGGAGAAAACAAAAGAACATTTGTATTAGCTTACACTTATTATTGAAACGTTGTAACTGATATTCAATAGCAAGGGAACTATATTGAAAAATAAATTTTTGTTACTACTCTAGGTCTTTATTTCCATGCTCACTCTGGGAATTTAAAAATGACGCCTCGCATATCGACAACTATCCCATAGACAATATTTACAAATTTAGAAATACCAAAATAATAGTCCTTTAACGAAACAATTTTTTGGATAAGATTGAAAATTCGCGCTATAAATGTACTTAATCCTTCTGAAGAAATTTAATAAAATAGACTTAAATTGGAAACTAATAGAGACCAAAAGGGCACTAAAAGATATTTTATAAATATAAAGAGTACCAAAAAATCTGTTTCAAAGCAAAATTAGGTTTATTTCAAATATTATGTAAATTGTTTGAAAACATTTACAGACAAAATGGTTACCCAAAATTTAATTAGATCTGAAAAAATTCGAGCTCTAAGGGAAAATAATATTGAATCCCTGTGACTCAGAGGGAATTACAAAGCAATTAATAAACACACTTTCTTGGGGACATCGTTCCATAAACGAAGAAGATTACCTAAAAATGCACATTGTTTTTAATTAGTGTTCCCACGGGCTCTTTATCTGAAACTAACTGGAGATTTACACGCAAAAATTTGTGTAATTGCTAGGACACACCTTATCTCTCGACTAAAATATATTTAGCACTAACTCTAAATTACCTTATTATTTTGTTTGTGGTAAAGCATTATTCTAAATTTTTATTGCCATTTATACTTACTTTGATACTTTCACTCCTCCTAACTTCTGCACTATCGAAGCGAACATTTGTTCTTGAACCATAAATATGCCCACTTTGGGTAAATAATTTGAAGTCGCGGCAATATTTCTGTTAAGCACTTCATGGGCGATTTTGATGATTTTTATCACACTAGTAGATTTTGGTACTACGATCACGAATCAGATATTTTCGGCGACGTTTCTTTGCCGAGTTATTCTTTATCAAAATCTATAATATATTTCAATTATTTTTCCCGTCGTTATGACGGCTAATTTTAAAGGAAATCGTTAGAGCTCACAATCAAAATGTAGAAATTATGCATATTTTAAATAATTCGCATTATTTCGCGTTAAAAACTTGCAACTTTATATACGAAATTCCTACGTATTTATCAAGTATGCCATGATTTATTAGTTTTCAGTCTAACCTATTTTCCTAATGTCAAATATTAAATTTAAAGTTCTTTTTATTTTTTATTTTTCCAAAGATTTTTCTTGTTGCTTGCTCCTGCACGTCAAATCATGTTGATCATAGTTTTGTACGGAAATTCTAAGGATTATATTAAATAATGTGTTAAAGAATATTCTTAAAATGTAAATACTAATTAATTTCGGTTTCATTATTTCTCTGTGCGAACGAGAGATAATACAAACGCAAGGTCCTTGTGAGACTTAATGGTGAAGTGTATTCTTCCCTACCACATACTGTTTGTCTATTTTGAATATGTTAAATTGTATAAAACATTATAAGGAATAAATCTGATGTATTGACCATATAAACTGCTCTAAAAATTAATTGACACAGCAAATTTTTTCGTCATTTTTAGGAGACTGTATCTCGAAAACGCCTTAGCCGATTTTTTAAAATTAAAAGGATTCTGAAAGGCCATTATTTGTTTAATCAATAGCCTGGAGTGTTCTTTGATAAAAATGTTTTTTGTATTATACAGGGTGTGAAAAAATATAATGTAAAAATGAAAAGTTTTAACTCTCTGCACCTCTTGCAATAGTTATTCTAGAACTTTCATAGAATCACGTTTAGAAGCTTTATTCAATATTTATATTAATTTTTTTGCTTAGAAAAAAAGTTTGTGTTTTGTAAATTAAAAATTTTTAAATTTCTATCGTTTCTTTTATTTATTGTGGAAATTCCGAGACTTTATTGTTCCAGTTTCTCTATACCCAGAAGTATAGAGGTTTTGCATTTTTTTGTTTAGAAAAAAGTTAGTATTTTTTAAAATAAAAAATACAAATTTCTGTGGGTTCTTACATTTAATAGAGAACTTTCGTGACTTTATTATCCTAGCTTTTCCGTGCACAGAAGTATAACGGTTTTGCACTTTCACTAATGTGTAACATTCAGGACTTTATAATCCTAGTTGGACAGTATGCCGAAGCTGACAATATGCCGAGACGAATAGCAGAACTTTTGCGGGTACGAGGTGGGCCTACTCGATACTATTTCTTAATTTACATTACATTATTAATTAATTAATTAACTTTTTTTGTAAGTTTGATTGTATCCTATTTGTTTCAAATTTGTACTTCATGCTGTTTTACTGATTCCCAAAATTTTAAAAAGTTACAATGAAATTTTTGTTTTTGTTTTTGATCTCTGTATGTAAATTGAAATTTGTATTTTTCATGTTTTCTCGGATATCTCCGGAACTACTCGGAATTTTTAAAGTTTTTGAACAAAATATTTCCAGTCGCATAACTGCACAACTTTAAATTAATTTAACCATCCTCGTATCTAAAAGAAAATTTTAGGATTTATTAAGAAGTTTTTGATGCATATGTATACAGGGTGTAACAAAAAAAGGTTGACAAAAGTTGATTTGTCATGATATTTCGATTTTACTGGAAAAACTAAGAATTTTGATACTACACACCATATGCCCAAATTCAATAATTAATAAGTTAAATAGTGGATCACCCTGTACTAAACTTTATTTTCTAAACCAAAAAATACGAAACCACCTTACTTTTTTGTACAGAGGAATTGGGATAATAAGTCCCGAAAGTTCCACATTAATAAAAAGAGCAAATAGAAATTTGTTTTTTTTTGTAATCTAAAAATTACCCACTTTTTGAGAATACCCTGTAACTTTCTTTTTAAACAAAAAAATGCAAAACCGGTATATTTCTAATAAAATACAGACTTTTTGAAAATACCTTGCAACTTTTTTTTTCTAAACAAAAACATGCAAAACCTCTATATTTCTGGGTATAGGGAAACTAAGATAATAAAGATAAGCCATTGACCATACTGAACAGATATGGATATCAATAAAACATTTAAAACGCCGGTATGCTGTGGGCTCGTTGTATCGACCCCCGAGCTCTTCTATTGGTGACTTTCTCGGAGAACTGGAGACTGTGCTTGGTATTTTGATACCTGAGTTTGAATTCTTGATTGGCGCAGGGGATTTAAACATTGATATGCTAGATTTCGAAAACAAGTCCACAAAAGATTTTTATTCGCTGCTGGAGTCATTCGATCTAGGTCAGTTAGTGAAGGAACCAACTCGATATACTTCACACAGTGCCAAACTCCTGGATGTTTTGTTCTGCTCAAATAACATACCTAAAATTATTTCACAAGTATCCGCTTCTAATGAAATATCTGATCATCATCTTGTATCCTGTTTAATTCCAAGTTTAAAATTAAAAATGACCCAATTTTTACATACTTCCCGAAATCTTAATAATATTAACATTAACGAGTTTACCCAGGATTTAAATTTGATGAACTTTTTGCCCGTTTATTACGCCGATGATATTGATTTAAAGATTTCTCGATTCAACTCAATTATACTGAGTCTTTTTGATTATTATGCTCCTATAAAAACTGTTCGTATTTCAAAGAATTCGGCACCTTGGCTAACCAATGCTTTGAAGTTGCTCATGCGCAGGCGCGATAAAGCCTTACTTAAATTTAAACAGCACAAGAGACCTGAGGACTGGAATTTCTATAAAGCTTTGAGAAATGAAATCAACCACGCAGTTAAGAGAGAAAAAAGGGCCTATTTTGAATATAAGATCTCTTCTGGTGATGGCAAGGTGTTCTGGAGGGAGGTAAAGAAGCTGAACATAATTACTACAAGACCCAATAATGAACTGCCTGAGCATCTGTCTGATCCACAGAAGATAAATAATTATTTTTTGAGTGCCATTTCCAACCTAAATCCGGATGCAGAGACAATGGATTATCTGGCAAATAACAAGTTAATAGGAAATCAATTTACATTTGAACCGACAAATGAACTAGAAATTTATCGCACTCTCCTCTCAATAAAGTCCAACTCCGTTGGACCAGATGGTACAAGCACGAATATCCTCCTTTACTGTTGCCCTTGTATCCTTCCAGTGATTGAACACATATTTAATTTTTGCACAGCTCATAGCACATTTCCGGCGCTTTGGAAGTCAACACACGTTTTTCCTCTAGCTAAAAAAGCTGATCCTAAGGACTTTCAAGACCTGAGACCAATTAGTTTATTATGCGTGCTCTCTAAAGTATTAGAAAAAATTTGGGACCGTCAAATCAGGACATTCGTGGAGGAAAACTCCATACTCCCTGAGTTTCAATCCGGATTTCGCAATAATCACAGCTGTGTTTCGGCATTGACTAAGGTCACAGATGACATCCAAATTGAATCAGATAGTGGCAGACTGACATTATTAGTCCTGCTTGATTACTCGAAAGCGTTTGATCGCATACATCATAGCTTGATGCTGCTCTTTTAAACTATTTGGGTTTCTCGAGGGGTTCATTAGATCTTTTACGTTCATACTTACACAACAGATCTCAATCGGTTAAGCTGTGTGGAAAAATATCTGAACCCTCCTACATAACTTGTGGGGTACCTCAGGGTTCCATACTCGGCCCTTTGCTCTTCTCTCTGTCCACTTCTCAGTTCCCTAAAGTTCTGCGATTTTGTAGATATCATATGTATGCCGATGACACGCAGGTCTATTTTTCATTTTCTGAGGACACCTGAAGCATGCAACAAAATCAATCAGGATCTGTCATCTCTTTGTAACATCTCTCGAAAATACTGCTTGACTTTGAATGCCTCTAAGTCGTGCATGTTGCTGTTTGGAGGGTCTGCAGCCCGCTTAAGATGCCTACCCAGCATCGACGTTTCGATGAATGGAGTGCATCTTTCTTTGAAGGAGAGTTCAAAAAATCTGGGTTTGGTTTTGGATTGCAGAATGAGATTTTCGGAACACGTCTCTGCTATTATCAGAAGAGCGTTTATGAACCTTAAAATGATCTACCTTAACAGGCACTTACTGAATAAGAAATGTCGCCTAATTCTCTGCGAAGCTATGGTTCTCTCCCACTTGAACTATGGCGATGTTGTTTATGGACCTAACATAATTCAGGCAGACGCTCGGCGACTGCAACTTGTTCAGAACGCTTGTATTCGGCTTATTTGTGGTCTTAAAAGGAGAGATCACGTATCATTGTCCCTCAGGAGTTTGGGATGGCTTAATATGGTGGATCGCAGAACATTACACTGTTCAGTCTTTTATTATAAAATTATTTCAAAGAAAAAGCCTACATACCTTTACGACAAATTAAAATTTCGCAGTTCAGTCCATACGATAAATATTCGGCATAAAGACCAACTGACTATTCCAACACATAGAACCGCTCAATTCTGTGGATCATTTAGCTATAATATTGCTAAAGGATATAACGAAATTCCCGCAAATATCAAAAACCTTTCGCTAATTGTTTTTAAGAAACGTCTCAAGGACTGGTTAAATAATCGCTTGTAGATTTTTATTATGCTTTTCTCGCTATTTGCTGGTATCTGCTATTGTAATGTTTCTCCTGCTCTCTTTTACATTCATTGCTTTTTACTGTATAAATTGTGCATTATTATATTTACATTAGGTTTACGTAGTTTTATATGCGTAAAGAGCTTCTAGGGTGTTTTGTACATTTCAGTCTTTATCTTATCACGAGTAAAGATCTTTGCGCAGTCCATCATACTCCATTTACTTTCCACATTTGTAAAGTAGTCTTCGTGATTAGCCTTTGGGAGCAACAGGACATCGAATGGATCTTTACATCGTAGATTTGGGTTGAGTGGAAGAGCGCTGCTCTCCGTGAAAGCGGTGAGTGCGAACTCTGCCTTTGTTATAGATAGTGGTAACATTTTATATTTTAATATAATATCATTGTAATTATTATATGCTACTCTGTAACAATAAAGCAATAAATAAATAAATAAATAAATAAAAAAGTCCCAGAATTTCCACAATAAGTAAAAAACATTTTAAATTTTTAATTTGAAAATACCCTGTGACTTATTTTCTAAACAAAAAAATAAAAAACCGCCAAATACGGCCCGAGATATCGAACAAACCTTCTAAATGTGATTACTATGAAAGTTCTAGAATAACTATTTTAAGAGGTGCAGAGATTTAAAATGTTTCATTTCAACATTATATTTTTTCACACCCTATATAGCACAAAAAATTATTTTTAATAAATATCACTCCAGGCTATTGATTAAACAAATAACGGCCTTTTTAATTTTTAAAAATCGGCTTAGGCGTTTCAGACATACAGTCTCCTAAAAATGACGAAAAAATTTGTTGTGCCGACTAATTTTTTGAGCAGTTTATTAATAAAACGCTGGCTGGGCGGCTGGCAAATGAAGCGCCCCTCCCTCCTGCAACAGCAAACATAGTTTTAATTTTGGTGGTGTCTTTTACCCCACCGATTTGTATTCAAATGTCCGAATATTATTCTCTTGCGCAAATGGTACCGATAAATCGAAATAAAACAAACCTAGAAATTCCTCAGCACTCTTTATGATATTTGTTAAATGCATTTTGAATTTGATATAACGGTGTTCTTTGCATAAAATATCGTACCACATATTGGTGAATAGAAGGAAGAAATAGTTGAAATATACTATAGACTTAGATGATGAATAACTCGAGAACAAGTTGCTTTCACAAAACCACTACTGGCTTGACTAGATGCTACTATTTCATTCAGTTAAACTAGGCACGAATTGTATTTGTTCCAAACTACGTAAGATTTAATTGTATAAAACACGCATAATACTTGCCGTAATTGCTCAAATTAAATAGCAAAGTTTAAACATTGGCGATAATAAAGCATTATCAGACGTGTTTTTTGGGTAGATTTAATTATTATTAAATTCAATTGAGTTAGCCAATACTTAAAATCCATTATACATTGAATAAAACGTCTATAACTTTAATTTCCAATATATTACATTAAACCATGACAATTGTTTGGACACACAGTGTTTTCTTCGGATGGAATTTACAGTGTAAGTTTCTTCTAACAATAAGGTATTTCTATATTATCTTTCAAAAATACAACAATAAAACTATCGGAATTTACAAGTAATAAAACTAATCAAGGTTTGACAATGGGGAATTATGAAAATCAACCTAATTGTTTAGTTTAGGATGTTTTAAATTTATTAATTTTCATACTTTCTGGAAGATTCCGTTTCTTTGATTCTATTTCAGAATGAAGAATTTTAAAATTGTCATCAAATGTGTGTGATTTTTTATTATTTAAATTTTTGATGTAGCTAGTTGCATGTTCTTTTTTTTTTCAAAATATCTGCCGGTTTGACCAATATACTTTTTTTGACAGGAACCACACTTCAGTATGTAAACGCCTGATTTCGTCTTTTTGTTTTGAGTGAGTTTCCTATTTTTCATTATTTCCCCTAACGTATTGTTGGTCTTAAAACTGATTTTTAACCCATTTCTAGAAATGTGTTTAGATATTTTGGTACCCAATTTACTGATAGTTTTAAAAATACTGTGGTTGACGTTTTTGACTGAAAAACTAAATTGATTACTTTTTATATTTTTTTTTGGCGATTATTGTATCTACAATATCTGCTTTCTATCCGTTGTTTAATTAAATTTAGCTCTTTATTAGAATTTTGATGTGATAAAGGTACGTTTAAAAGTATGTGAATAAAGGAGTTAAAAGCTGACATTTTCTGTGAATAAGGATGACATGAACAATTATGATTAACATTATCTGTGTGTGACGGTTTATGATAGATATAAAAATCAGGTTTTCCAGGTCTTATCCTTCGTAACAGTTCCATCCACTAAATTATCTAATAAACTAATTACACATATAGAAAAATTTTGCAACTTTAAAGCAAAATAGAGTATTGAAAACTCTTATGAATTAATAAAATAAACAAGATTAGAAATATCAATCTCCCATCCATTGCCAAATATATCTTTTGATGTTCAAAATCTTTTTCCTAACATTCTACCAAATGAAGTAATAAAATTAGTAGAAAATTTGTTAGTAAAAAATAAAGTAAATTCTATAATAAAACAGAATATTTTGGATGCTCTTTAAATCTGTTTGGATCACAATTATTTTGAATTTAATGGTGATTTTTAATAATGGAGAATCATTTAAGTCCCTTGTTGGCTGACATCTTTATGAACAATTTAGAAGGAAAAATACACGAAGATCCATTAAATAAGAATTTTTTTGTACTGGTATAGGAACGTTGATGATATTATTACTTGTTTTACAGATACAGAACGACAATTAAACCATTTACAAGATTTTATAAATAATTTACATCCAAGAATTAAGTATACCGCAAAAAAAGAATAAAATAAATCTATTAATTTTCTTGACCTAACTATAACACAAAAATGGAAAACCTGATTTTTCTACCTATCATAAACCATCACACACAGGTACCGTTATTCATAATAGTTCTTGTCATCCTTATTCACAAAAAATGTCAGCTTTTAACTCCGTTTTTCAAAGACTTCTAAACGTACCTTTATCACATGAAAATTAATATAAAGAGCTAAATTTAATTAAACAGATAGCAGTTAACAACGGATACAAAGCAGATTTGTAGATAAAATAATCGCCAAAAAATCTTATAAAAAGCAACCAATTTCGTTTTTCCAACAATTAAAAATGTTAACCACAGTACTTTTAAAACTATAACCCATATATTTAAACCGAGTACCAAAATTTCTAAACACCTTTCTAGAAATGGGTTAAAAATCAGTTTTAAAACCAACAATTCGTTAGGGAAAATAATAAAAAATAACAAACTCACTCAAAACAAAAACAAACAGTCTACAAGCTGTGTGGTTCGTGTGTCCTAAAATGTATATTGGTCAAACCAGCAGATGTTTTGAAAAATAATAAAAGAACATAAAACTAGTTACATAAACAATTTAAATAATTCACATTACGCAACTCGTCTACTAAACGAATCATGCACATTTGGTGACAATTTTAAAATTTTTCATTGTGACATAAAATCAGAAAATCGCTGGAAAGTATGAAAATAAATAAATTTAAAATATCTGGGATATTACTAAACGATCAGGTAGATTTGCATAATTCCCCATTGTTTTATTACTTATAAATTCCGATATTTTTATTGTCTTGTTTTTGAAAGATGAAATACCTAATTGTAAGACTAACTTAATCTGTAAATTCTATCTAACACACAGACTGACACAGTGTGTCGAAACAATTGTCATGGTTTAATGTAATATAGTGAAAATTAAAATTATAGATGTTTCATTCAGTGTATTATTATTATCGGCATACTGGACAGAACATTCAATAAAAACACCAATAGATAAAACTGACTAAAATGTGAATACAATATAATAATTATTCTCTTAGCTTTTGGTCGGTTTAAAAACTGTGACAAAACCGACAAAGTTCGTGAGCGTTAACTAATGAACGACTAGAGGCCTCCGTTAATGACGCGACTATGGAATCCAAAATTTTAATTCTCTAGTAAATAAACGCAAGAGCGTTTGGAAATGTGTCATTAACAAATATTTTTACAAACAAATCAGACCTTTACATTACCTCTGAAAATGGATAATCCAAACTCCCAAACACTTCTCTCTCATCTAGGTAGTATTGAGTGTTGGCCTCCCATGGCTTGTCTTTAATTTCAAAGTTGCAAATATGGTTGCAACGGTCTAAAACGTCCTCTTCCTTTTTTCCCACTTCTTCCACCTGTCTGATGAAACTACATCTCCTTTCCAACTTTCCATCCTCTGGCACAAGAATCTGAGGAAGTTGGTTTTGAAGGGAATATGTGGACTGGTTTTCCAAGTGATTTTGTTGTACTAGGGTGGTGGGGGACAAGGGTAACTGAGGCAAGTGATGGGTGGACACATGCGTAGGTTGAACGGGAATACAAATAGAAGGACTTTCGCGGATTCTAGCTTTGGCATGCGGTTCTTTAAGGTAGTTTGAGGCACTATGCCGCCTCTCGTTTTGACTGGGAGGCTTTAGAGTACCTCTTTCTACTCTTGATAGGCGAGGAACAGCTGTGTCTGTATAATTATGAAATTGTTTCGCTTGGGGGGGTTTTGGTGTTAGATCTTTTTGCGCATTTTTCAGTTGCTTGGTTTTTTGTTGGCGCTGTTTCTGGCGAGCTTGGCGGCTGGCAAGTGAAGCGCCCCCTGCAGCAGCATACATAGTTTTAATTTTGGTGGTGTCTTGTACCCCACCGATCTGTATTCAAAAGCCTTCGAATATTATTCCCTTTCGCAAATAGTATCGATAAATCGAAACAAAACAAGGCTAGAAATTACTCAACAGTCTTGATTGAAATGTCTGATAGTTATTTGTTTCAGTTGACGATTGCTTCGATTATAAGATTCCTTTTTACGAATATGAAATGTAACTAACAGTAAAATTAATTTATTAATTTAGGAAAAATATATAATTTTATTTATTTAAAGTAATTATTCAAATTGACAAAATTAATTTTAAATTATGTAATGTATATCTAAAAGTAATGTATTATTTACATACTAAAATTTATCAAAAGTAAAATTTTGATTGTACTCGTTTAAAAAATTGAGGGGCTCTCATAAGTTAGTCATTCTTATATTTAAGCTTAATTTTTGTAAATTTAACCGCCTTCTTGTGCTTTGATATATTATCTAAACAATTTATTAACATGTTTGTAAACAACATTTAAAATACCTGATACAAATTTTTTATGCAAAAATATAAAATTTTATTGTTCTTAAACACCAACAAATATTACTAGTATATAACAGTATGTATGGAGTGCCTAATAGTACTTAATTATATTGTCCCACTTTTTAGATCCTTTTATTGTTTTACTTAAAAAAAACTGTTGCAAATAGAAAGTCAAATTTAATTTAAGTATTGCTTTTCTCAAAATATATTTGTAATCTTAATTCATATAAAACTAGCGACTGAAAAATGTTGCATAACACAGTGTACAATAGTATTGCTTATTTCTTCGTTCTTTCTTTTAGAATTACATTCCTTAAATTATCATATAAATCTGCAATAAAATAAAATTTCATGAATTATACGAAAAGGAAAATGGAAGATTCTTAGGAATAATAATGGAAAACAGGACTAGAATTATGGATTATTAAACGACAGGAATATTCATTGTTTGAGTCTCTGAAAACAACAAAGAAAATGCTTGTGCTAATGGAGAGTATTTTTAAAACGCAGTTTTAAGTGCCAGCTTAAGCAGTTATGCAAAAAGGGTTTTAGGTAGCATCGATCCAAAGGCATGCATTGTTTATCAAAATTTGTAACCTAAACATGCAAATAAAACTTAGCTTAAACTCAAAATATTTATAATATATAATGTTTGTGTCATAATCGAATACATAGGATATTTACGTATAGTTTGATCATAGGAAAAATTAGATCAATTCGTTTTTCGAGACAAAGCTATTCAGTATCAAAAATTTTACACTAGTATACAAAATAAACACGTTTAGTTTATTAATTTCCACTTATATAAGAAATCAAAAAGAACATTCTTTCTTATGTACAGGCAAAGTTTACAGAATACTTTGCCCAAGCAACAACACATGTTTACCGACAACGTCAAAGCTCATGTCGCCTCGAACAAAAAACTTCGAGGGGAGGGCGGCGTACGACTGTTTATTAGTATATATAGGTTGTTTATTAGTATATCCGTCCCATGGATGTTCCATTTTCCTAATTACATACATGTGATGGAGGGAAGCAAAAAATATGTATAAAAACTTGTTTTTTTCCAAGTTTTTTTTTAAAGCGTACTGTCACAATCGTAAAGCATCACACATTTTTACTATTTGTCTCCTCCTGCCGTCTGTGTCGTAAAATATTATAACCAGCAGTGCCTTGTCGTAATGTAATAGCCGGGAATTGCTTTTACGGAAGGTACTTTTTGGTGTCTAAATACGTAAAGATTCCCCTTTCTAGAATATTTGTTTTCAACCTGGAGTAGAAATTCCTAACGAAATTGATCCGATGATACAAGGCATTTGTTTTAAATTGTATTTATTAGTAAACTATAAAAGTTATAACATAGTCCAAGAAAAACAAAATGAATTCTTAAAATTATTTATTTATAAGTTAATATAACATACAGGGTGTTCCACGAGGTTTTGACCAGAGAATATTTTGGTTGGTGTACGAGATTGCAAACAATTATCGTAAGGACTTTTTATGGGATCATGAGGTGTATAATCTAAGCATAACTTTGATCATACAGGAAAGCTCACAAATCCGTAGCAAACCAATACTTCCTTTTTTTAATGGGATATCCAGTATATTTGTTGTATTTTGGAAAGCTTATTAAAAGATCAATTTGGCAATACCATATTTTTTTAGGGTTTCTAATACAGGGTGCTAGAAAGTATAAATTCTGGCATATGCTTGGGGATCTCGGAAGCCATAAGAGATACGAAGTTGGCTAAATTGAGACAAAGTTGTGTAGTTTAGTGCATCTTAACAAATTACTGTCAAGAAATTTGGAAAATTCCGATTACTTAGTTGAGAGAAATGTGTTAGACAGAGATGGAACATTATAAAAGAACTTATGTCTTATCAAGAAAAAATTAAAACCTTGTTTATAGGAACAAGTGTGATACAATATTGGTTTTGAGATACCAACAGCTTCTGAAGGATGAAATAAAAAGTACAGGTCCGTATTTAGAATTTTTTAGACAAAATTTCTGATTTGATAATATAAGTGTAATTTATTTTAAAATATCTCTTCAAATACATTCAAGAGATAATAAAAAGGTTTTGCAAAATTTCTAAATTTTTTGGATGTATCCACAAGCACAAAATTACACAACCCTGCCTCAGTTTAACTGAATTCATATCTCAAATGGTTTCCGAGGTCCCTATGCATATACGCGAATTTCAACATTCTTGCGCCATGTATAAGCCTTCAAATGAGCTTTTGAAAATACAACAATCATAGTGGGTGTCTCAATTAAAAAAATGGAGTTTGGTTTGCTACGGCTTTATGAGCTACCGTTATGCTTAAATTATGCGTCTCATGGATTCCAAAAAAAATGTATGAAATTTTTTCCATTTGTGTACAGCAACAAGGATATGCCCTGGTCAGAACGTTATGGGACAACCTATATGTTGACCATTTCTGGTTGGCGTCATTTGAATTTTGCAGAGAGCATTTTTGTCACATTTGAATTAAGTTGCAGATGTTCTAATTATTATAACAATTTATACGTGAATTTGTACATTGTAGCTCCATGAATTGGCCTTCAAATAATCTTTTCAAAATACAACAATTATACCGAGTGCCTCATTTAAAAAAAAGGAAGTTTGGTTTGCTACTACTTTGTGAGTTACCGAATACCCAATAAATTTTATGACACTATTTCAAATTTTGTAGACCAACAAAGTGTAAGTGTGATCACGTCATGGAACACCCTGTATACTGACAATTCCAGGTTGACGTTATTTGAATAACTTGACAACCAAAAAAAAAAAAAAAGAAAAAAAAACAAGGTAGGCATTTTTATATAGCACACAGGCTTATAACCTTCTTTGTACAATGTAATATTATGTGACTAGGGTTCAAAATCCGCGGACATAATTTTAAATAATTTTGTCATTTGTCACCTGGAATGATCTATTTCGGCGAGTGTAAATGTCACGCACTGCTAACTTATATGACGCAGCCCGTATACTCGTTTTATGAAGACTACGTTCGTTGGAGGGCAGCTCGTTGACTATGTTGTCATGGAAACGGGGAATACAAACAATAACTCGCTTGTCATTATTATGACATTTTTGAATTTGAGTTGTTCAAATTTTAAGAATTAATTTAAGTATATATTTCTTTTTAGATTATCGGTGATCGGTCATTATTACAACAGTGTATTCTAGATTGTTGTTGCCAACGTATTTGTATGTAGTATGTTTTGCTATTGCAAAACTAATTAGATGAATTCATTTAAGAAAAGTCCTTAGAAACATTAAACAATAGATATCCTTCCATTAATTTTACATACGAAAAGGAGAACAATGGGCAATTACCTTTTCTCGACACGTTAGTTATTAGAAATAACGTTAAATTAGAATTTGATATTTATAGGAAATTTATTAATACTGATAGGTATATAACATCCGACTCATTTCATTGCCGTCAACACAAAATGGCAGTATTTCACTCCTTAACTCAGAGGTTAGTCAATTTTCCATCAAGTTAATAACGTTTTAACAATGAAATGAATCGTGTTAAAAATATAGATAAAAGTAACGGATATAATGATAATTTTGTGCATAAATTAGTAAATAGACATAAGCATAAGAAAATGTTAAAAGATGCTATCAAGCAGCTGAGGCTCCCAATAAGTTCATAGTAATCCCATATGATCCCAGATATACGAGAGGTCTAGAACAAGTATTTAATAACGTAGGTTTTAGAGTGGCCTACAAAACGGAGAACAGTTTGAAAAATCTCCTTGGAAACCCTAAAGACAAAGTCGATTGGAAGGAGAGGAGTGGCATCTATGAAATTAGCTGTAATGACTGCGATCTAAAATATGTTGGGCAAACTAAACGCTCCATAAACAGTCGTTTTAAAGAACACATGGCATAATTAAGATATGGAAGAACAGAAAAGTCATGCTTTGGAAAACAATCACCTGATAGGAATAAATAATCTTAAGTTAATTAAAAATGTAACTAATAATAGAGTATTGGATGCGTTTGAGAGTATAGAAATAGTTAAATGTGGTAAGAAAGCCCTAAATAAAGATAGAGGGCCTATTCCCTCTATTGTCACATTTACTTATAAATAGTCTCGGTTAGGATAAGTTATTTTAGTATATATCATATGCTCATGATACTAAGTTGGTTAGCGAAAAGCGCGTCCAGAACGTAACGAGTTGTGCTATAGTGTGGTTAGAACTCTTGTATTTTGACTTTTAGTTCAGCTTTAGGGAAATTGAAACAAATACCACTTTCCTAATAAATTTTCTCTCTACCACTTTCCTATTAAAATTTCTTTAATGGTCCTCCGTAATAAAACTAAATGACGTACATATTTATGATGAGAATAGCTTGAAAAAATGATCACTAACATAAAAAATACGTAGATACATATTACAAGCATCAATTTGAAACAACCTGTATTATTTTTAAGACGCTATAAGGGAGCCAAATATGGGATCGATTTTGTATATTAAGTTGTCTATCTATATTATAAACAAACTGACTAATGCTTTATCTGTAGTAAATGTTAACACATGAAATGAAATCGCATCAGTATTAATAACTTCCCAGCTAATAAACATAGAATAAAATTTAAAAAATAAATCATGATCATATTAAAGAGGAATACTTTCTTTAATGTATTGTAAAAGACATGCTTTAAAGCTTTTTATTGTCTCGCCATTTAAACTTAAATTATTCTGTAAACTTATAGCGAAAACATCTAAGTCGAGTAATAGTGAATTTACCTTTTTTGGCATTTAGAAAAAAGTTGTTTCAAACAAAGAACCTCTCACACTTATTATAGAAAATGGCTCTCGGTGAATTTGTCTAACTTTTTTATGCGATGCAGTTCTCAACTTCTTGATTAAAATTAATTTGAATTTATTTTTTTTTATTTTAGCGACTCGGCCAATATTTTGCTCAAGTTGAGAAGGACAAGATGAAATGGGCTAGATTTAAGGCTATTATTTAGTTTTATCTTTAGTTAGATATAAAAAAGCTATAGAATAGTTGTTTGTAAAAGCAGTGGTGAAGCATGGAAATACCATGAATACAAATGCTGAAAATTAAAATATATTTAAATTCTGCATATTTACCAAACAAACGGCGGAATTTGTCTAAATTTTGGATACGTTGGAGACTAAGGCCGGTTTGTGAATTAAAATATAGAAAGTAAAAATTAAACTTTATTGACCTATGCCGGTCTCAATAGTCCAGCACAACTGATTATTCTAGAAAGTTGTTAATTAGGTAGGAACTTATAAAATACATACTCTAGCTACCATTTGGTATATGTATGTAATATATTAAGTAAATAGTAAGTAAATTATGATGTTAAAATTTAAATTACTTCATTGTACAGAGACATCACCTACTAAACAAAATACGTTCAAAAATTGCGGTGTTCATAAAATAGAGCTCTTTAAGAGGATTTAATTTTTTTAGACTTTAAAACCTAATAAATTATCTCTTATCTAATAAATGTTTTGTAGGTATAGTAGATAAAGCTAAATATATAGGTGCTGTTCATTATATTATTTGTTAATAATATATTTGATATTGTCGCGGTGATATTATAATAATTATCATAAGCTATCATATATGTAAAATGGTCCTTTATTATTATAAGATTGGCAAATAAGTCTTAAGCCGGCCACAGACACAGAGAGATACCCGCGATAAAACAGGATACTCTACAAACAACTGCCATTACAGCCCATGAAAGAGTAACTGATACTCTTTTCGTTTTTTGGCGATTGGTAGAAATTATAAAATAAATTAATTATTATAAATGTTGCTTGAAGCCTAGTGTAAAAAATATACCTACTAGCTGCCTAAAAAGAAGAAAAGGAGATAGTATATTATTTACTGTATGTCAAACCTATATAAAACCATATATATCTATAAAATGTAGTGGTGTCTCTTGTAAAGTTAGTATGAATCCCTTTGTAGGCAATAGGTTTGTCATTTCCTTAACTAGGTTAACAACTAGTTAACTATTAATAGCTAGCTGTAACTGCCTGCTCTTGAACCGGCTTTGTCAATGCCACTGCCCGCCTAAATGAGCCTCTTGGTACATAAAGTTCATCCACGCACTGACATTCATCTCAGGGCATTTATTCACAGGCCTTGATTATTTCAAAAAGTTTCTCGAAGGAATAAATGACTACAGGTGAGCGATCTCGTGATTTCTTAATCACAATGTGAATCCGTGATTTTAGAACGTGATGTGATCACAGTTTTAGTTATATTATTTCTATTGAGAATAACGCCTTTGTGTATTGACAGAATCGCAGTTTTTATGGGAATGTGGCGACACCTAATAACGTATGCAATTGGCATTTGCCGAGTGCATCATAAACCCATTTTAACAAAAATATATTTTCAAAATTAAAAATGTATCTGTTATTATGAATAAGTATATATTGAATATATAAACATTACAAACAAACAAACATTTAGAATATTATATTCGTAATAAATCTATATAAAAATTCAATTTTTTCTTATTAATCAGTATCCGGTTTATATAAATATCTTTTAACTGGTAAAAATAATTGTTAGTATACAAAAAACAGATTCTTAAACTGCCGAAATTGCTTTAATTGTTTAGCGACAACGGTCGCACTGGCTGCAGACGAACTCACAGAAAAATCAAAATAAATTTTATCTTGAGGCGAAATCAAAAATGTAACCTTAATATATTTTTTTTGTTTTAATTTAGACTCTTTTTACATCAATCCAAAAAAAAACTAACCAGGGCTAATCAAAAATGCAGTCTAATATTTAAACTACAACTACATAAAAAATTATAGATTTTGATAGAAAAAAAAATCTAAATAAAGAACATTTTTATGGCGTGAATTCCTCTTTTATCCTCCTTATATATAGAAGGTGTCATATAATGGCTGGCATGTTTATCGAAAGTAGAGAAGCTATCAAAATATAAAACCTTTCTGAAATACCTTAAAAAATATTAGATGTCATTCTAAAGGTGATTTACCAAATTTGTAAAAAGTGATATAAGGTGTCAAACTCTTGCCCCAATTTCGATGATTGCAACTGTACCTATATATATATCATAAATTTCCTAAATTTGTCAATACTCTCAAAATCTCCTTTAAAATTCTTTTATATATTTCCAGAGGATATTTCATTTTTATAAATTCTACAGAATTTTAGAATACTAGTAAGGGTACGTAACTCAAACTAGTGAGGACATGTATTTTAAATAGTCTAATGATGGGTTTATAAAACAATAGTTAAGTTTTTAAATGTGTTCAGATTATTTGTTGCGTTTCGATTGACAAACAAAAATTTTTTTGGCTAATATTTTTGTTAATTTTGTAGCGGACCAAATCTTCGTAAATACAAAAATGCTGAAAAATAAAATCCAGAACGCTGTTTAGCAAATGGGAAGTTTTTATAAAAACAAATACATATTTCTCCCTTTTGTTTAATATGATTATGTAAGTACACCAATGTTTAATTAACAAATATAGTCGATATTTTTCAATAATTATTTACTTGCACGAACTTAAATGCTATATTTAATTTTCGTTAGACTTTAAACCGGCCATAGACACAGAGAGATGACCGCCTGTTCATCGCGAGAATTGATTTCCCTGATGGCTACAGCATGGGGCTAAAAAACAGCAATGAAATTATGGTTGGCGGTGCGAACAAATAGTACGCGCGATTTAAAAATCATAGTAGTAAAGTTAATAAGGGGCGAATAAAAAACACACTCTGGTATTTAAAACGCAACTACATACAAAATTAGAGGTTTTGATAGAAAAAAAATGAAAAATAAAACATGACCCGACGGTATAGTACACATAATCTCTGTAATGGAAGCCAAGTGCGCTACTGATGAGCCAGATAGCTTACAGCTAAAAGTAAACAAACCTTTTTTTAAATTCCGATATTTTAGAAATAACTAACATAGAGGACATCACAATATGCTGCGTGCTATCATTTCATTGGTGCTTTTAGCCACAATATGTGGCCATCAGTGTAATCAATTCTCGGCACGTTCATCAACGTCGGTGTGTGGGTAAGAATGTGGCATGCAGGTTAAGGAAAGTCCGTCATTCATAGAGATGAGCAAATTTCACTACTTGTGAATTAACCACTGATATCTAAAAATCACGGGAGCGATAAGTGATTCACTCTGCACAACAGCCGTGACGTGTTCACAGAAGCGCCATACACTACCCAGGCAGCCCCAGCTCCTTCGCCTTATTTAAGAATCGCAGTTTTGTTTCTCGATTTCACAGTTCACGAATACTAAACACGAAAGAATGGAACGGATTAAATCACATAACCTCAAAAACGGCCTGAAACAACACTGGTATCGCAAATCGCTGAATCGGTAGTACGCGTACGTTATTCACAGCTGATTTTGATCCGGTGGTTTGGAATTTCAATTTTTTAACACTGAAATTAGAGTCTATTTATAAACCTTTACCTGAATCCATACAATTTAACTATTGACAAACAAAAATCTTTTTTGGCTTTTTCACATCTGAACAAAAATATTTAACTTTAAATTAATTAAAGCAAATATTTAATAAAATTTCATACCTCAACATGTAGACTAGTCTGTCTACGGAATGTTTCGATATATAATATAAACAATATTATTTAAATAAGCATAAGAAATTATGTCATTTACCTTAATTTTTTATACACACATAGTAGTTTTTGTAGAAATACTTTCATCCTATCGGGACTCATCAGTGCGCCGATCTTAAGAGAGAAACATTAAATAAGAGAAAAGAATTGATTTCAAAATTTTAAAATTTGTCAGTTTGGTTGACATGTAACCTAGATATGAAAAAAAAGGTAGTTTACAGTCATCTATAATGTATTTTTAAATGTGTTCAGATTATTTATTGGGTTTAGACTGACAAACAAAAATCTTTTTTGGCTTTTTCGCAACTGAATAAAAATATTTAACTTTAAATTAATTAAAGCAAATATTTAATAAAATAACATACTTCAACATGTAGACTAGTCTGTCTATCTGTCAATCTAAACGCAACAAATAAATAAATGACATAATTTCTTATGCTTATTTAAATAGTATGGTTTATATTATGGATCGAAACATTCCGTAGACAGACTAGTCTACATGTTGAGGTATGTAGTTTTATTAAATATTTGCTTCAATTAATTTAAAGTTAAATATTTTTATTCAGTTGCGAAAAAACCAAAAAAGACTTTTGTTTGTCAATAGTTAAATTGTATGGATTCAGGTGAAAAATTATAAATAGACTTTAATTTTACTGTTAAGAAATTGAAATTCCCTAAAAATAAAAATATCTTTATAATACCACTGTCTTTCCTGTTCCTCCAAACCATCGGATCAAAATCAGCTGTGAATAACGTACGCGTACTACCGTTTCAACGACTTGCGATACCAGTGTTGTTTCCGACTGTTTTTGAATTTATGTGATTTATTCCGTTCCATTCTTGCGTGGTTGGTATTCGTGAACTGTGAAATCGAGAAACAAAACTGCGATTCTTAAATAAGGCGAAGGAGCCGGGGCTGCCTGGGTGGTGTATGGAGCTTCTGTGAACATGTCACGGCTGTTGTGCAGAGCGAATCACTTATCGCTCCCGTGATTTTTAGATATCAGTGGTTAATTCACAGGTAGTGAAATTTGCTCATCTCTATGAATGACGGACTTTTCTTAACCTGCATGCCACATTCATACATCACCGACGTTGATAAACGTGCCTAGAATTGATTACACTGATGGCCACATATTGTGGCTAAAAGCACCAATGAAATGATAGCACGCAGCATATTGTGATGTCCTCTATGTTAGTTATTTCTAAAATATCGGAATTTAAAAAAAGGTTTATTTACTTTTAGTTGTGAACTATCTAGCTCATCGGTAGCGTACTTGGCTTCCATTACAGAGGTTATGTGTTCTATACCGTCGGGTCATGTTTTATTTTTATTTTTTTTATCAAAACCTATAATTTTGTATGTAGTTGCGTTTTAAATACCGGAGTGTGTTTTTATTCGCCCCTTAATAACTTTGCTACTATGATTTTTTAATCAGGCGTACTATGTGTTCGCACCGCCAACCATAATTTCATTGCTGTTTTTTAGCCCCATGCTGTAACCATCAGGGAAAACAATTCTCGCGATGAACACGCGGTCATATCTCTGTGTCTATGGCCGGTTTAAAGTCCAACGAAAATTAAATATAGCATTTAAGTTTGTGCAAGTAAATAACTATTGAAAAATATCGGCCAGCGACAACATTTAATATTATTTTATTTTACTTTTAAACATTAGTGTACTTACATAATCATACTAAACAAAGGGGAGAAATAGGTATTTGTTTTTATAGAAACATCCTATTTGCTAAACAGCGTTCTGGAGTTGGCAGTTATATTGTATTGTCCGTTTTGTTCATTGCCATGTTTTTTTCAGAGTACATTTTTTATTATATCAAATGGTCTTGGACTCCAACATATCCAAAATTTAGAAAAATATAGCTGTTTTTATTTTCCAGCATTTTTGTATTTATTATTTGCATAATTTATTGTGCCAAAACTGGTTAATTGAAAAAATAGTAACAAAGTCTTGGCCGTGGGACTAAAAAAATTATTTCAAAAGTTTAAGACCTTGTATCTAAAATCTACTTATTGGACCAAGTTCAGCTAAAGACACACACAACAACAGGAAGTCGAGAACTGCATTATATAGGGTGAGAGATCTTTTATAGATTAAATACAAATTTTCTCACTATTCTCCAAGTTAAAAATTATCTATGTATTATTTTGCATTCTACAGGAATACCTGTTATTATTCTTAGCTCCTTTTCTTTGCACGAGTGACCATTTTTATCAATGGAACATTTAACCCACTTGTAATCTTACTAGTAATTGAAAATAAGAAGTTAAAACCACTGTATGGTCTAAGAGAAATAATTGTTGTTCGTGTGGAATTGTGATTGTTTACAAAATCTGAAACAACTTTTTAACTTAAATGATTTTTAACAAGCACATATTTCTATAGGGAATAACTTTCTCATAAGAGAGGAAACAGTAGCTCAAGCAAATCTTAAAGTTACAACACATCATTACCTATCGTTTAGAGCAATAAGTTGATGTAAGTCCATAATTCAACATAAGCAAATTAAACATCTTCTCCAAGAGTTCATAACTTCTATATTTATGATCGTTCTTTATTTAAATAGGGCAACTTGGCTTTATAATTTTTCCTAATACAAAGAAATGATGCGCGCCAAGAAAAACAATCCCATTTAAACCGTGATATTCATAGGGTGATAAGTCTGGCGAATGTGTTCAAAATAAAAATTTTCTGTCGTCACGGACACACGAAAAAAGAATACTTCAGAAGCAAAAATACTTATTGACATTATTTATTTTCATCACAACACTTTAGAATGCGCACTTATTTGAAATCTGATTTTCGATGATTTGTAAAAAATTTTGTGTTTTTACATTTTTTTTTCTAGCTGGATAACTACTAACCCGCCATGCTGTAAAATTCGCAAAATTAACTTTCAAAGGTTACATATGCTTTTCCAAAACTATTCTGTAAAAATGGTTTTTAATGTTCAGATTGTCCCAAAAATTAGCACCACTGTAAAATATTTTTTAAAGATGTACCTTTTAAAGAAAAGTTTATTTTATAAACCAAAAAGAGTAGGACACCTAACTTTTATCATCATATTCAAATTGTCAAAACATGAAAAACGAATTTTATCGATATTAAAAAAAAGTTAATTTGGGGCGTCCAGAACAAGAAAAACAGAAACACAGAAAAAATAATTCGTTCAGTCAAATAAATTTTGCATCAAATCAAGTAAATATGTTCTTGGTATTGGGAAAATATATTTCTAAAGTTTTTGAATCTTGATAAAGAAAAAGCGTATAATGGACTACATAGATATGGAAACACATCTTTTCTTCTGGATATCGGCAACGGAAATTAATATTTTGTTTTAATAACTTTTTAGCTATTTAGAAAAAGTTGATAAAAATGTACTACAACTATTTTATGTTTAAATGTAGCAGTACGATTGTTCTTTTACAATTAAAATATATATGTTTAAAATATTTTATGTTTGAAAACTAAATCTTGAACGTTAACGTTAAATATTTAGTTTAATTGTTTTTAATTAAAGTCATATTCTAGAGAAACCCCTTTATTTTGTTTTAAAAGAATACTGTTTTTCCTCTGTGTCTTGCCTTGCGTGCAGCTTATGATGGCCTTTGTAGCGCCATTCGGTTTGATATCCTGACATCAGCAAATTCTTAGTGTGATGGTGGGTTGTTGATTTTTTAGAAAAATTATTGTTTGCTATTCTTTGTTTATTCCAACATTTAAAATACTCTAAAACATTCACATTACGATGAGACAATGATTGCAATGGGATTGCCATTGGTAGTTCATTTTAATTTAAAATGGCATCTGCCATTCTAAATTAAATAAATACAATCAGTTTAATCAAATATTTAAGAGATCCTAAAACATTTGTATTACAATGCGATTGCCCGTCACTAATTTATTAGTAACATTTTTGAATTATTGCAATAGGATTGCGATTGGTAGTATATTTTAATTTGAACGGCGGTTGCTATTCTTAGACTATTCAAATATTTTAGGTCCCTAAAACATTTGCATTACAATGGGATTGCCAGTTACTAATTTATTTCAAATCTTAGGCATTCTAAAATATTTTTTTTATATCATTCACAGTGGGATTGCCTGCTATTACCTTTTTTTAGAAACATTTATCAAATATTAGCAATAAGCCCAATGAATACCTCAATCATATAATTTATGAATGGTTACTAACATTTTATTTATTTCGTTGAGGGCCATGGTCCCAGTTGTTCATGGGCTGCCACCTTGCCTATGCAGCACATATCTTTCGTTGCGGAGGATGGCCCGAACGGAATATGGACTTCTGTATTTTGATCTTAATTTGCCTCCGCCTGCCAGTTGGGAATCTTCGATGGCTACAAGGTCGCCCATCTTAAACATCTTCGCTCGACCCCGTGTTGCATTAAACTTGTGAACTCGTTTATTGGCACTATTTGACAAACGACCTCGTGCCTCAACAACGGCCTTGTCTGATCGACAAAATTATCACTCGCTAAAAATTGCTGAGTAGCCAACAATCTCGGGCTTGTAGCGAAGTGTAACACTTTAGGACTGTGACCTGTTATTGAATGAATCGTGGAATTTAAATTGTCTTCGACGGCTGGAATTACGGTGGTTCATGTTTTTTACTTTTTAGCAGTATGCTTGCATCAGATTGAATATAGTGCTCATGACACCCTCGACTTGGCCATTACCGCGAGGAACTCCTGTAGCAATATGATGAAGTTTCACGTTTTGTTCACTTAGAAAATTTCGAAACGTGACCGAGGAAATTGCAGCTGCTCTGGCAGCAATTATTCGTTTGGGAGTGCCCAATTCATCGAATATGGAATTTAATGCATCTGATGTTTTCTTTGGAATTGGCATTAATCGGCAGAGTTTTGAAAATGCTTCGATTACTACTAATATTTAGGTACATCCATTAGACTTCATTAAAGGGCCTGCATGATCAATATACCATGTGTGTAAAATATGATCTGGTTGATCTCCATGTTGTTACATTCCTGCTCTTCGAACAGTATGTCATTCTCCTAAAAAACACGAGCTTTACAATTTCTTATATAAGTCTTCTCTCATTTTGGAAATACATTTATCCCAGCCTATATGTGATGATTCATCATGGTAAAGTTGCATTTTAAAAGTCGGGCAGCAACTGGCACAAAACACTTTAGCGTTTTCGTGTTAGTCACAATAATATGGTTTATCACTCCGCAGCCAGGGTGACTATTCGAGTCAGCAAATATCTTGCAACAAAAAAGGTCATTCACCTGATATTCTCGTAAAGTGCTTACTTTTGATAATTTTGTAACAGCTAAAGTCCTTAATTCGCACACTTTTAATATTTTATCGTTATCTACGGGGTTTCGGCTTAAGTTGTCAACGTGGACCATTTTGTTTGCAGGGCGATATTCAATTGAAAAATCACGCACTCATCCGGCTCCTAAAATAACCCCCAGATATTCCGTTTCTTCAGCAAAGAAATTGCATAATTCATAGTTCAGTACAAATCCGTGCGTGAAGAGTGCTTCAAGAACTTCTCCTAGATATTTTAATCCTTCGTCAATAGTGGTTGATGGCACAAGTACGTCATCGAGATAAACAAATGCTTTTGTTCTTTTTAGAATACCCAAAGCCTTATCAATGGAACGTTGATATATTGCTGAAGCATTGACATAACCAAATGGCATACGATTAAACTCATAATGCCCATCAGGTGTAATGAAAGCTATAATGTGCCTTGATTTTTCTTCAATTTTCATTTGATAATAGCCGGATTTCATAACTAACGTGGTAAAGTACTTTGCATGACAAAGAGCATTGATCTGATCTTGAATATGAGGTAATGAATATAGTACTTTAACCACTTTTTTGTTGATATCACCTAGGTCCATATGCATCCTAGTTTAGCCGTTCTTTTTCGCTACTAACACAAAAGGGCTTGCATATTCCTTTCACCAATTATATTTGCACTCAAAAGATCATCGTTTTATTTTTTTAACTTTCAGTCTCTCTTGATATGCTGACTTTAATTTTATTGCCATTTAACCCTCTAGTAATATAATCAGGTGTTCTATTTTTATAAAATAATAAAATATTCCCTATTTTTAATTTTAAGTCCTATGGTAAATCAAGATGATTTATCTCAATATTATTATGTACACTTTTTAAAGTCAATATATTAGAAATATTCAGCAGGTTATGGTGTAATTCGAGTCGATACTCACTTTTCTCGATTCGTAAACAAGGTCGACTGATGACATCTCATCCAGTATAAAGGTCAAATAACATATTTCTAAAGTCAACGTCGGTAATACAGTTATTATATCACAAACGCCAAGAGCGTAAACAATTTGGCTCCCAAATCACGAAAATACATGAACCTTATCGTCCGTTTTTAAAGGCGCGTTTAATGTTTTTGCTACAGAATATCTTATGATTGATTCATCGGCGCCACTAACAATGAAAAAAACACAATAATGTCGCAAATGCCTCACTTTTTAGTAAAAATGTTTTCTTTGGTTTTCCATTTTTAAACCAACAATTTAATTAACTGTGACTAATTTTCTTGCAATGGTTGCATGATGAAATTTTTGTGCTGCTTGCAACATCTTGTTGAATATCTTTCGGTGCCTCTTGTCCGGAACGGCACGTATCCTGATATTGTCCTAGACAGCCACAATTATAACATTTTATTTTAATTTTCTTGTTTGGTCGTCCATGGCCCATATCTTCCACCCGATATTTCTTCTTAGGTAATTGATCAACCTCTACGGATCGTTTTGCAATACGACGCGCATCGAATTCACCTAGTATTGTCATGACGTCACGTTAAGAGTGTGGTATTTGTATATGCATTGGGGCACGTACTACAGCATGGGCTCAATCATACTTAGTACTTTGTCTCATAGCAATGTTTCATAAAACCTGTATATACTTCGTAGTTTCTGATTTTCATAATCATATAAAGAATTGCAATCATGCATCAAAGCAGCGTGGCAGCTTTAAATGCTCAGGCACCAGGCGTCTCTTTGTAGGGAAAAGCAGTGATAAGGTCAGCACAAAAGTCTTCTCAGGTTCGGCGAATGGGTCGCCAGTCATGAGAGAATCGATTACTACGGTTCTGTAAAGCTTCGCTTGTTTTGACATCATTAAATTGTCGATTACCTGCAACTCGTCTTTCAACTTCGTAGCATCTTCTAACCACTCGTGTAAAGCTTCGCTTGTTTTGACATCATTAAATTGTCGATTACCTGCAATTCGTCTTTCAACTTCGTAGCATCTTCTAACCACTCGTGAATTGCGTAAGCGCTGTCATCCGGATGGTAGCTGTTTAATTTGTAGGTCGTATAACCAGATCCTGACACTGACGCTTGCGTACTGTCTTCTACGGTGACTACGGAACTGTTGAGCATTGCCTAGGTAAATGACGATGACAACATCGCCATTTTTGTTTGTTTCGCCAATTCGACAATTTGTTGTTGTTGTTGTTGCGCAGCGATTAAATTAATTAAGGTTTCTTGCCACTGTACTGTATCCTTAGTAAATCCAGAACTTGGTTCAACACTTCCATACTCCGACGAAACACCGTTTGCACCACTTGCACAATTTTCCTCTGCCATATTATTGCAACTAAATTGTTTTGTTTATATTCTAGTGTAATTTGCACTGCACGAGAATTCGTCCCACTTCGGACGTTAAAGATTTAGTTTAATAGTTTTTTAATTAAAGTCATATTCTAGAGAAACTCCTTTATTTTGTTTTAAAAGAATACAGCGAAATTGTCTGACGTTTCTATCACGACCACGGTTGCTTACTGTTTTTTCCTCAGTGCCTTGCGTTGCGTGCAGCTTATGATGGCCTTCGTAGCGCCGTTCGGTTTGATATCCTGACATCAGAAAATTCTTAGGGTAATGGTGAGTTGACTGTTTTGGGCGGTAAGCGTTTTAGATTCAGTTATTGTTTTAGAACAATTTTCTTTGAGCCAAAGCTTGTCTTTTGCATTAAACATTGTAATACTTTTACAAATATTTGGTATGAAATTTAAATTTTGTTTGAAATACAATTTTGGCTCTGAATTAAATAACGACTATATAGATATTTTATTATACTACATGTACTTATTATGCAACAGAAAACCTTTCTTTTAGTTGATTGCAAATAGTATCAATGATATAATAATAAATATAACCCTTAAAATTATTGTCTCTACTTTTATACTTATAATTATCGACTTCTCTTTTATTTTTCGCTGCCTTTGAACTTCAAATTCTGGCTATATACTTATTCATGTTCTCTTAAATCAGAAGTGTTGAGAAGAAAATTGATGCTGCTTCAATAAAAGCGATACTAAATGTTTCGGAAAGTAGTTGAGACGTTGTTTACTTTTAAAAATAAGTGTATTAAAAATAAATTCAAAATTCTTGACTTTCTTTTTTAAAAACCAAGCTTTTCTGTGAATGTCTAAATAACAAATTTTTACTGCTGCAATTTATTGTATCCTTTCTGAGAAAAGGGTGGTGTTAAGCTTCTTTAGGGGTATATCTGATTTACCTGCAATTGAAATCAGGGATTCTACCTTTCAATACTAAATCAAAAGAAACTATAAATGATTTATAGTATAGAGAAAAATGCGGTGGTCTTAATGCAACTCGCCACTGCATCATTAATCACCAAATTCACATTAAGTGCATATATTCAGTATTCGTTTGAACTTGCTTCATTATTGCCATTCTAGACATCGCTCATCACGCTAGCACTATCCTACCCAGTTAACTATTGGAATATTAGAGGAGAATATTTGAACGGTTCTATCAAAAATGCCTAATTTATTTCAGATACAAGTTTTTCCAAGATATTTTACACAAGGGTGAATTAGCTCATTCTATTTGCCTAGTATCACTTAGATCCAGTACGCATTTTTAAAAGTTGCAGTAATATAGTAATGTGATAAAGATAGAAACCGTATAGTCAAAAAATTTCGTTTAAATTTTCAATATTTTCTCGATGGATACAAAATGATAAATTAGTTTTGGATAATATTAAAATTATGCGAAATAACCGTTCTAAAACTAATTTCCAGAAAGAAACTTCGTCTCTGGCTTAATCTCCTACTTCTTTATAAATAGTATTATTTTCCCCCAGAATTCAGTACAGCTGTGCTGAACTGTTCTTCCAATCCCTATTTCCACTGTTTTACTAGTTACTACCGATATGAAAATATGAAATAATATATATAAATAAATATGAAATTAGGGCGGTAAGCAGCGTCCATACGTTTCGAATAGCACAGCCATACTAGAAGACCTATACCAATACTGTGTAACAGACGAGTAGTAGTTTTTACTGAAGCTCATTTTTTTTTGTTTCGCGTCTTTTGAGAAGGCTCTTTGGGTTTGTTGAGGGTTAAATTGTACTACTTAAACATTTTTCATAATCAGAATTTTCTTTAATTCAGCCAATTCTTCGGGCTGCTGCCTTGTTTGACCGTAACAGCTTACAGCCCTGTTATTCCAGGAATAAGTGAATAGGAATTTATAAAAAGGAGCTTTTGTTCCTTTTTAATACTATTTGTGGTCTAATTCTGTCTGCCCCGTTGGGCTCTGCAATTTATTGTATCCTTTCTGACAAAAGAGTGATGTTAAGCTTCTTTAGGGTATCTGATTTACCTGTAATTGAAATCAGGAGGTTCTATCTTTCAATATTAAACTAAAAGAAACTATAAATTGCTTATATTGTAGAGAAAAATGCTGTGGTTTCAATGCATCATTAATCACTAAATTAACATTAAGTGCACATATTCAGCATTTATTTGAACTTGCCATTGTAAATATCGCTCATCACGCTAGCACCACCCTACCCAGTTAACTATTGAAATATTAGAGGGTTGAAGGATTCCAAAAATAGATCAAATATTTTTTGATAATTTCATTTTTATTAAGAATGTGTTAGAAAAAATCTTACTCCCAAAAAGCTCTTAAATCGAGTTATTGAAGACCGCCACATCAAACTAACAAAAAAAAAAAGAAGTTCTCATACCTAACAATAATAATCACGTTAATAATTTTCAAAACAAATCATCCAGAATTTCATATATAAAAAGGTTCCTTTTCCGCATGATTGAGAACCAAATGAACAAAATATTACAATATTTTAATTCTGCTCTTGCCTGGATGAAATGAAAAAAAAAACTGGTTCCGAGAAACAAAACATTGATCTGATATCTCGCGTTGAACTGTTGCCACTCAATAAAATAAGTTTTATATATTTGATTCCAAAACAGTTTACTATTGTCATTGCCTATTAAGAACCACAGGTGTCTCACCTGTTCAAATATTTAAATAAATAACCAAATTATACAGTCTTCTAATATACTGTTCATAGCTGGTCTTAAACTCGAACAAGGCAGACAGTGTTCTTATGTAGATAAAAATTGACGACATAATCATGCATAAATAAATTAAAAGCAAAGTATGTTTTAATGTGGTGCACACCTCCCAAAAAGGTATGTTTATATTAATAATATCTAATAATTTCTTGTCTATTTCACGATGACGTTTTTTATGGACTTTATAAAAAATAATAACAAATGTTTTTTCTAATATATAAGAATATAAGAACCACACATTTTTTTTCCCTTGGTTACCCACCAAACTATATTATATAAATATAAAAAAAATGTTTTGTTTGTGATATTACAGTATATAAACCCTGCCAATTTTTCAGATTCTTAAAAAAAACAAAAAAAAACTTCTACTAGTAATTTTTTTCTTTTTATATGAATTGCATTTCTTAATTGTTTCGCTTAAACAAACATTGTCTAATTTTACCCTGATGATGGTAGAAAACATCTGCATAAACCTAGCAAAGTAAACCCTTTAAGATTAAAAAAAAAGACCCGGAACTAGTCAATTATTAGAATATTAGGTTTTTTTCAATATATTTAAAAATCGGTTCAGTCCTACCAAATACAAACTGTCCATGTTAATGGCTAAAACATTTGCGTTTCTAATAATTTGAACGGTTCTATCAAAAACGCTTAATTTATTTCAGATACAAGTTTTTCCAAGATATATTTTACATAAGGGTGAATTAGCTCATTCTATATTGTCTAGGGTCGCTTAGATCCAGTACGCATTTTTAAAACTTGCAGTAATATAGTAATGTAATAAAGGTAGAAGCCGTATAGTTAAAACATTTCGTTTAAATTTTCAATATTTTCTCGATGGATACGAAATGATAAATTAGTTTTGGCTAATATTAAAATTATGCGAAAGAACCGTTCTAAAACTAATTTCCTGAAAGAAACTTCGTATCTGGCTTAATCTCCTACTTCTTTATAAATAGTATTATTTTCCCCCAGAATTCAGTGCAGCTGTACTGAAATGTTCTTCCAATCCCTAATTCTACTGTTTTACTAGTTACTACCTATATGAAATACCCAGCAATTAGGGCGGTAAGCAGCGTCCATACGTTTCGAATAGAACAGCCATACTGGAAGAGCTATAGCAATACTGTGTAACAGACGAGTAGTAGTTTTCACTGAAGCTCATATTTTTTTGTTTCGCGTCTTTTGAGAAGGCTCTTTGGGTTTGTTGAGGGTTTCTTTAATTCAGCCAATTCTTCGGGCTGCTGTCTTGGTTTGACCGTAACAGCTTGCAGCCCTATTATTCCAGGAATAAGTGAATAGGAATTTATAGAAAGTTAAGGAGCTTTTGTTCCTTTTTAATACTATTTGTGGTCTAATTCTGTTTTAGAGTGGCCCCTTGGGCTCTGCAATTTATTGTATTCTTTCTGACAAAAGAGTGGTGTTAAGCTTCTTTAGGGTTATATCTGATTTACCTGTAATTGAAATCAGGAGGTTCTACCTTTCAATACTAAACCAAAAGAAACTATAAATGATTTATAGTGTAGAGAAAAATACTGTCTTAATGCATCATTAATCACTAAATTAACATTAAATGCACATATTCAGCGTTTATTTGAACTTGCTTCCTTATTGCCATTGTAGATATCGCTCACCACGCTAGCACCACCCTACCCAGTTACCTATTGAAATATTAGAGGGTTGAAGGTTTCCAAAAATAGACCAAATATTTTTTGATAAGCTCATTTTTATTAAGAATATGTTAGAAAAAATTCTTACCCCCAAAAAGCTCTTAAATCGAGTTATTGACGACCGCCACATCAAACTAATAAAAAAAAACAAGTTCTCATAGCTAACTGTTAATTTTTCCTTAAAAAAACAAAAAAAAACTTCCACTAGTAATTTTTTTCTTTTTATATGAATTACATTTCTTAATTTCTTCGTCTAAACAAACATTGTCTAATTTTACCCTGATGATGGTAGAAAACATCTGCAGAAACCTAGCAAAGTAAACCCTTTAAGAATTACCCGGAAAAATTTAAATTAGCCCGTTGAAAAATAAATAAATAAATAAATAAATAAATAAATAAATAAATAAATAAATAAATTATTAGAATATTAATCTTAGTTAAAATAGGTTCAGTCATACCAAATACAAATTGATCTTCTAATTCTTAAAACCCTAAAAACATTTCCCAAATATCCATGCTAATGGCTAAAACATTTGCGTTTCTAAATTTGAACGGTTCTCTCAAAAACGCTTAATTTATTTCAGATACAAGTTTTTCCAAGATATATTTTACATAAGGTGAATAAGCTCATTCTATATTATCTAGGATCGCTTAGATCCAGTACGCATTTTTAAAACTTGCAGTAATATAGTAACGTGATAAAGATAAAAGCCGTATAGCCAAAAAATTTCGTTTACACTTTCAATATTTTCTCAATGGATATTATTATTTTTTTTTATAAATTAGTTGAAAGAAACTTCGTATCTGGCTTAATCTCCTACTTCTTTATAAATAGTATTATTTTCCCCCACAATTCAGTGCAGCTGTGCTAAACTGTTCTTTCAATCCCTAATTCCACTGTTTTACTAGTTTCTACCGATATGAAATACCTAGCAATTAGGGCGGTAAGCAGTGTCTATACGTTTCGAATAGCGCAGCCATACTGGAAGAGCTATACCAATACTGTGTAACAGACGAGTATCAGTTTTCACTGAATCTCATATTTTTTGTTTCGGGTCGTTTGAGAGGCTCATTGGGTTTGTTGAGGGTAAACTTCTACTGCTTAAAGATTTTTCATAATCAGAAATTTCTTTAATTCAGCCAATTCTTCGGGCTACTGTCTTGGTTTGACCGTGACAGATTGCAGCCCTGTTATTCCAGGAATAAGTGAATAGGAGTTTATAGAAACTTAAAAAGCTTTTGTTCTTTTTTAATACTATGTGTGGTCTAATTCTGTTTTAGAGTGGTGCCTTGGGCTCTGAGCCCCCGGATACCACACCGAACTACCCGGTGATATGTCCGCCATTGCAGTGTTGGTAGAAATTACTACACCTGTAGCTGTTCGTAATCCACGATTGATTTGAGTTGCGTTAAATGTCCGGCGACATTTTAACGATAAACTCACATATCGGTCTTGTCGAACGGTTGTCATTCTGGCACAACATCGTCCCCTATACTGTTAAATTGGCAATCGATTTGCTTTATGTCTAGCAATTACCTTAGATATCCCGGTCTAACTCATCAGTTATGTCAGCGATTTCACGTAGATGCAACCTATTTGTGAGATATACATATTTATTTTCTAGCATTCTATAAACTAATCTGCTGGACATAATAAGTGAGAGATAAGCAAAAATTTGAGATGGAATATTACTGTAACGACGAGAGATATTAAGTTGCAGTTTTTAGAGATTTCTTGCAAATTTTGTTAGTAATTATTTAAGTCTAAGCGTAAAGCTAACTTAATATATTATAATGAGTGTAAAATAAGACTATTCAAATTAAAAAAAAATCAACTGTTTAATTAATTTACGCCCAAAGTTACAGAACAGAATTACGAATATGTCTTTGTTATAGAAATAGCCCGTGACGTAGTAGTAAACAGTTCAGAAAGGATAAATAGGTCTAAACGTGAAAAAAATAATAGCATGTTTTTGTTGATTTGTTTTAAAAATCGCTAGAAATGTACGTGGTATATAAAAAAAAATGAAAAAATATTAAAATTTTAACACCCTGTATCTTGAAAACGAAAGGTTTGCAGATATCTGTTTTACTTATTATTTGTATCTCCCTCGTGAAAGGGAAATGCAACAGTTTCATATTTTTATAACAATAGAATATTCAGATCTTTTACGTTTTAGGATTCCTAGATGCCGACAAACATGTTTTCTCAGTTCCGTCGGTCTGTCTGTCTGTCTATCTTTCTATCTTCTGCCTGTCTGTCTGTTCACGGCATAGCTAAAAAAATACTTATCCGATTGACTTCAAATGTTGGACAAAGATTAAGGGTCATATGGGGATGATCTGGTAATATTTTGGTAAAAATCCAATATGGCGAAACAAAATGGAGGCCTAGTGAATTGTTAAAAAAATATTACTAAAAAACTGCTTATCCAATTTATCTCAACTTCATCAAGTATTATGTTGGAATCAACTGGTAATATTTTGGTACGAATCCAAGACGGCGGAACAAAATGGCGGCTTAATAAAATATTTAAAAATTCAGTCTGAAAAACTGTTTAATGGATTTATAACAAATTGTGTGCAATAACTAATTGTGATATGAGGATCAACTAGTAAAATTGTGGTCCTAATTCGAGATCGCCGAACAAAATGGCAGCCAAATAAAATGTTCGTAATCGTGTAAAAATCACCCTATCAGGTTTTACATATCTTCACGTTTTAGCGTTGCTAGATGCCAAAAAATCTGTCCTATCAATTCCGTCTGTCTATCTGTAGGAATTCTGGCTGTCTATCAGTTGGCGGTATTCATTATGAGATGATATTGAACGGTTCTAACAAAAACGCTTAATATATCTTTTGTGGGAATTACTTGAATCAAGTGTATCATAAGAAGATAGAAGTATTTCCAATACATATTTTACATAACTGTGAATTAGCTCATTCTACGAGGGCCTTTGAACAAAGACTAGGACTAGTACTACCAAAACTTTATTTATTAATCTTAAACAACAATACTTTTATCACGCTCTATATAGTCCCCCTGTAATGCAATAACCTTATCCCAACGGTGCTGTCATTTTTCATGTTATGTCAGTCATGGCGGAAGCCATTCTTTGAGAGCTTCTTCAAAACCGTCTCTAAAGCCTTAACAGTATCCAATTCTGTTTGAAATCGTCGTCCTTTGAGGTCCTTTTCTTGCTTGAGAAAACAGATAGAAGTCGCATGGGGATATGACAGGACTATATGGAGGATGCAGTACAGACCTGATATTTTTAGTGTTCAAAAACTCTGTCACTATATTCGCTACGTGAGGACGAGCGTTATCATGATGAAGTTTCCACTTTTCAATCAGCTCAGGTCGTTTTTTGGGGATGTGATCCTTCATCAACTGGAAAAAACTTGTTTATAATAACTGGCAGTTACTGTACTACCATGGGGGACCATGTATACACCATGCCTTTCTGATCAAAAAATGTTATGACCATAGCTTTAGCGGCAGATTTTTGCGCACGTGCTTTTTTTGGAGGTGGTCCTCCTTTTTCTACCCACTGCGTACTCTGTTGCTTCATCTCCGGATCTTATTCAACACATTGTTTCCAGTATTTACAAACCACTACCTTATTCGCTTTTTGATCTTGTGACAGTATACGCGGAATTCAGCGAGCACAAACTCTAGATATATTTAAATGCTTGTGTAAAAGAGTAAAACCACCTCCAACAGATGTTTTAAAAATGTTTGAGTTGTGGGATAGTCAGACGTGAATCTGTACGAATAATTATTGCTCCGGTATTGATGGTTTCCTCAGTTAGTGCCACAATAGGAGCACCTGGACCGCTTTACAACTAACAACTTTCCCTGCCATTACTAAACTCTATGCCATCGAAAACAAGCAGATCTTGCCAAAGACAATTCCCCTAAAGCCGTATTAATCATCGAAAAAATTTCGTTGCTGATTTTCCAAGACGAACACAAAATTTGATCGCATATGTTTGTTCTTTCAATTCATCCATCACGATTCTTAGAGGCGCGGTAACAATATCTCAACTTTAGAGTGGTGTCAAAATCAAATAAATAATTTATGACATTTCGCAAAATGAAAGAAGCCTACTTGGACGATATTTTTTGATTTTTGGCGGTTGGCTCGTTGCACTAGGCAGTAAAAAATGCAGTCCTAGTCTTTGTTGAAAGGCCTCGTATATTGTCTAGTATCGCGTAGTTTCAGTAGGCATTTTTAAAACTGGCAGTAATATAGTAATGTGATAAAAGATAAAAGCTATATTGCCAAAAAAAAATCGTTAACATTTTCAATATTTTCTTGATAACTACGAAATGAGAAAGTAGTTTTGACTAATATTAAAGTTATGCGAAATAACCGTTCTAAAACTGATTTCTAAAGAGAAAGTTCATATCTGGCTTAATCTCCTACTTTTTTACCAATAGTGTTATTTTCCCGTACAATTGAATGCTAAATTATTCCTCCAATCCCTAATTCCACTATTTTACTGGTTACTACCGATATAAAATACCTTTGATTGAAATTAAGGCGGTAAGCAGCGTCCATAAGTTTCGTATAGTACAGCCATACTTGGAGAGTATACAGTATAGCAGACGAGTAGGAGATTTCACTGAAGCTCACATTTTCTTCTTGTTTCCGGTCTTTTAAGAAACTAAACTTGGGCTAAACTTGTACTGTTTAAACGTTTTTTATAATCGGAAGTTTCATTACTTCAGCCAATTCTTCGTACTGCTGACTTGGTTTGACCGTGACAAATTGCAGCGCTGTTATTCCAGCAATAATTGAATAGAAATTTATGAAAGGTTAAGGAATTTTTGTTCTTTTTTAATAGTTTTTGTGGACCCCTATGGTTCTGGGTCCTCGGGCATCGCACGAAACTACCCGGTGATATGTCCGCCACTGCAGTGTTGGTAGAAATTACCTGTAGCTGTTCGTAATCTACGATTGATTTGGGTTGCGTTAACTGTCCGGCGACGATTTAACGATAAACTTATCGAACGGTTGTCACTCTGGCACGACCACTTCGTCCCCTATACTGGTAAGCTGGCAATTGATTTGCTTCATGTCTAGCAATTAATTACCCTAGATATCGCGGATTTACTCATCAATTATGTCGGCGATTTCACGCATTCACGTGGATGATGTCTGTAAGATATCAATATTTATTTCTTAGCATTCTTTAAACTAAGCTGCTGTAAAAATAAGTGAGACAAGCAAAATTTTAAGGAAAATCCCAAATGGAATATTTTTGTTACCAAAAGATATTCAAATTCTAAAAATATTGTTTAATTAACTTACGCCGAAAACTCTGAGAGGTGCAATGTATCGAAAAAAAAGGTAATAAAAAGTTACAGAACAGAATTAGGAATTGGACTTTGTTATAGAACTGGCCAGTGAGTCGTAGCAAACAGTTCGGAAAGGATAAATAGGTCTCAACGTGAAAAAAATAAAAGCATGTTGATTTTGTACTAAACAGAGCTGCAAGCTCTCAGAAAACTTAATTCTTTTTTTTGATTTAAATCATTTTAATGATTTAAGTCATTTGATTTTAAGTCATTTCTCAAGAGCTGACTTAAGACTTGAAATTTAAGTCTTTTGAAATGACTTGTGATAATTAAAGACTTATTTAAAAATAGAAAAATACTTAAGTCAGTAAGAAAAGACTTAAATCAGTCCTACAAACGACTTAAATCAAAAAAAGAATTAATTCTTTTTAAAAGAAGAATTAAGTCTTGTTTTAAAAAATCATAATTCTTTTTAGCCAGTAAATTGTTTACGCGGCAAGCCGAGGCGGCAGCAGATCAAAGACAATCGTTACCGCGATACCGCGAATACAAAAAAAGTTAGTTTCCAGAACCATATCGACATGTAACGCGTGCGTAGTGAGCCTGTCGTCTGATGTCTTTGCCAAGTGAATCCCCGATTACTATTATTTACATCGATGTGGCTGATATTTTAAGAGTGCAGTTAGTGCAGTGTAATTGTATGTAAATAATAAAATAATTAACTTTTTTTGTGAATTTATTGGAAAGTGGAGGTAAACGATTAACAGGTAAGAAAGAATACATATTTTACAGATGTGCTTATGTCCATATATTATCAGGGGGCAGGGGGTGGTTCACTTTGTGTTATTTAAATTGGAAAACGTGATCGTTATTCTACAGATATAAATTTAAGTAAAATTTGCCCAGACGAGACGAGTGCTTCAAATTAATTTTTTTAAAAATGGGTTAGGACCTAAGATCATTTTTTTATTAAAGCGACAGTGACAGTTCAAAAGTATAGGTTAAAGGTTGGCAGAAAAATTAAAATGCCATAAAATGCTCGCGACATGAAATAGCAGTTAATTATAGAAGTTTTACATAATTTAGATAGGTACCTAAGTTAAGTACCTACCTACGTTCCTATGTACTTATAATAATTAATAATAATTAACAATTGTATTTTTTTGCCGATTTATTTTGGATCGATTTTTGTATAGGAAAAATCTTTGAACATACTCCAAATGAAACGAAATCACTTTAATTTGTGATCAGTTTCTCGAAATAACTATTGCCAACCTTTAACCTAACATTTTGAACTGTCACTTTCGCTTTAATTAAAAAATTAACTTTATCTTTTGTGAGTTTATCATGTCAAAAACTGTCAAAGACTTTTTTACTAAGGGGCAGGCACCGCCATCAGTGGCATCGTGAAAGTTTTGTTTTCAATTTTTGTCAATAATATGGTAAAAACCGCGCATCGATATCTGTTACCGTTACAAAGTTACAGGGTGTTTTTCAAAAATAGGCATTTTTAAAAAAACGTAACTTTTTTGCTATGGAAATTTTTGAGTTTCTGTAAAAACATTTCCAACACAAATTTCTAGGTAGAATTGAATGGTTTAGATTTAATTTTTTTAGAATTAATAATTTTGAGTTATTAACAAATTTTTTTTTTTTTTATGTGGGACACCCTGTTTATTTTTGCGTCAAAAGATATCACAAAAGATTACACTTTAATTAATATTTAATTAATTAATTAATTATTATTTTTCACACTTCATAAGACTCGTTAACACGTTGAGGTCTTATGAGAAGTGTGAAAAATAGTAAGTTTTAAATTAAGTGTGTTACATCGTTGAATTTGGATTGGTGAGAAGTAACTTTTGACGGAAAATAATACAGGGTGTCCCAAAAAATCGATTTTTTTTGTTAATAACTCGTTAACTATTAATTCTAAATAAATTAAATATATATATATAATATAATTATATAATATATAATATATATATAAATTAAAAGTTGCTATATTTTTTAAAAATGCCTATTTTTGAAAAACACCCTATAACTTTTTAACGGTAACAGATATCGATGTGAGGGTTTTACCATTATATTATTGATAAAAATTGAGCTCCAGACACTGACATTAGTTTTGGTCTATCTCTTTTAAAAGTGTCACCATGTAGATACAGGGTGTTCCTGTATACCATAATTACCATATCGTTTCCCATAATGTTACACTGAAAAAGTGACCATGCTGTATACTTACAGAATGTCTAAAGCAAACATGGACGTCGTCCTGGATGAAGAAATTATGTTGAACAGTGAAGATCTAGAAGATCCGTTTGCTCCAAGCGAAGATGAGAAAGACCCTGACTACAATCCAGCTACTGAGACTGAGACCAAGAAAAGATCCAGAAGCAATATAAAGGATTATTTTAACGTAAAATCATTAGTGAAGCCGCAAAATCAGCAAGGTGATCAACCGAGTGATCCCAGTGTAATAATGGATATTGATGACGAGTATGAAGACGCTACGATGTCAACATTGTCATTGTCAACAGCTTCATCTACCTCCAGTATTGGATGTCATGATGAGCATGAAGTGACTTCAAATGAATCGGCGTTATTTGATGGAAAATTCTTTAAAATCGTAAGTCGAACTGATGATTCCAAAGTCGCTGCTATTTGTCAAATATGTAAGGGTTCGAAGTCAATAAAAGGAAAGACTACAATAACAACAAATTTTATACGACACTTAAAGGTTAAACACGCCACAGCGTTCGATGACTATATTAAATACAAACGCTTGAAAAAACAAAAAAGTGTATCAAAGTCAAAACGTAATAAGAATGAGAATGAAAAATCCCCCAAGCAGATGGTCCAGATGCCATCTAAGAACACTAAACAACTCGACATCAGATATAGTGTGGCTCAAGCAAGTGCCATTACGCAAGATCAATTCGATCAGCGACTTCTTAAATTTGTCATTAATACCATGAGCGCCGTTTCAGTTCTTAGCAATCCCAATTTTGTCCAGATATTTGATGGACTCAATTTAAATGTTATGTCAAGAACAACTGCGATGAAAAAAATATCGATGCTATGCACAAGTTTTTTTAGTGATATTAAATCTTCTCTACAAGATGTGCCATTTGTATGTACCACAGCTGATATTTGGTCATCCAAGAAAAGAAGTTTTTTAGGAGTGACATGCCACTGGATCGATGAAGAATCACTTCAACGAAAATCAATCGCATTAGCATGCAGACGTTTCAGTGGGACTCACTCATTTGACAAGATTGCCGAGATGTTAGAAGATATTAACAATTCTTTTGGCTTGTCTGAAACAAAAATAATAGGAACAGTCACTGACAACGGATCTAACTTTGTCAAAGCCTTTAAAGAATTTGGAATAAATCTACACAGGGATATTATTTTAACCGTCATAAATGAGGAAGAAATGGAGTTTGACGAAGAAATCATTTTGGAGGATTCTACAGTAAATGATGAAGATGAATTGGTAATGCCAGCATCAATCTCCGAAAATGACAGTGAAACCAATTCAACTAACATAGTTTTACCCAACCATTTTCGCTGTGTGACTCATACCATAAATTTAATAGCCACAACCGACATAATTAAAGTAATAAACAAAAGTCATTCTTTACGTAGTAAGTATACAGCCATAATGAATAAGTGTTCTTTATTATGGAATAAGTGTGGTCGCCCAAAGTCTGCAGAGATTATAAAAGAAACTTTAGGTCATTATCTCAGCTACCCTGGGGTGACTAGATGGAACTCCTATTATGATGCGTTAGCCCAAATTTTTAAGCAAAAAGAAAAATTAAATACTTTGTTTGAAAAATTAGACATCAAACAACACATTTTAAAAGAAATTGACCTCGAATATATTGAAGAGTACCTTAAAATTCTACAGCCTTTAGCTTATGCGATCGACATACTGCAAGGTGATCAAAACACTTACTTTGGTAGCGTTCTCCCAACAATAGGTAGCTTATATACTAAATTTCAAAAACTTAAGAGTCAAAATTTCCGATTTTTAAATACTGTAGTAGATAGTTGTTTAACTTCACTTACAACCCGGTTTGAGAATTATTTTTCTTTAACAGATCTGTCTCGGTTTGCTTTAATTTCTTCTGTTACACACCCGAAATTCAAGTTACGTTGGTTAACTGCTTTTAAAGGTACTGATGGATTCGTCCTAACTACCAGTGAAATAAAAACCATAGTAATTCAGGCTATATCTGAGCTTAGCCCAATAGAAGAAAATGCTCAACCGAAATCAGTAACATCTCCTGAAAATAGGTTCGAAAATGATTTTTTTGAATTCGACTTTAATGATACAAACTCAAAAGTAGCAACCAGTTCATTAAATGAATTTGAGCTGCAATATTTACAATACATACAAGATCCCGAGACAGACATCGCAATGTTAAATAAGTATCCTTACATTAAACGAGCGTTTATAAAGTATAATTCAGTTTTGCCTTCTTCTGCTCCCGTGGAAAGATTGTTTTCGTACGCTACTTTTATCAATTCTCCTAGGCGGCATGCCATGTCTGACAAAAATTTTGAAAATCTTGTAATACTAAAAGCCAATAAAATATAATTTTTTATATTTTATTCACTTTATTACATAATATTATTTATTATATTATAAGTAGTTGTTGTTTTAGTTTTATTTGAAAACTGGATAAGTACATACAATAACTATGTTTTATGTTTTTAGTTTTTATTTTATATATATAGCATATAGTTCATTATAGTTTTTATGGTTTATAGGTAAGGTACCCATTCTAAAAATAAACCGTTTTATTTTAAGAGGTTGTATTCTGTTCTCACCTGTATCTAAAATATATTAACAGTATAAATGGGCCGAGTCAAACAAAAACGTAATAATACGGCCACCAATAAACTAAATATCGTTAATACAAGAAAAATAATAAACATTTTAAAAACATAGTTACATCTACTTAAATTGAATTTTGCTTGTACTATAGTGTGTTTCACTTTTCATGACTCCCATATAGGTCCATTATTAGTGATATTGGAGCTATAATTTATATCACTGTATAATATACTCTTAAGACTATAATAGTTTGATTTGAGTCATTTTACTGACTTAATTCGTAGATCGGCATGATTTCAGTCAAAAATATAGACTTAAAGTAATAAAACTGACTTAAATTACATTATATTGATTTCAGTCTTTACGAAAATGACTTGACTTGAAAAAAATTATTTAAGTCAAAGACTTAAAACTTAAATCAATTGAACTTTATGTTGAATAAGACTTAAAACTTAATTCATTTTGATTTTAGAAATGACTTAAGACTTAAGAATTCAGTCTTTTTAAAACTGACTTGTTGCAGCTCTGGTACTAAATTTGTTTTGTCATTTACATGGTATATCAAAAATATGATAAAATATTAACATTTTAACAACCTGTATCTTGAAAACGAAAGGTTTGCAGACACCTGTTTAAATGCGTAGTAACGTAATCGTGAAAAAATCGCCCTCCGAGATTTTTGCAGATTTTCACGTTTCAGGGTCCCTAGATGCCGAACAACATGTTTTCTCAATTCCGTTGGTCTGTTCGCAGCATAGCTAAAAAACTACTTACTCGATTGACTTCAAATTTTGGTCAAAAATTAAAGATCATGACCTAGTAACATTTTGGTAAAAATTCAATACTTCTATTCAATGTATATCAAATTTTACACACATATCAAGTATTATGCTGGAACCAAATGGTAACATTTTGGTACAAATCCAAGATGGCGGTTTAATAAAATATTTAAAAATTCAGCCTGAAAAACGGCTTAATGGATTAATTTCAAATTGTGTGCCATAACTAAATGTGGTATAGCGATCAAGTAGTAAATTTGTGGTACTAAATAGAATGTATGTAATCGTGAAAAAATCATCCTCTCAAGTTTTACATATATTCATGTTTTAGGGTCCCTAGATGCCAAAAAAAATGTTTTTGTAAGGATGGTGGTGATCTTATTCTCACAACATCACATGGAAGAAAGCCAGTTTTATCACCAGTCCTAGAAAATGAACTGGTAATATCTTCTAGAAATGGAGCGAAAGTATTATCCGCGATATCTAGGGTAATTGAAGACATGGCTTTTCAGCTGTCACACGCATTAACTTAAAGTATACATTTTCCCTTTTAAACGAAACCGCGGGCAAGAATTGGCTGTATGCCTTTCTAGAACGGCATGAAGACACTCTCAGTGTAAGAAAGCCCACATGAACATCAGTGGTAAGAGCAGTTGGTTTTAATAGGAAAATGTCACTAAATTATTTGACTTCGACGTGTGTTAAAACCTGAAGGAAAAGAATAATTTCACATCTGATCGTGTCTATAACGTCGATGAGACAGGCTTGTGTATGGTAAAAAGTAGACGTCTAGAGGTTATCGCATTGCCAGAAAAGCGGCAAGTTGGCGCCATTGCTTCAGCAGAATAGGGTCCCTGGTTACAGTTGTTTTCTGCATGAGCGCAGGTGGAGCTTTCGTTCCCCCGATGATCATTTTTCCAAGAAAGAAGTCTAGCGAGCAGCTTAAAAAAACTCGCCCCACCAGGGTCACTTTTTGCTTTTCACCCATGTGGGTGGATACAGACATCCTTGTTCACCCATTGGTTCGATCCCTACTTGCAACACACCAAACCTGCTGATGATGCTGCTTGTATAGATGGACATCATACACATACGAGAAATTTGGATGCCATTCTGAAAGCTAAGGAAAATTTTGTGTCAATTATTTGTTTGCTTTCCCATCCAACGTATAAGATGCAACCGCTGGATAACACGATAATGGGAGTTCTGAAACTTATTAAAGCGAATAATTTAGAGTTTTTATGAGAACGGCTAACAGAGCGATAACTCATTTCGACATGTGTGAATTATTCGGAAATGCCTATGTAAAAATCCAAACAAGAGAGAGAGAGCAGTGAAAGGCTTCAGCGCTACTGGAGTTTATGCAATTAGACCAGATAAAACCAAAAAACCAACCAAGAATAGAACCAGTCGAGGATCTAAATATCACTGCCCTTTCCGGGGATATTATTTCATTACCACAGTTTAAAAAGGAAGGAACACCTGACAGAAAGCAGAAAAGGTTGTGAGACGGATTGATGAAGACACCAGGACCTAGTGGCATCAGTCCATGTCCAGGAAAATAAAGAAACGGCGCAAGCCGACAAAGTCAAGTTCACAATGGCCAAGTCATTTGGAAAAAAAACCCAGAACAAGCGATCAAGATTCTTCGGACGATGATATTCCCCTAGTCTATTTGACTTTTAAAGAACCCGACTCAGATATGATTTGTATTTTCTCACTTTATAACTTTTGTTTTGTATTATGTCGTATCCCATATTACCAGGTAGCACAATTCAATATTACTCGCCATTTTTCTCGGCGCCTAAAAATGACAGGCAAAATTAGATAAATTAGATAGCTTTCCACTGCATATTATTATTATTTTCAAATAATTTTTTTTCATATAGTGAATGCATTTGGTCACCCATATCTTTATTATTATCAATTGTTAGTCTATTGTAGTGGTTTATAAGTGCATAATAAGAATGATTATTCCATATTCGCCGAACTTTTTTTAGTAGCTTCGTTAAATAAACGATATTTTTGCCAAACTATGGCGAGGCAATCAAGGTGTATTCTTTAATAAATAGTATCAATAATCGATTTTCAATTATTTTAATCATTAATATTTACAGTTTTAATAATTTTTGTACCCTATATTTTTACACTCAAATATAAAAATAAAGCTAAATAATCTTGACCTAGAAATACTGTACCTATGTGCGTATTAACAAATCATTAATCGATTATCTGACTTGACAGCGCAACGCTGTCGGTGTTAAAATCGAGGAAAACACGTTTAAAATGTCTTTTACGAAGTGTCGCCGAGGTGTCTAAGGGAAAAACGTATTTGATAGGGTCAACATTTGTTGATCGATTTGAAAAAAGCCTGGTGAGGATCACGTAATTGTTTGAACTGGTTTTATTAAATTTGAAGGTATATATTTCTGATTGTCCTTGTGTAATTAAGTACTTGTCTGACAAGTTTTCACCTGATAACAGTTAGGTGATACTAACCAACCGAAACGTTGTGAATTGATAACAAACAAAGACAATTGTAGACTAACAAATTTCCTCAAATCCCACTTTTACAATTACCTTCCATAAGGTCCAATAGGGTTAGCCTTATTTATGTGCCTGGCCATTAGGACATTGGGAGTAATAACAGGGGGAATCAATTGGGTCGGAAAGGCAGCAGCGGAACATACTCTACTTTTCATGAGATTGTATGAAACAAACCAACATATACTGTTCATAATTTTCGTAGAACGCCATTATTGTAAGAAAAGTAAATTAAATATAGTACATACAGATAGAAACACCAAAACACCAAAAAAATATTTAATTAATAATTAAAAACTGACAAAATCGCGAAGTTTTTGACATTTTGCTTTTTATTCCAACAATTTAGCCATAGACCACTTCCTAATAATTGGTCACAAAAGTAAATTTTGAAAAATCTCGCATTTGATGAATGCGTTTGTTTTTCAAAATAACTGCATACAAGTATATATTTTTGGAAAGCCCACATTATTCCTAATGAATATAAAGAATAATATATAGGGTACATTATTTAAAATAATAAAACAGGGTCCGATAACTTTTGACCCAGTTTACTTATTCTGAAAGCGGCACTGAATTCTACAGAAAAAGTCATAAAAGGAGCCGTTTTCGCCTTTTTGATAAGTTATCAGATAGCTGGGATACGAGGGGTGTCTAAAACTGCAACATTTTCAAAAAAGCCTTTTATCTCAAAAATCAAAAGAGCTATAAAAATTCTGCTGGAGCCATCCTTAATTTCACAAAAATGTAGCACAATGTCACAAAAACTACAATCTTTAAAAGAGACATACCCCGCAAAAGTGCCGAAATAGGATACAGATAAGAACTGATTCAGTCACATTTCAAAAAACCAAATTTTATTTTAAAATTACTCGAAATGTATGACATGGATAAATAAAAACATACAAAATTATTAACGTTTTAACAACTTCTAACTTAAAAATGAAGCACTAGAATATGTATGAATTTTTTTATTTTTAAATGACTTCAAAAAAGAAGGATTTTATCAATTTAAACCTTCGTATTGTTTTATGTATGTATATCGATTACTCCGCGATGGTTCGACCAATTTAGATGAAATTTTCAGGGAATATTCAGAATAATACCAGAGTGGTCCGACAGCAAGCATATTAAGAAAATGTAAAACTTGGCGGAATTGTTTTAGCGAGCGCCGATCATCAGGAAAAAGAGTATACATATTAATATCGTGTTTCATATGGTTTTCGGGGTTTTTAATGGCACGAAGTTCAGTTTTACTCATCTTTTTAAATTTTGACAATTTTTATAATATTAGTACGGTAAATCTGGCAAAATTTCATAAGCAGCTATCCAGCACCTAGTTATTTATTTTATTAGAAACCTCCAAAATTTTAACCTAAGTTTAGGCTTTAAAGCTTTTATAAATAGAACTGAAAAGAATTAAATAAAAAACTTTATAAAAAAATAGAACCGCCTTCAAAAAAAAGCAATACAAATTAAAAATATTTTATTCCATATTGAAAATGTACCTTTATAAAGTCAGTGTTAAAATATCAAAGACAGAGTCTACTTAATGTGGTATATATGTACACACAAGTGGTATATACTTGTTTTGGATATGAATAAATTTACCCCCTGTGTTATTACAATTTTTAATTTATTTATACATTTTATTGAAAATATAGGCAACATAAAATAATAAAACAAATGAAGTGCATAATATCAAAGTCAACTGGCTAATAAGCGAAAAATAAATTTAATTTAATTCTTTCTCTGTAAGCCAACAAGTTCATTTATAGTAATTTGCTACTAAGTATGTTTTCCCCTGTTTAAATATTGCAAATTTTTGTCATTTAAGTACCGGGTAGCTGTATATCCTAAATTAAGAAATTTTAGTTTAACCCGATTCTTTTCCTGTACCCTTCATGTTGTTTAGCTAGGTGTAACCACAGAATCGAACATTTGAAGTCACTCACATCCTTGTAAGTGATAGTTGCGAAATAGCAAGTACGTATAACATTTTAGTATCAAGCAATTTCTGTAAAATACATTAGCCCCAAATTCCTTTAGATCCAGCAAAGATAGATTGAGCAAACACTTTTTAGTTACAAGACAAAAATTAATACTTAAAAGGTAATATAAGGAAATGAAGAATTGCAAATCATAATGTTTTTATTACTCAAACTGAATTTTTAGCTCTTCGAAAATACAAAGGAAAATTACACGTAAAGAAATATCTTTTACCTAAATCGTCTACGGTCAATAAAACATGTTAAAAAATTTACCACGAAACATAAACCACGTTAATGGAAAAACTTAAAATCCTCTATATTACAACACACCCTTGATACACCACACCTCTAACAATTGCATGGGCTGGGATCACGCGAATATACCCTTAAATTAATAGCAGAAAAGTCGGTTATTGAGTATAATAAACATAATTTTACTGGCTTTAAGGACATTTTGACTAAAGAAAAAATATTGAGTAAGCTTAATAAATATGATCTCCGTTTTTCGTACGTATATATTCAAATTTTCCGCATTTTAAAGACTTATTTAAAAGCATTGTGATTGGTTCTCAAACCTGAGATTTTTTTAGAAATATTGATAGCAGTTTATCTGAAAGAACCTCCTGGGTTCTAAAACAATAAAGATTAGAGTTATTATTTTCTCTACGATTACCCGATAAATTAAAATAATGTTATTCTGGTTCGAAAACACTTAAGGAATATAAACAAGATAAATTACAAACGTCTTTTCCAGTGGATCCCGCATCCCCTCAAAAAACCTCAGTAGGTACTCTGCTTACTCAATGCTTTTTTACTTCCCTCGCAAAAGGGAAGTATTGTAATTGTGAGATTTTTTCAGATCCTTACGTTTCAGGGTCCCTTGATGCGGAAAAACATGTTTCTCAATTCCTTCGGTCTGTCTGTCTGTCTATTCGTGGCATAGTAAAAAAAGATCATGTTGGTTTTATAGAAAAGATACGCAATAAAACAACAGAAAAAATAGTGTTGAAAGTGCAACCCTTGCTCTGGTTTATAACCGTAGGGTGCGAGATTGCTACACTCTTATTTTTTTAATAATAAAATAGGAAATATTTTTATTAATTTACTGAAATAAAAAAAAACTGGCAAAAGCTCGTGGTCAACAGAGCGTGCAGTATCAATGCCCTAAGCTCGTTTATCCCAGAGAGTGGGCGTGGGAAAAAAAATAAAAAAATTAAAAGTAAAAAAGGCGAGCGCCACCAATTTATTACGGCGTAAATTGAAAAGCCCCTAGATGTGTTCGGCACTCACTTGTTCCTGATACTTTCATAAAAAGAAAATTGTAATTTAAAATAAAGAAAGTTATTTAATAAAAAAAATATTGTGAAAAAGAAGAGAAAATGTAAACTAAATAAAACACACTAAAAAACAATAATATCTATTTAATAAATGTTTTTGTCTTTGGAAAAACCTGTACCAAAACAAAACAAAAGAGAAAAAAAGATACTAGTGTGAAATAAAAGGTTCACCATACGGACAAGCGTCCCAGCTTGATACGTTACTGCAACCGGTGGTTTTTAATTCAAACGGTAACCACCTCAGAATAAACTTGGCAACAGTTGGGATCTTAGCATGCGCCAACAGAATGGGGGCATAGGAAGTGACACGTCCCATAACCCTAAATTATACTGTGAACTAGGCAAAACGGATAGTAAACAAACATCTATCTTTCAGCTTCCAAAACTTAGATAATTAGAATAATAGTTGATAAGGCGATCCCGAAAAATCAACTTACAACTAAAACAGAGATCAAAGCTATGGGGAATTAATTTCAAATAGAGGAGTGGAAAAACTCTGACAACAAAAAGATACCTAGGCTTAATTTAAATAAAATTTCCCAACAATACAATATAAATAAGTTTGTTATTTTACCATTAAAAAAGATTTACTCATAACGAAATATTTTAGGCAATTCACAAGACAAAAAAATGGTCGAGTAATAATAATAATAATAATAATAATAATAAAAGGGTCTAAATACTCATGCAATCAGGAGAAAATGATTGCAAAAAAGGAAATATTTAAGGAAGTAATTTGGTTTTCCAAAACACTACACAGAACCCATTTAGTTATACCAATATACAACTGCTACCTAATCCAAGAAAAAAAGGTATGAATATTGATTTTAAATCGAGAAATTTTATGTGTTTATAGGTCAAAGTTAAGTGAAACAATTTGTACTAATATTGCCTTTATGTGTTAGTTATCCAGGGCTAAAAGGGAATACAATTAACATAGGGTAAATTTAAAATAAAGTAACAACATGTATTGGCCTAAAAACAATGTTATATATATATATATATATATATATATATATATATATATATATATATATATATATATATATATTATATATATATAATATATATATATATATATATATATATATATATATATATATATATATATATATATATATATATATATATATATATATATATATATATATATATATATATATATATATATATATATATATATATATATATATATATATATATATATATATATATAACCGTGATTCATAAACATATATTCCTACATATGAGTACTAATACAAAATATCGACCTTACATGGAAAAAAATGCATTAATGCCAGTATTTTATTATTTACAGCAACAGAAAAGATATGTTTGGACCCAAAAATAGAGGTTTGAAGTCGAAAATGCAGCATCCTGACAAGATTATCGAAAGGCCAAAACTTGCATAAAGGATGCAAAACAGGTTTTCAAGACTGCGAAAATTAAATTCTTATTTACTCTGTAATATTAAGGGAGAATTGCACGCAAAAAGTGAAAAACCAGCGACAAGGTCTAGTCGAGTTGAAAGTAAGATGAAAAGGTACCTACGCATTAAAAAAACTTCCTGCACGTCCGACCTCACAAAAATGTGTTATGTATAGGTAATTTAAATTACATTTCGGTTAAAAATGGGTTCAAAAGGATCAATGTAAGCCGGTAAAGAGCCATTTTGTGGAAAAAAAATTATATGCGAAGGCATGTGCGTCAAAAAGTGGTCAAAAAATGGTCGAAAATGGACAAATCTACTTTTATTTTATAACTCTAGATTTGATTTTTTTATAAAAATTCGCATTTAGCATCCAACTATACATATTTCCCTATTAAAATCACATTGAAGCTAATACATACCTCTTATAGTTTTAACATAATATTGTAACGACGGAAGGCTTGCAAATGATCCATATTACTGCGTGCAGTTCCCCCTTAAGAAATAAATATCTTTAGATGTTATTTGGGTTTCGTTTTTTAAATAATTATAATTTTAATTGATGAATGATATTGTATGAATCTAGGCATCGCCATACAATGTAACAACGTTCGAACTTGCAGTAAAACGTTTCTTTAGAACGGGGTGCTGAACTACTTTAGCTTAAGAATACTGCTAGTTGTTGATAATAGGTGGCGCTATAGATACCGATTAATCATTATAATATAATCCGGTATAACAAATGAAATCTTCGCTTGAGATATGGGTAATCTAAATAAACTATAAAAGAAATATATAATTTAAATAAAGCGAACATATCAATTATTAAAAATTAACACTAAAATAATGCTTTATAAATGTTAAACTTAAAGATTAAACTATACAACAAAATTAGAGTGTTACAAAAGGTCTCGGTAACCAGACGATTATTAAAAAAAAAATCAGGTAAATTGGTGCAGTACAACTCTCCTAGGAACTTGCTGAAAAACCTGGCTTAGTGTTTTAAACATAAAGATTATGACCAAAAATCAAGTGTGGCATAGAAAGAAGTTTGTAAAGTATTGGTAAGAATCCAATATTGGGTCACATTTCACTATTCCCAATAAAAAGAAAGATTTTTACCGATTTTTAATAAATTCCAAAATCTGTTTGATTTAAGTCCGATTTAATGTAATCAACAAAGTCTATTGTGTATGTTAGATTTGCTTTAACTTGGAAAGTTTACCTTGAGACAATTTTGCTAATCACGGTATAAAAACTGTCCACAGAACTGTCGAAGGATTTATTATTACATTATGCATGCCAGTCAATACCCGAATTTTCACAACATATTTTATTATAAGTTCCCGTCTCAAAATTAAGGAAATATAACTAGGATACTTAGTTGATTCATAAAGATCTGCTTGCGCCGAAAAATTTTGAAGTGTATGTATTCAACGATGTACAACACCGAGTATTTAAAAGGCAACCAATACCAATAGAAACATTATTCATCGCAAGCAGATATTGATAATTTTAATTTTAGAGAGAATTTACAGGGTTCGAATTTTTATCGAATAATTTTATCGATAAAAAAATACCCTTTTTAATAATTTGATATTGGCACTATTTAATAAAGCATGCTTCTATCAGAAATTCAAAAATCATAAAACCTCAAGCTCGCTCCATGGTTAAATTGCGATAGTAAGATTATAAAAAAGCTAAGGACCAAGGCTCTTACTACTTTTGAAAGTACACGGGTCGAAAATGATTGGAAGATTTATAAGCGACTCCGTAATGAAGCTGTGTCTATGACAAAACAGGCAAAAAATAATTTATTTGCAAAACATTTACTATGAAAACAATTTAAAAAAAATGGAAAACGTTGTGTGATCTTAATGTCCGTGCAAATAAAAAAAATAATACTCTTCTTAACGAACTTTTAAACCCAGAAGACTTTAATCAGTTTTTTTCTAATTTTCTTCAAAATGTATTTGGTAACTGTAATCATAAAATCAAAATTTATAACGACAGCTGTTTAAATATTGATAATATTTTTTCATTTTCATTAACAACCCTAAAAGTACACAATGTATATATGTGAAATTATAAAGGTCCTTAAAAAACATGATAATTTTAATTTACTAGTGTTTATAAAAAATTGACAAAATGACAATTGTACCGACATCATTTTGTATTGACTAACACTGTTTTTACTCTTTTTTAGTCAAAATAAATGCTCTTGAAAAACCTTTTAACCAAAAGCGAAACTTTGAGCGAAACGTAACCATCGCTGTTTTCAACAGTTAAACCTTGACCCAAGAAGAAATATATATATATATATATATATATATATATATATATATATATATATATATATATATGTATACATATAAACAGGGTATACATCGAGAGCGTTTAGGTTTTTTAATAAACGGCGAGACACGTCAAATGTCTTCTATTTTTTATGTACAAATACATTTTTTTTCATCTTAAAGGTTAACCTAAAGAAATGAAGCAGCTTCCAAAAAACATAAATATTTTTTATTTACTCAAAAAAAAAAACAAACGGTGAAACATAACAATGCAATATTTTCTATTGACATGACACTTAGCTTTTTAAAAACACCGTAAAAAAGGGTAAATATATTGTCTTTTTTTACATGCCTGAGCAATACAAGTTCTAGAGTTATGCTAATGGAGTAAAACAGCTGACTAAAAACAGAATTAAAATTTTAATGAGTGTGTAACGTTAAATATTAATAAACCATCAATATTTTTAAAAAACGATGAGACACCATCAATTTTTGTATTTATTGCATATAAACCTTAACTTGAGAAAACCATTGACTTACTTAGATATATGGGAAGTATTATTATTAGTTATTTGCGAAAACACATTTTTATATATAATAATCGTCCAGAAAGTGCAGAACAACTTCTATTAAAACTCAGGTAATATTTTTGGACATAAATATTAAAACATGTCAAATAACTAAAAATTGTGATTAGGTATAAAGGGTCATCAGTTTAGATGTCGTGACATGGCCATTAATGTATGACACGGAAAGTAGTGATATGTAATTGAAATCTGCACAAATTTCAAAACATTTCTCTTTAAATACCGACGCCACAAGGAGTATTTAGGTAGTCTGGGCGGGCAAAACTCATTTTCGACAAAATCTGTCTACATGCCAATAACCAACATTATATGCAAAAGGACGTGTTTGTGTATAATAATCAAGACACCCATGCATCGTAATTTTGACAACATCCCGTTTGCGTTAAGTCGAAACTTGCTGGCCATTTATCGATACGTGTTCATTTACATCGTTTTCGTTAATAGAAGTTTGTTTTTTTCAAGTATTTTATCAGTGACAGACAATTGTAGAAGTGATAGTGATGGATTCTGATAATACAGGTAAAAGTCAACAAAGAACAAGAAATATTTGGGAGTTATTCGATTACGGTATATTTTTTATATGTTTCGAAAATACCACGTTACAAAACTGATAATTACAAGTTCACCCAATACCTCGGGGGCGTAATAGTGGTTACACCAGGGACGGCTCCTCAGGAGCAGCAGGGTCGGCCTGGTCGTATCAGAAAATATACAAAGAAAATTCTCTTTTTAAAAAAGTAGGTAAATATATATTCAAAAATTATTTTGCATACCTCCTAAAAACGCACAAAACCAAAATATAGTTTATTATTTTCTAGGCACCTAGCAAAATAGGTAGGTATCCCTATTATCGTTGCTTGACTAAAATACAAATAACGCCATTAACAGCAGTCCGTGGGCCACCGTCCTCAGATATTCTAATATATTTATTATAGATATTTATTACATGCTAGACTTCAGCTACTAATTCACACGGTACGTAGTACGTTCGCGTACATCCCCATGTTATAACGTTCGTTGTAGCTTATATCACCCAACACCGGTCCGTCTTGACGTGGCCGCATCCCCGAAATTTTTCCCAATTGAATAAATACTACCATTTTTCAGGTAATAATTGCAATTATTATAAAATGATACTACTTATTTTTAAATTAATTTCTTAGTTCTTTACTAATGTAAAGAATGATAATGATGGTGAATATATTATATTAGTTATTTTCACTCTATGTTACATGTTTAAATGTAGTGAGGAAATGTGAAGTGAATATTTTAAAATATCATTTGCAATTTGTTTTATAATTCGGCCGGCCTCATCGTGGTTCTTGCTGGACAATATACTTTTTTGATTGTGTATGTAGCTTTAACTTTGGCATCTATTTTATTTTCCTCTTGAGGCCAGATACACACAGATTAAAATATGAAAAAATTAAATTGACTGACTAGAGCGTTTTACTAATATTTTTTTATTTATTAAATTTATACTCTAGCCTAGATCTGCTATATATAGGTTGGTACCTACCTAATTATCATTGAAGAAATAAACGGAAAATAATAATACTATGACCATATTTGGACCCGGCACGAATTAACACCACATTGACCTCAAGGGCGATTTTAAGAAACTTTTTTTGGGGGAGGGTTAATTTAAAAAAAAGTTTGCTAATATATTTTATTGTAGAAGGTATGGGAACAACATAAATACCCATACTTTTTATTATACTTGTTGTGGCATAAGTGAAAAAAAAACATCCTCTAACAAAGTTATAGACAGAATAACATCCAACTTTTTTCCTGCAGAAAATTGATTAATTACATTGTTTATATTTACATCATTACTCTATCTATTATGGATATGCAAGAAACCCAATCCAATAGGTCGCTCTTGTGCTATAGTGTTTCCTAGCCAAGATTTTAATCGCAATTATTTTCACGTAAAAATATGTAAATTACACATAATGTTTGACCGGTCTGGGGGGAGGGGTAATTACCTCATTACCCCCTCACCGTAAAATTGTCCCTGATTGGCCTTGAGTCTCGGCGATTTGTCTAATTTAGAGGAGAAATTGCAGTATTTAAATAATTAACTTTTATCACGCCACAATTATACTAAAGATCAATTAAAATGTCTTAAACAACAGTTATCGTCTTTCAAGTCGGAAATAAGAGAAAGATGGGCAAAAGCTCATAAAAAATTAGAAGCATTTCTAAAATTCAATGAGTCTTGGCTGAATGGAACTGTTGAAATTCCCACAATAATGCAAAATCGTCCTGGCATACCATTCAAATTATTTGGAAAATCAAGTGATAGAAGTAAAGGAAGAAAAACAGAAGAAATTCGTTCTACAATAAATGAAGAATTACTAGTACATGCTGCGCAAATCAAATTGCAAACTAATGGTTGAAGAAATGCTTCGCAAATTCTCAAAGACATTACGACTTCTCCGACACGCGCAGGAAAGTATAAAAAAGCGTATACTAAAACAAGGCAAGAGGAACCTGCCAGGCTTACTCTATTGCAAGCATTGTCAATGTTTATAGACGCTGATTTAAGCAAGCGCCAATATGAAATCATTCGAAATACAAATGCACAATTTTTTCCGTGCTACAGCCTATTACAGAAAGCGAAAGAAGAATGCTATCCTCCTAAAGAATCTTTCCGAGTAACAGCTACTTGCGTGGAAAGTAACTTACAGAGCCTAATAGATCATACGGTTACCAGATTGTCTAATTACCTAGCAGAAGTTCTTGATACCTTGAATGAGCCTGATCGAAATTCTTTAACAATTATATGTAAATTGGGTTGCGATGGAGCCCAACAATCTGAATATAAGCAAATGCTTGAAAATGATAGTGACTCAGGCGCAAATTTATTTCAAAGTTCATTGGTGCTTCTTCAAATTGTTTGCGATAAAACACAAAAAAAAATGTTTGGCAAAATCCGACACCATCCTCTTCTTGGTATTGTCGACCAATTAGATTTCGTTTTGTTAAAGAAACCGCAGATATAATCAAAGAAGAATTACTTTATGTCGAAAGTGTAGTAAAAGCGTTAACACCAACAAAGGTCCATGCACATGGAAAAACATTTTCATTTAAACAGGTTTTTAAGATGACAATGGTTGATGGAAAGATCTGCCATGAAGCTACAGGCACAACATCAACAAGTCGGTGTTATATATGTGGGGCAACATCAAAAGATTTCAATAATTTATATCAGGAAAGACAAATCAATTCTACGGTTATCGAGTTTGGAATTTCAGTTTTACATGCCAAAATACGTCTATTTGAAAGTATTCTACATTTGGCTTACAAATTGCCAAAAGAAAGGAAACATTATATCAAAAATAGATTTTGTAAAGAAACTGGATTACTTGTGGAAATCTAACTTCGGAAATACCAATGATGGTAACACAAGCAGACGATTTTTTGACAATCCACAATTAGCTGCTAAATAACCGGAATCAGTCATGATTTAATTTACAGATTAAAAGTGATATTGGAAGTTATTTAGAGTGGTCATTGAATAGATGTAGAAAAATATGATGAATATGCATTGGATACTGCTAAGCTATACGTTGAATTGTATACATGGCATCACTAACTCCGACAATACATAAATTACTAGTTCATGCTGCAGCTATAACAGAAAATGCCTTATTGCCTATATGGCAGTTATCTGAAGAGGCAGCCGAGGAACAAAACAAGCATTTCAAGTTATACAGACAGAATTTTGCACGAAAATTTTCAAGAGAAGCCTGCAACATGGATATATACAACAGACTACGTTTAAGCTCAGGGATGTACAAGAAGGCGAAAAATAAAACAATTCTGTCCTGACGCTATCGCACTATTACTGCCCGCGGAGCGGAATGCATCGGAACCGGAAAGTGAAGACGATTCGTTCGACTAGTAAGTTTAAGTTTAATTTATATTTTTGTTGGAATTGAATTTTTACTTCTGTCCATCAAAAATATACACACCAAACCAGAAAATTATATTCCTTGCTGTGGCAGTGTTCAAAAACAAAGAGGTGTCATCATACATTTTTTAAAAAATTTGGAAACTAAGTTAAGAGAATTAAAAAGCACCTACAAATATATGCACAAATGCCCTATTCAGTATTTAGATATATGTGAAAGATGGATATTGTGTAATTTCATCTTCAGTATTAAAAGCAAAATTAAAATTTTTGTGCCCATTCTTGTATATCAGACTTAATGTTTGACAATATTAGAACATTTTTTCTTTTCGCATTTTTTTAAAGAGTATATTATGTTTAAGAATTAATAATTAAATTTTTATCATTTTGCTGTATATTTATGACAGACCCTGTATATATTTTTGGGCTAATTTTAATAAAATAGTTTCCTCATGGTTTAAAAAGACCTTGTTTTTTCAAAAATTCATAAAGTTAAACTAATAATTTTGGCCGCCCAGATTACCCAAATACTCCTAAGATCCAGATTAGGAGAAACTGCAATATCTAACGAGTTTAATTTAGGGTAAAACGATTTGCATTAGTTTATTATAGCGTCAACTTTGGTTTAAGCAGAAGTTAAAGAATTTTTGCTTTTTAAAAACCAAAAAATCGGATAGAAGTTAAACTTAGATACGGAATATGAGACATGAAAAATATTTACAAGTTATAAGTAATATACGACTGACAATTGTGAGACAGCTCGATGGCCTCTTTACCAAGATAGGGTGTTGCTCCTGATTTCTCCAGCCCAGGTCACACCTGCCTTAAGCTATGGTGACACATGGCTTTTACCCGTCTTAAGTTGAAATGATAATTCCACCTAGGTGTCCAAAAGGGCGTTAGCTATCTTTCGGCAAGCAAAAAAGCATGTAAATGAGGGCATGTGGGTGCGTTGAGATTAATGAGACTGGTTGCTAAATCGAGCCAAGCCTGTTTCGCTCGAAGAGGCGGAATTTTTAGTAATACCAAAAAGGGTTTCAGAATGCTGCATTACTTATAAATAATAATATAGACGTGTGAATTTAGAAAATACGCTAAATAATTAATGTTAAACAAAACTCATTTATTTCATTAAAAGTAGTATCAAACCAATTATTAGACTATTTCTACTGCAAAGTGATTGACTAAACATTCATTACAGTATTTCGGTAGTTTTATATTAGTATTGTATAAATATTTAACAACTTAAGAATAAAAAAATATGTTTCTTTTAAATACAGTTTCTCCCATTTCTACAGTCACAGCATATGTGAATTAGAGCTTGATCCGTTAATTACTGTTCGACACTTGACGCAGGTAAAAGTTCTTAAAATAGTTGGTTGCTTCTGCCCTTTCTTTTGGGTCAATTTTTTTTCTGTTAAATATTCTCCTTTACACCTTGGACAAATATATTGTGCTCGAACAGAGTGTGTACTAAAGCAAACTGGCCTATGTTGTACTAATATATCGCAAATCTCACACATTTTTAACAAACACTTTATTTCCTTCTTTTTTACTTTGTTGACTAGAAAAATATCGGAATATTTCACTTTTTGTAGCTGAAATTCCTAAAAATGACCCTTGATAACTTCTAGTAAATATGTGACTTGATTTGTAAGTTGGACTTTTTTATACGGATTATTTTCTTGGGAAAATTAGATTGGTACTGCTTGTCAAAAACTCCATAAAATTTAGAAATATGCACGTGATCTCTTTTATTGTACTTTGGTTTGGAAGCAATTTTTATTTTGCTGTAGACAGTATGCAACTAAAGGTTCTCATACTTTGTGGTTATTTCTGAAGGTTCTTAACCAAAGGTGTTTTCTGCTATTATAATCACGTGTAACACTTCTAATTAACTCAAGCCATTTATAGGATCCTTGAATGTTAAATTATCTCCAACTCACTCCTTTTAGAATTCGGTTAACTGGTCAAGGCCTTTTTTTCACTGCACACGGCGTAATTCTTTACTTTCTAAACTTTTCCATTAAGTTTTGTACTTCTTTGCCAGTGAATTCTCCACAGCCAAGTTGACCTAGGGTTTGAGATTTGAACACATTTTTCAACATTATAGGGACTTCTTTTAACGGTTTGAATTAATGTGGAAATGTCCATACATATTTAAAAAAATAATTAATTACTCTCAGGATATTATATTTATAACCCTTATTTTCTTTTATATATTCCCTCATGTCAACAAAATCGGCTTGCATAAGATCTAACTATAACTTTACGACACTTAAAAAAATTAATTGTGGCTTGTCTGTAGTTCTTCAACAATACGACGTTTTACATTTATTTTCCTCAACATATTCTGCTCCAGAGATCACCTTTCAGTAATTTAATTTTTTTTTACGATAAGGGATCTATTTTAGTTTCACTTTTCTGGTAAGCAAAAACAGTATTTAATTAGGGTTAAATCTACTTTTGAACGTTTACATAGATGACTTTTTTTAAAACTGTTTTTTTGTTTTTTGTCTCCACAACATTTTACTTACATTCTTTATTGCTGCTTATGTGTGTTTCCGATCGGAATGACGCAAATGCTTGATATGAAATTTATGTATAAATGGCGGTGAACACCAGACCTATTCATATAGCAGTATTTGTCTTTGTAAAGTACATATCTTCCTAAAAAAAAATAATATCAAGCAGCACCAACAGCACCAAAGTTTTGGAATCGTTGTGAAGTGGAAACAAGAGGTTACCAAATAAATATTCGTTCTATTAAATAAATAATTCTTATTATTAAAAAGGTAAGAAAATACGCGTGTATTGGTAAGTGGAAACTATTTATCTATTTCAAAACATTTTTTACATTGAAATTTCATTTGAAAACTAACAAAGATCTACTAAAAAGAGAGTTCGTTTGGGAAGATGTATATTCTTGATTTAAATTATTAACAATTTAAAGATCAAGGCATCTAGAGAGTTTTTACTTTAGTACTTTTTCTAATAAGATTAATTAAAAATTGTATGAAGTTTTCAGGTTTATTTATACAACCTCAAAACTAACAATTCACTAATTGAACAAACTACAAATTTGACTGAATGGTATAATAGAACGTTACTGATAAAATATTTGTAACGTGAAGATTTTCAAGAAAGATATATAGTGGTTGGGCCTTGTGTGAAATTTGGTACTTAAAAGTAAATATTAATTCTTTTAACCCGATAAGCGTGGGTTTGTCCACTTACATACAATTTACATACGGATTTTATACAAAGAACTAAAAGTGTTATAAATATTGAAAATAACAATGTCTATTGTTTTTTGTGGTCTGTCATGTGTGCTGTACGAGGACTTACAAAAGGAAAAACCGTTTTCAAGATATGACGAAATTTCATTTCCAATTGCTCTAAAAGATATTTCCAAGTTTAAAGGAATGAACAACTTAGCTATTACATATTTTTTATTCAACAAGCACGGAACTTTTAAGATTAATGTTAAGCAAAATTAAACTTTTTATAAATATTGCCTTATAATAACAATAAATTGGATACCGCGGATTTCTTAAACCGACTAAAACTTTATTTAATTTTGCGTATATAACTCTCAAGTGGTTTAAAAAAAAACATTTCAAAGATTGTCAGTTATTAAATAATGTAAAATGAAAATATATACTTTAACTTTTAAAAATTCCTCAGATAAATAAATAGTCCTCTTTGCTATTTATGCAGATTTAGAGCGCATTCTTGAACTTGAAAAAATATCAAAAAATGAACAGTTTATTATTTTATAATTCCTAAAATGTTCTTATCATGACTACCTATCAGAATTTCATTTGTATACTAGTGAAAAGTGTCAAGAATGGATTGTTAGAGAACTTGATAAAATTGAGAAGACAATTAAGCCAATATATTAAAAAGCAAGAAAAATAAATGTTTTTATCAGTCAAAAGTATGTCATATTTGTAATGGATTTTTTTCAGAGGACAATTATAAGGTAAGAGACCACTGTCTTGTAGCAAGAAAATTTCCAGGAGGACTCATACCATTACCAAAGTTTACTGAATAAAAATATAAGTTCCGGCACTTGAACACGGGACTCAATTTACCTATTCCTCGCGTCCCGCCCCGGCTGATACATTCTGGGTACCGGTCGAGTCTCCGGCACATACACAGTTGGTCAAGTTTCGTGATCGCGCCAGTTTGTTATTGTGCTATATAGTGAGACAAAAAAATTTTATTTCGTTGACAAATATGAGCCAATATGCCTATATCAATTCCGTCGTTTCGTCTGTTCGTCTGTATGTCTGTCTACTAGTTCGCGACATAGATTAAATACTACTTACTCGATTGACTCCGAATTTTGACCAAAAATTAAGGACCATATGAGGATGACCTAGTAATATGAAAAAAAAAATTGTTACAGTGGTGTATTATTTCGGGTTAAGATCCAGTAAAAAAAGCAAGTCTTTTTTTAAATTGTCGATGTTTCCCAACTTTATTGTTGCATCCTCAGAACACATAGATTTTATATCCTGCATGAAACCCATATTATCAGTCTTTACCTACTCCGTTGGACACTTAATATCTGGGATATTTCCCAGATATTAAGTGTCTAAATGGTTTTCGTTAATGATCCTCTTGTTGTTATGTTAGACTGGTGTATTATTTGGGGTTGGGATCCAGTAAAAAAACGACAGACTTTTTTAAACTGTCGACGTTTCGCTATTTAATTGTTGCATCCTCAGGACACATATACATTCTATAACCCACATTATCAGTCTTTACCTATTACGCTGGTCCGCAGATATTTCCCAGATATTAAGTTTCTAAATGGTTTTCGTTAACGATCCTTTTGTTGTTATGTTAGAGTGGTGTATTATTTTTTAGTAAAAAAACAATTTTTTTAAACTGTCGACGTTTTACTATTTTATTGTTGCATTCTCAGGACACATATATAAATTCTATATCCTGCACAAAACCCGTATTTTCAGTCTTTACCTACTATGTTGGCCTACAGTTATTTCCCAGATATTAAGTTTCTAAATGGTTTTCGTTAGCGATTCTTTGTTTTTATGTTAAAGTAGTGTATTATTTGGGGTTAGGAAATATCTGAGGACCAACGGAGTACTGATAATACAAGGCCCATTAACTCTATTAGGTTACCTCACTGAGCAGCTATCGGGAGAGGGGGGCGCGAGGGTAAGGTGGGGGTTGTGACATCGATTGGCGACCCGGTCTGACAAGGCGGCCAGTTTATTGCTTATTCAGCATGACCCTTTCGTTGCGATAGATGTCAGTTGTGTTTTCAGAGTATTTTCTTACTTCCTCAAGTGAAAGTTTTAAGACATTTTCGTCTTTCTGTGTACATATGTGAATATTTTAAAATATTTTTAACTTAAATTATGAGTATAGTATGAATGAAAATAATTACAATAGACACAACAACATAAACCTAGATGCCCCAAGACTGTTCGTAAGACAAAGGTTATTTATTTATTCAAATGAACTGGTGAAGGAAAAAAAAGTAAAAAAGGAAGCCATTCTGATGTGGACTCCACGAAACGCTGTATAAAAAATGAGAAAAATTATTAACTGAATTTTTAATTTGTTCCCGTTTAAGCATAAATTATGTGCTGATTTTTTTCCTATTATTAAAAAATGTTTGAACAGTTAAATAATTGTGTTTACTGCAAATAGCATACCTGAAGTTAATTAATAAAATATGAAAAATACTTACAATATACATAAGGTGTCCCCATAGTGTGTTCTCGGTTGATATCTTGGTACCGGTTAGAAATAGAGAAGAAATTTATGGTAGACTGTTAAAAACTAAATCAGGAACGTGCAAACAGCTTTGTTCTAATTTGAACCGTTTAGACTCTACAGTTGTTCAAAATTGAAAATCCCAAGTTTTTAAATATTAATATCTCGAAAACAATTAAACTTAGGCCTATGGACAATACATGAAGTAGACATAGAATTTTAGATACAATTCAAAAATGTAATAAAATATAGGGTGTTTCGTATATGAAAAACTATTTAAGTAGGTATATAAGTCATCCTATATAATAATATTTATATTTAAACTTTTTCTCTATCTCTAACCATTATCTCCAAAACCGAGAACACAATACTGGGACACCTTGTATAAAAAAATGTACATTTTCTAAAGTTATACAACTATTTGTCATGCTAAAACTTTTTACAAGATTATTTTTTGAAACTTTAAAAATACATCATATTTTTTCAAATACGATGCGAACTTTTTGAAATGGAAAAAAACTTGGTTAAAATTTAAACCAACATTCCTAATCCTAAGTTTAAAATTATAATAACTTATATCTTGAAGACTGCATTTTATTGTAACAAAAAAGTTTCAATTTTGAACAAAAAAAGATTAATATATGTAATTAAACGCACACAGAAGAGATATTTTTAATGCCGTGCTAAAGCAAGCCGGTCGCCAAGTGACGTAGACCGAGTTAGGACAGGTCAATATCTCTCGAGGCAACCTATAGAGTTACTGGGCCTTGCTGATTAATACTTAATTAATGTGATAATATGGGCTTCAATTTAAGATGGCGAAACGAAATAGCGGCCAAATATTTTTTTTTAAAAAATCATCGTAAAGAAATTTTATTCAATTGACTTTAAATTAAATGTGCAAATGGGATAAACTGGTACGAATTCAACATGACGTAACAAAATGTCGGTAGTGTCAATGTAAAAACTATTTATTGAATTTATTTTAATTTATGTTTTTTAAGTTAAATGTGACGTAGGTAGAAAGAAAATGGTAAAATCCAATATCATGAAACAAAATGGCGGTCAATAAAAAGTAAAAGTATATGTAACACTTATATACCGTGACTATGTACTGAAGTAAACTGAGTCACATTTCACTATTCCGAACAAATGGAAAAAAACGAGGGAAGTTCCGGGTAAAGGACATTTACGGATTTTTTTATTTATATAATAAAAATATTGTATTCTTAAATTCGACTAGCAGGTAAGTAACAATTTAATAATAAATTCACTATATTTAAATTACATTTAAAACCGTAATTGCAAAATATTAAACTAGTCCTACGACAAAATTCAACTCAATAATTTTTGTCTAAAGTTATTATTTATACTTTTGAAATTCCCTGGTAGATAAAATTCGTAGCGCGAAGCCAAACTACTTTTAAACAGCTCGGTAATAGAAGGCAGTGTCGATGGGGTTTGAAACTAGACGGCTCGCCTTTTTATCTGCGATTTTGAAAGTGCCGACGGCCCAGTGCTGCAACTTATATTTTTATTCAGTAAACTTTGCCATTACCATTCCATAATCTCTCTGATTACGACAGTTACTTCATACTTTGTACAGAACTTAAAGGAAACATTAATTTGCTTATCCTTAATAAAAAAGTATGTCATTTGCCAAATACATTAAGAACTCAACCATTAGCTTTTGGTTTATCGATTTATTTTAATTTATGTCCAGCTCTTTGTGGAAAAATTGACATCTTATTTAGAGGATCATAACAAAAGTGTGACCAGAAATGTCTGTCAAGCGACGATAAATTTAAACTGATGATCAGAAAGATGTATTTCCTTAGGAATACTTGGCTACTTCTACAAAACAGCAGTTTACCTTCAATATAACTATTTTATAGCTCTATTGCCAATTCTTACATATCAACTCAAGAGTATCAATATGCCTCCACTGTGTGGGATACATTTAATATTAAAACGCTTCAGGAATATGATGTACTTAAGAACTGATAGCTTGTTTTTAGTTGATGTATTTGAAAATTTCCGTAAGGTCTGTTTGAACACTTATTATTTAGACTCTCTACATTATTATACAGCTCAGTGATTAGCTTTTAATAGCATTTTATTAAATTTTATTAAATTGGATCTTTAACAGACGTTGAATATTAATTTAACTGGAGATAAGACTGCATCTGCATCTGGTGCGTTGTGTGTGACTTGCCGATGCGTTTGAATTGATTTTTCTCAAAGACTTTGTGGTTTACCAAAATTGCCTCACAGTAGTATTAACCTCAGGAGCTAGTCTCTCCTTTGCATGTTGTATTTGCGCAAGGGTAGCTTTTCTTTATTCGCTTTAACTTATGAAGTATACTGGCAAAATCGTTAGCCAAATCTGAATCATTTATTGTTTGGCAGCATTACAAGCATGTGAAAAAAAAATAATAGGCAATAATCTATGAAAACGCCGGGAGGTTTTCCCTCATATATTAATTTGAGCGGACTGTAACTATATGGTTATTATTAAAATACACACATATATATATATATATATATATATATATATATATATATATATATATATATATATATAAGAAGATGACAGTCACTTTAGCAGTGGATTGCTTCGTCGGAGTTAGGGGCCCTTTTTCTTGTGTCTACTGGATACTTTTATAGATTCTAGGGATGCACTATTAGAATGTGGCACTCCGATTTCAACGAATATTATTTAAAGTCTGACAAGACGATATTTATAATAATAGGATAGGACTCTCACTCGGCATTTTTTCGGCATCTCGCTGTAGTGATATATTCTGTCATCAGCCGACCTTGTCCCGCAGTATCGATTTGTCCCTTTTTTGTGCCTTATATGAGCAATCTTATGGGTACTTTTAGGTAGCAAAATACGTTTGTTAATTTTAGACTTAAATAATGCAAAGGCCTGTAACTAGAGGCTTGACCTTTTCTTTTGTCACCAAATAAATAAATAAAATTATTAATTAAATGTGCGGATTTAACATTTCCAACAGTCTATCTGCACTAAGCTGTTATCTTTTGTTTTTTATTTGCACCAAAAAAAGAATAAAAAATTGTTTCTTGCCACCAAGCAGCCACTGGCTAATATTGTTGTTATTTAAATGCGTAAGAATGTTTTTAGTAGTTTCTGACCATAGATAAAGCATTGGTCAATTTATTAATAATTTAAAATACATAATTTAAATAAAATGTTAGGCTTCGCTATATGCTGTAAAACACAAGGTTTTTTCCATTGTATGATTTAAAAACTGCTTCACAAAATTTTCCAATATGAAGTTTTTCATCATTTGCCTGAATTAGTAATTTACATGTTGAAGCTACATACATAGAAGCTTAAAGTGCATCGGTAAAAATGCATCTTTTCTTTAAAGCGTTAATATATTATATTACATACTAAGCCAATCAATAGAGATGTTTTCATGACAAAACACAAACTGGAAACCAATCTTTGCATCATTTGAAGAGTAGTTTGTAGGTACATGCTGATGTATTTCCTACTAGTAATTACTATTTATTTATTTATTAATTTGTTATAAATATTTAAGAGCAAAAAAGAGCGTTTTTTTTTTCATTTTTCTGGCTATAAAATGAAAAAAAAAAACGACAAATCGCCATTAATATAGAGGATCAAAATACGAACAAAATGAGCCATCAAATATCGATGATGAGTTTCGCAGAAAACCTCGAAAAACCGGAAAATTTAGCATTTTTTCAAAAATTCATAACTCCGCCATTTTTTAAGTGGTAGCGTAGACTTTCCAGGAACGCACAAGAAGGGCGCCGCCGTCGGATTATTAGTTTCTGAGTTATTGCAATTTGAATGTTTTACTGCATTAACTTCTAGAAGGGCTGGATGTGACAAGAAAATTTTGAAAATTCAATTATCGTTCTTCAAAACATATATTTTATGACTGAAAAGGAAAATCGAATGATAACTTGTGAGCGGCGAGTTTCTATATATATATATATATATATATATATATATATATATATATATATATATGCCTCCCCTCGTGACATCCAGACTCGCTGGAAGTTAGTGCAGTAAAAAAATTAAATTGCAATAACTCAAGAACTAATTATCTGACGACGCCTTTCTTGTGCATATCATTGACTACCGTTTCCCAAAAGGTCTACAGGTCTACGCACCAAATTAAAAAATGACCGAGTTATGAATTTTTGAAGAACGCTGAATATCCCATTTTTTTCGATTTTTTCTTCAAAACCAATCATCCGATCCACTTGCTTGACAGCCCATTTTGTTCGTATTTCGCGTTTTGATACTTTTCTTGGTTTTTTGAGTTATTCAACAATATAATTGGATACCTATGTATGGGACACTCAGTATATTATTAAAGTACAGCCCTGAAATCTCCGAAAATTGGATATCATTTCTTCGCAAAATGGCATCTCCACGTCCGCCATCATTGCGATTCCTTCTAACCACGTTCTAGCCAGAAAAAGATACATAATGACCAGGTTTAAAACACGTTTCACATATAAAAATGTAAACTAATTTTATTTTGTCTTAGTTAATTTTCCATATTTGCTTTATTGGGTATTGCTGAACGAGAATTCCATTGACGGATATTAAAGGGTTTCCATTGTTTTTTTTTAATTTATAGTAAGTAATAGACACAAATTTTGATCTAATCAAATTTACTAGCCCCTCTTTTTTAATATTAAAATTAATTTTTTGTTTTAAGGTATTCAAAACTGAAAGCATTTTAGTAATTATTTCCGAGTTAAAGTACTGATTACTTTGTTGTGAGTTTCCGTTTATGGGAGTATTTAAATTAGATTGATACATTTTGCTATTTAAAAGGGAATATTCACATTGTGACATATTATGTTGTGTTAAAATTTGTTTGTGTTGCTCTAACACAGGATTATCTTTGTTGGTCTTGATATTTTTGTTGCTGTTTTAATATGAATAAAAAATGGAAAAGTTACCGATTTGTTACTATTGAGACTTGCTTTTGAGGGTCACTACCAAAGGATCTAATTCGGTAAGATATTTATTATTTTTAAAGTCTCTAGAATCGTTTAAAGCATAAGACGTTTGACAAAAGATTTTTTCACCCTCTTTGTAACAAATATGTTGGTTTACCATGGCTATTTTAATTTCTTTTTGTCTATTAAATTCCGAACATTTTTTTGTTTCATGGCATGCCCGAATTAGTTTCAAATTTTGATAAAAAATTAAGGATCATATGGGGATTATCTGGTAAATGGCGGCCTAGTGAAATGTTACATAAATTATTAACACATCCAATTTATGTAAAATGGGATAAACTGGTACGAATTCAACATGACGTAGCAAAATGGCGGTATGTGTCAATGTAAAAATTATTTATTGAGTTTATTGTAAATTATACCCAAAAGCCAAGTATGGCATAAGTAAAAAATATTCTTATTCAATTAACTTTGAATTTTGAAGAAAAAATAAATTTGATACAGGGATAAACTGGCTCGGAGTCAATATGCCGGAACAAAATGGCGGTATGGGTCAATACAAAAACTAATTATTTCATTTATTTTAAATTATACCCAAAAATCAAGTATAGCATAGGTAGAAACTGGTAAAATATTGGTAGGAATCCAATATGACGGAACAAAATGGCGTCCAATACAAGTGTTTAAAAAGACAGTGTTTGTAACACATATATACCTACTGTGACTATGTACTGAACTAAATTGAATCATAAGGGGGAAAGTTCCGGGTAAAGGAAATTACCGATTTTTTTCTTTTGTATCGTTTTCTTGATAATCCATCTTCGCCGAGAAATTTAAATTAAACAAGGCAATTGTTAAAACCAATTGTTGTAAATTATTATTTATTAACAAATTGCCAATACCAAGATGTTATAAATATTCCGCTTTGTATCGCCACTAGTGAAGAAATTTAGGTATTGTCGTAAAAAGGGAAGCACTACACATAAACAAGCGTGTTCTTTAGTAACCCGATCAGAACAATGTTTTGCATACTGCATGTAGTCTTTTCTTGCATTCGGTCGTAAATGTCTTCGTTATATCAGTATGATTAATATCTCTAAGTTGTGTAATTAAATTATTATTATTATTATTTTTCGTATTATTATTATTAACATGTCTAATCCCTATCGCTAATTATAACAATTACTCCTACGTGTTCTCGAAATAAAGCAATTAGTTTCTTCTGCCGCAAATCACGTTCCAACCGACCAGTATAAGAAACACAAGAAAATAAAATGCAGTTTAATTCTGTCCATCTGGCGTCAACGCGAATATTTAGCGCGAAAAGCGAAGGAAGCCGAGAGTAATTTATGCGAATGTCAAAGGGCAGTAGGTCAACAAAACAACCCGTTTCCGCCGTATTGACAAAATTGGATTCCTTATTTCCGGTCCAGTCTTTGGCCGTTTTAAATGACCGTTTTGTCGGGGTTATTAAGCGAGTTTGGCAAATAGAGCTGCCTACGTCTGAGCTACGTAATTTTGAAGTATCAAGAAATTCTTAAAGAAGAGGCAATTTGGATTTTGTTGTAATTTGCAGTGTAAATCATTTAAATTTAGGACGCCTATATTTTTCCATGCAAACGTGATTAAAAAAGAGTAATGGTATTTCACACTCAAGCAATGGTATTTATCTAAATATTTTGAAAATTTCTCTATGGAACTCCCGGTTCGAAAGTGACGAAAACACCCAAACAAATCTAAAAGTAGTAACTACGCGGCTGTAAATTGCAAAAATTTCCTACTTTCTAATAATTACATTTTTTTACTAATATTGATAACAGACAGTAACAGTTGAGTAATTTTGTATGAATTCAAAGTGGCTTAGCAGAAGTTATTACGATAAGTTTTAAATATTAAAAACATGCACGTCTAAATGAACGAGAGTGATTTTAATGATTATGGGTTATGGGAACAGTATGCACACCCAAATGGACGTTTGTGAAATTTTCAATTCCTGGGATCCTCGCAGAGAATTAATATCCCAATCCGTTGTGAGTAAATTTTAAAAAAATATCGGGATTTGGGTCATGCCAGTAAGTAAGTATAAAAAAGGTCGGTCAAGGGTATCAGATGAAAAACAGCTAAATTTTTTCATGTGCAATTTAAGAAGACAACTATAAAAAGAACTTCTATAATGTTTTGGAAAATCAGATCTGTGGAACATCCGTCCTCAATGGCGTCCTTACGAAGTCCAGTGGGTTCATGAATTAAATGAATATGACCCAGATAGAAAACTAGAATTTTGTAAACCACTTATGAATTTGTGCAATAATAATCCACGATTTCCAAAATGAATTGTGTTTTTGTATGTGGTAACATTTTGTCTCAATGGCAGTGTAAACAAGCAAAACTCCACTGGATAATGAAATGCCACACCCAATATCCTCAGAAACTTATTGTTTGGGCCGGAGTAATTAAAAACAAGATTACAGGGCCCTTTTTCTTTGATGGAAACTTAAATGGCGACAGGTATACACTTTATACCCTGATACCAACATCCTAATACACCAGACAATTCCTTGTGGTATCAGCAAGATGGAGCTCCGGCGCATTACACTTGTCCCGTGCGTGCGTGAGTACCTCAATAGACTTTTTCCTAGACGTTGGATTAGTCGAAGGGTCCAATTAAATGGCCGGCCAGATTCCTAGATTTGCCCCCTTGGATTATTTTTTGTGGGGGCATGTTAGGCCTAATGTTTATCGACCAAACAACATCGAAGACTTAAAAATTAGGATAACAAACGAAATAAGTTTGATAGAAATTTTCCTTGTACAATGTGTTTTCATTCCGGGTATACATGTACATACATTTGGCGAACAGAATCAAATAAGAATATTAAGACAGATAAACTTTCGAAAAAGTATGACAATCTTCTAAGAAAGTCGAGTCAGCCACAAGGAAAATCAGTAGACGTCGAGAAATTAGTACATAATATATCATCCTACAGTCTCTCAGAAAGTGAAAAATCCGTACTGAGTAAGGGTTTTAATTTTGCGATATCTCCTAAGGAAATCCCTAAAGAAGAAATAATAGCTGGAGTGAAGCTGTCCTTGACTCCTCTGAAGAAACAAAAGCAGAGGAGATTCGACAAGAGGGGGCAAGAATTTTAAGATCAAGCAAAACACCGAAACAAAACCTAAATGCCACTGAACAAAGGGCCCTAATAAACCGTCGAAAAAATCACAACACATCACAATCCTTCCAGCAGCAACAAAAATTATGAACCAGGAAAGCAACGAGTAGTCTTACCATATGTAAAAGACACAACAGACAGAATCGGAAGAATTCTTAGGAAACACAACATCTAAACAATACACAAGCCAAAAACAACTATAGGTAAACTACTTGGAAACCCAAAAGATAAAATCAAACTGGAAAACCACGGAGTATACAGTATTCCGTGCCAGGACTGTGACAAGTTGTACGTGAGGCAAACTAACAGGCGAATATCAGCAAGAGTGGAAGAGCATAAACTCAGCATCAGAAATAAACAAACAACCTCAGCTTTATTTCTACATCATCAGGAAACCGGCCATAAAATAAATTTCGATGGGTGTAGGGAGATTGCCAATATAGAACATTATAAGACCAGAATAATCCGAGAAGCCATAGAAATTGAAAAATAAGGTGATTTGAATAAAATCATCATCATGAATCATTAAAACTACCAACAGTATGGAAAAAAATCGCAAAAACTCAAGAGGAATTATCACAACAACAACAGCACCATCCGGAAAACATAACTAACGACTAACGCCTGCGCAGATATAACCTTCGGCCCCGAGTGGGGGTATAAAAAAAAGCGTCGCAGTCACCAACACTTCAGTCTCTATTCAGACGCGAGAAAGAAAGCTTCGAAAATGCCAAATGTGATTTTGGCGAAACGTCAGCAAAACTGTTCTTTTCAGAACGACAGTAGTGAACGGATGTACAACTGGCATGAAAACACATTATATATATATATATATATCGGGGATTTTCCTTTAACCTTATATTTATATTTGGAAACTATATTTTCTTGGGCTTAGGTTAATAGTAAAACACAAATTTTCATATCAAATCAACGTTTCGCTCACTGTGTTGAGCTTTCTCAAAACTTTATTTTGGTTTGTTTGATCTCTAAAAAAGTATTTTTTTTTCATTAAAACAAAAAATACAGGAAAAATATATACAAACATTATAGACAAATTAGAAATATTTGGAGTGTTTCGGTTATCAATTTTTTTTTGATAATAAAAAGGAAGATTTAATCTAGCTAGCTGTGAAACAAATAATTTTTTTATAGATATACAGAGGCAAGTTTATTTTCTATTTAAAACGTATACATGGAAAATAAGATTTTTAAATTTTAAATTCTCTCTGATTATTTAATTAAGTTGAAATATATTTGGCTTCAACCACAAATATCTTTTTTATCATTAACTGCTTCATTCTTCTTTTTTATTTCTATAATTTCTTTAAATGTCAATTTACGATAATTCTTATCTTGTTTATCATATATATCATTTTCTTGTTTGTTCATGCTTGTGAAATGCAGTGGAGGCATTTTTAGTATACTTGTGGCCTTTAATCCTATTTTCTAAGCATTGTGTTGTCATTTGGATATATTTTTAGAACAGTTCAAATACGGAATTGAATAATGAATGGAGTATAAAGAGAATTTAATAAATTATGGGCTTTGTGACAAACAGTTGTATTATGTTTTGAAAGAATGGATTTTAATTTTTCCGATAAATTATTTATCGTTCTTTCTTTTTATTATAATACATATAGTTTTGTTTAATAATTCTTAGAATATGTTTTTCTGGATAATTAATATCTATTAACGTCTGTTTAACTTTTTCCAGAGTTTCTGGTCGGTATTCTGGAGAGGTTAGTGCGATTGCGCGGTCAGTTAATCCTATGAGCACACTATTTTTTTGGTTATTTCAATGGTTGGAATTAAAATTTAGATATCGGCCCGAACAAGTTTTTTTGGTATAACATTTAGTTTTGAAGTTGTTTTGTGCTAAATTTCTAATTAACGTTAAATCTAAAAAATTAAGTTCATTATTTTCTTCCGTTTCCATTGTGAATTGTAATTTATGATGGAAATTATTAAAAGCATTTAGTAGTTTGTTTATTTTGTCTTCTGTATTATGTAAATCTGTATTATAATAAACAGAAAGAACGAACTAAAAACGAAAATCCTAAGTACGTGGCACTACCTTACACAAATAATTTATCAGAAAAATATAATATAACACAAAGCCCATTATTTATTAAGTTCTCTTTATACCCCATTAAAAAGTAGAGTACCACAAAAAAAGAAATCATGCTTAGGTTATTCAATTTCGTGTTTGAATTGTTCTAAAAGATATATCGGAATGACAACACAATGCTTAGAAAATAGGATTAAAGGCCACAAGTATACTAAAAATGCCTTCACTGCATTTCACAAGCATGAACAAACAAGAAAATATGATATATATGATAAACAAGATAAGAATTGACTCGATCAGTCTAATATAATTTGCAACACAACATGTAAATTGCTTATCCAAGGTGCGTACCATAAAATTAAGTTTGTGTCCTTAAATATGAGTGTTTTGTCAAAACTAAACATTTTATTTTACCAAACGTAGCATATGTAATATTATTAATACAACAATTTTAAGTTTTTAAACCTTTTAATATTTCTAGTATGTATATAATGTTTGCGTCTTTGTATATATTTTTCCTGTGTTTTTTGTTTTAATGAAAAAAATACTTTTTTAGAGATCAAGCAAACCAAAATAAAGTCACAAAATACAGTTTAAGGAGGCTTAGCAGAAGTAATTAGAATAAGATTTAGATTTTAAAAAACGGCACGTCTAAGTGAACGAGAGCGATTTTAATGTTGACTGGTTATGGGAGCAGGATGTGCACCCAAATGGAAATCTGTGAAATTTTTAAAGTTAAATTATGTGATCTTTATTTTGTAGACCTACATTAGTGCTTCAGCTTACCGAAATTATGACTGATGAAAAAAGAAGAAAAAAAATAAAATTATTTATTATATTATGCTATTTTGAATATGTTTGTTCTTTTTGATGAAATATAAGTGCCTTATTTTGCATTTACTTTATCCTGCATTTATCTTATATTAATAATATTAAACGGAACAATTTGGCTAATGTACAAATAAATATGGCTTATTATTCCTAACAAAAGTATTACTTTAGCCTCCCTGCCGCTTTAGAATATAAAATTTGCAAACTCCTTGATGAATGGCCTTAAACAAAGCCAACAATTTAAATCTAACCGAAGCGCAGCTGAAAGTTTCAATTTTTCTCCAACAATGAAACTCTAAAGTCTAAATTCTCCACAAAAGAAATATTTTCCCTGTGCCTGGAAAAAATTTCTTTTCAGAGAATGTTATTCACTTTTCGTATATATTCTGCCAAGGGCTTTACTTTTCTTCTGGACGTTTTTTTGTGGTTTTAGGACAACGTGTCCCTGCTCGTGTTTACGTCTGCCTTCCGAGAAAAGTGAATAGTCAGTATTCATTTCAATTACACCATATAAATACAGATCATGACATAATATTCATTTAATTTTTTTAATTATATTATGTCAAGTATGATGAACTAATGTTAGATGGGTTAGAGACCTTCTTTTTACTATGCTTTTATTAGTTTCACTTCTGTTTTTTTGTTTGCCTGCGTCAAATCTTGAAATGGATTTTTACCAGCTTCCACATAATGGCGGATTCATGTTTTAAGAAGAAAACTATTTTTGGATTTCACGCCACAAAGTATAGAAAACTAAAAATACTAAATTACCTTAAAATTTTAATCAGTCTTTAGTTCTGGGTCCACTGTGAAGGTACCCCAGAAACGAAACTGAAATATATCTACTTTTTTGGACTTTTCGGGGGAAAGTCTACCCCCGCCTTCACCAAACGAAATAATAAAAAACTAAAAGCCGTATATCACTTATGTTTTATATCATACATTTAACCGGAATGGTAAACCTCTGCAGAATGTCAATTTAAAGATGTTATTTTAATTGTTAAGATAAGGTGAAAAAAATATGTTTACCCAGAGTATATTCATTTTAATTTACCGTATTTTCAGGTGTCCTTTTTTACTTCAGTATTTAGCAAATTTAACCATGTGTTATTAAAATAAACTGAATAATATGTTACACAATTATTTTTATTCGACAATATTATGGTTGGAATATCGTTCTTGTTCTCTAATTCTTTTGGCTAATGGCCGGGGGGTTTCACCCATGTAAATTTATTGCATTGACACGGAATTTTATGAATAACATTTTTTTATTTTCTTGTTAAGTTTTGTTTTTGTAAGTTTACTTCTAAGCTGGTGTCTATTTGTGTTTTGTTCGACTTTGATTCTCAAATTCATAAAAACATTTTTCAATGAAATCATTAAGATAGTTATTTTGATTTAAAACATCTTTTTTAGTTTTTTTTTCTTTTACAAAATATTGATCTTTACAAATTATTTGTGCAATATAGACTTTTTACAACTCTCTTTTTAACCATCATTGCATGATTTGGTTAAAAAATACTTTTGTTTGTGTGTGTTTTTTTGTATACTTTTGTTTCAAAACTGTGTATGTCTTTTTTAATAAGTGTGTGTAAAATTGGAAGTTGTTGATCTGTTCAGTAATAAATTTAATTGTCGGTACTTTGGTGTTGATATGATTTAAAAAATCGTTTAAATGATGATCGTGAATGTATCTCCACCAAACAAGTGGCTTATGATAGTAATTTTGAACATGATTTAATTCGAAATTTGCCATAAAAATATTTCTTAATAAAGGAGACCCCATAGCCATGCCAAAATTTTTGTTGCTAATCATTTTTATATTTAAAATAGGTGGCTTTTACACAAAGAGTTAATATTTCTAGAATAGTATTAATTAGTGATGTCCACGATATTCTCGTTTGCGAGAGTCTCGTTTCGTCTTGCTTTCGAGACAAGACTCGAGACGATACTTTAAATTTTCCGTGTCGTCTAAAATCTCACACGAGAGTTCGCAAAGTCTTGATAAAAATGCCAAGTATTAATTAATTATTCTAATTATCGCGAATGTTATTGATACATGTTTTTTAAATCCGCATAATAGCGAACAGTCTGTGTTTACAATAACATTGCCTCTGACAAACGAAAGAAATTTGGTGATTACGCGCGCTTTTTAATATTTGTTTTGAAATTGCAATTCGGCATAATAATTTTGGTCATCGCAATAAGTTAGGACTATCATCTTTACTAAATCTCTAAAGAAGAAGTAATTCGTCCATAATATCTCTAAGAGACTAAGAGTGATTGTGTAATTATGTAGATGTATGTGCCAGTGTCATATATTTTACAGGTTTTTGTTTTTTAAGATCTGATGATGCCTGTTTGTTTGGCGAAACACGTGTAATTAAAGCATTTTTTTCACTGTATTAAACCACTTGACTGAGACCGAGACACTATTTTTCTTTTCTGCAATTACTAAATCTCTTATTCATTTTGTTGTCATTCAATTTTTTCTTTAGACGAGTTTTATTTTTAATTTATAAACAGCGGTTTTAGTTATAGATCTGTCAATAAAAACGGTTAGAGCTTGTTTTTTTGGTTTGGGTTGGTTTAAGTTGGTAATATAAAAATAAAATCACTAGGTCTAAGTATCAGTCAAATATTAAAAACATGACACGCGCGTTTCGCCCCTGCGAGCATCATCGGATCTACAATAAATGGAAAACCTAATATATCGATATTCATACAATACTCTCGCTATAGTTACCTTAAAAATAATAAAGTGAAATGTCCAAATAGATATTAAAAGATAAAATAAAGATACAAAACAAACCCTTCCTATTAGACGAAGAATACAAGTAGCGGTTAGGTCTCTTAGCTAATTTGAACATTCTTGTTTGCATATCTCCGTGATGGGGTAAGGTCGAGGAGCGGATAACTGCAAAAATGTGTATAGGGATTTATAGTCTTTGTGAATTATAAGTTACTTTTGAATGAATGATAAGACTATTAAGAGATTTATAAAACGTGTCTTTTTTAGTAGATTATAGGTGAATGTTAAGTCTTTAATAAGATTTTTAAGTGTTTTTAAAGTTTTTAATATAACTTCGCATGACTTTCTAGTCTTCGTAGATCGGTGTAAATTTAAAGTCACCTAGAAGATTTTAAGTGACTTAAGTCTTTCCAATTATATTTTCTATGAATAACAATAAACAAGTGGTTAATTTTATAGCATAATTTCCTCATATATAGTGTGTACCTCAGGACGAAAGAAACGATGCCAGTACTCAAATCTGTGTTTTAAATTTTAATTAGGCTGGAATATTTTTTTAGATTTTGGTACTTGCCATTGAGTTTAAAATAATCATTATTTTACTGTAAATTTGATTATGTTAGGAATTATACTTTATAATAACTTATGTTTTATATCATTTAACATTGTCTATCATAATATTTCGAATTACATAATATTTAATGGTTATCATATATTTTTTTTAAATTGAGCAATTTGTGTATTCAGAAGGACAGATTGCATTTTTCTCTGTATTTTATTTTATTTTTGTTCGTTGAAATGAGAAATAGAATCGATTTTATTATTTGTATTTCATGTATCTATGATTTTCATTTTTTTTCTTAGATTATTATGTTTTTATTCATTAAAATAAAAATTAGAACAGATTTTGTTTGTGTATTTCATTTAGAGAGAAAACATAAAAATTTTGCGAGACTTTTGCAAGATCTTTGCGAGACATGAGGCGAAACGAGACTTTTATTGCGAGGCGACATTCGAGACGAGACATTCCACTTTTCTTGCGAGACAAGACGAGATTTTTCAAGCCTCGTCTTGTCTCCTCTCGTAGGTATCACTAGTATTAATGTTTAATAATGTACGTTCACCAAGATTTTCAAGATGTATCTACAGGTAGAATTGTAAAGAGACGATATCGAAACTTACATAAGTACTATTTATATTTATTTGAATATTAGACAATTCCTCTAGGAATAGGTATACATTTTCTATATATGAATCAGTATTACCTATTAGTGGCTTTAATATATTTAAAAGAAATCCAGCTAAAGGATGAGTCGGTGAGTTTATGCTACTTTTCTATTGGTCTTAATGGTATGTTTGGTATGTGAATTTTTGTTACCCCACAGGGATGTGATGTTTTACTGTGGTGTGGTGATAATTTAAAGTATTCAATATCTGTAAATTGGTCTTTATTACTACTTTACTCTATGTCCTGTGTTGAATTTTTATTTAATTTCGAGTAAGTGTCTTCGTTTATAAATGAGGTTATTTTTTTCTTATAGTCAATACAATCCATTAAAACAGTTTCATTACCTTTATCTGCTCGAATAATTTTAATTGTGATGTTTGATTGAAGTGTTTTTAGTGCTTTTTGTTCTATGGGGGCGAGATTCTGTCTAATTTTAAGCGGATTTTCCAGAACAATTTTAGCTCTAAATCTGAGTTCATCTTTTTGATCATCTAGAAGTCTTTGAGATGTTTCTTCAATTGCTGAAATGATATCAAATTTGGGAACTGTTTTGTTGTGTAAATTGTGTTAAATCTTTAGAAAGTACAAGTTTTTCAGAAAGTGAAATTTCTCTATTTGGTAAATTAACTACAGTATTATTTATTAAATTGTAAAAGTTTATTGAATTTATTTAAGTAAATTTGTTTTGTTTTTTAAAATTTAGCAATATTGAACAGAGTTACATATGTATATATATATATATATATATATATATATATATATATATATATATATATATATATATATATATATATATATATATATATATATATATATATATATCAAAATCAAATCGAAATCAATGTTTAAACGCGAATCGATATGGTTCACCATCTCTAATTATGATCGAACGATGAGCTTTGTCGTGAATGCAATAAAAAGGAATAGAAAATAAATGTAAAAAGTATGTTAATTTTTTGCCGCTGAGAAACTATGAATAAAAATATAGAACTTTTTCTTGCGGATAAAAACATCAATATTTCTGAAAACAATTGATTTTTTAATTTATATCTTTCGATGTTAAATCATTATGACTTTCAATCTTAAATTAATAATCGTATATGTGTCACGTTCAACCACAATGCCTGCTTAGAACACATAATTCTTAGAAAAAATTCTTGTAACACAAGATCCAAAAAACTCATCATTTATCTTAAAATCAGATTTCCAATCATTGTAAATCTTAATAATTAAAATACAAACATAAAAAAAACAAACCTTTAAAGGTAAAAATATTTTTAAACTGGCAATAATAATATCCAAATTAAATCTAATAATATGCCTTTCACATGTAAAGGCAATTACTTATTATTGAATTTTATTTTTTCTGTGAACATTGGTGTAGAAATATTTACTATTATAAAACAACCCGATAGAGAAGTGTTAACTAATTATGTTTTAATAAAATAAATGTTTTTGAAGTCATTGAGGGTGTGTGACGCAATTAAACGTATTATATACTTAACATTAATTTGAATTTTAAACTATCAGAGTATCCAAGAATTTTAAAATCTCTTTTGCAATACCAATACGTAAAACAAGGAACAGAATGGATATAAAGAGTTACAGACCCATAAGCTCTATAAATAATTTTGCTAAGATTTTCGAGAAATGTCTCAAGTAAATACTAAATGTATATTCACAAAAAAAATAAAATTATTTCAAAACGCCAGTTTGATTTTACTGATGGACTGAGTACCAAATATCCTGTATATGAATTAACTAAACAGATTACAAAATGGGGGAAATAATTATCTGGCTGTCTTCCTGGATTTGAAAAAGCTTTTGACACTGTGCCACATAACTCATTGTTTGAGGCTCCACACAACTATGTGATGAAACGCATAGTATTCGTCCTCTTCTAGAGTTATCTTGGAAGTGACTATAATTGATTATACCATAAGTGATCCTTTAACGATTAGAATCGGGATTTCACAAGGTACGGTCTTGGGCACAGTTCTATTTATGACCTATATATGACATTACTATAGTGATTATTGTCCAACAATTATAGTTAGCTAAACTAGCTTCTCTAGTATCATTTCGACAAATAAATTAGCTTTTTGCAGCCAGCGGTCGAAAAACTGATTCATTTGTCAAAAACTCGGAGCATTTCAGTCGAATTATACGATATATCGTTCTTGAAAAAGACGATATCATAGCAAGCCTAGATGTCAAGTCATTGTATCCTAGTATTCCCATCGAAGAAGCAGTAAACAAGATTGCTAAAAAAGGATTGTACAAAAGGAACCTCACATTCGCTAACAGTTTAGTCTCTATTCGGACGCGAGACGAAAATCTTCGAAAATGCTAAATAATGTGATATTGGCGAAACGTCAGCAAAACTGTTCTTTTCAGATCGACAGTAGTGAGCGGATGTACACCTGATATATATATATATATATATATATATATATATATATATATATATATATATATATATATATATATATATATATATATATATATATATATATATATATATATATATATATATATATATATATATATATATATATATATATATATATATATATATATATATATATATATATATATATATATATATATATATATATATATATATATATATATATATATATACATATAGGACATATAGGACCTTAAACATTTTGCGATCGATCTTAAAATCTTTGGCGATAGATGTTTTTACGATTAATTATTATTCAAATTACGAATTTAAGAAAAAAAAGGGGTACAAATTTTATACAAAGTTAGTAACTTTAATATGGTAGGTATCTTACTTGGGAGTCATAATCAGCACCCCAAAATCTACCCCAGAGAATCAAAAAAATCCGCGATGGTAAAAAATTAGATGAGATTGCCAATTTTGGGTTTAGGCTGTTCATATTGCAATTTAACTAAGATAGTTATTCTATATTTAAGCTAAAAATACAATTTTGTTTAATGGTAGCATAATACTTTAAGCTTGTTGAAAATTGTATTTTCGTCAGTAAGTAGTATGCTCATTAAGACATAAACTTAAAAATAATTAAAGCAAAACATGATAATTGTCGAGAATATTCTTTTACTTAACAGCTCAGTGTACAGAGAGGGTTATATTTTAAACATCAGGTTATATTTTAAACTGGGTCTACAAGCTTAACTTTTAGAAAACAAAATTAGCATCGACTTTGTTATTTTAAATGGAACACCCTGTATTCTTCTTACTGATTATAAAAAATGCCAAGTAAGGTCTCTAAACAAAACCGAGAAAGTGGATAAGAGGTAATGTACTCCTTTGTAATCATTTTACCTATGCGTTTGTTCCCGCTCTTTTTAACAGCTCCTTATTCTAAGGTTCTTGTCAAGTTGTTTTTAAAGTTGAAGGTATCAGACCTGGTATTTTTATAATCAGCAAGAGAAGCCCATACAGTGTTTTCCATTTAAAATGGCAAAGTCGATGCTCATTTTTTTATTTTCCATTTGTCATTTGTTTTATTATATATTTTTTATTATTTTTTTTTAGTAAATGCCAATTGTTCAAAGAAAACCATAAAACTTTTGCATAGAGTATTTTTGATATCTCTAAAGGATAAGCACGTAGACCCCATTTTAAAATATAACTAGACATTGAGAATGAATAAAAAATGTAGACGTAATGTAATATTTCTAATCTCTATATTTATTAAATAAAGTTTGTTATTTTCAGTTTGCTTCTTGTAACGACATTGTTAGACGATCTCACTTTTTAAGTAATTAGAGAGATGTTAACAATACTTGATAAAGATTCTCATTAACTTTAACAATTTCGTAGATCACTAGAGCACAATTTGTTGTTAAACTAACAATATCTTTGAATTAACTATAATTGTTGTTTAACAATGGTCACCATAGTATTGTCATATAAATAAAATTGGGGCCAAGACCAAACCTTGTGGAAGCCCGATTCTTATAATTAAATGATCACTTATGGTATAATCAATTTTAGTCACTTGATTTTTTTCCAAGATAACTCTAGAAGAGATCGAACATTACGATTTCATCCCATAGGTGTGTAGAGGGCCACAAGTGGTGAGTTATGTGGCACAGTGTCGAAAGGTTTTCTCCAAATCGAGAAAGACAGCCAGACAATAATTATTTCCCTCATTTAGATGGGTTGTAATCTATTTGCTTAGATCATATATAGCATCCTTGGTACTCAGTCCATCAATAAAATCAGTTTTTTGTAAATATTCATCTAGTCTTTACTTGAGACATTTCTCAAAAAACTTAGCAAAATTATTTATGGTGCTTATGGGTTTGTATATTATGTATGTCCATTTTGTGCCTTGTTTCATGAAGGCATTGGAATTGCAAAAGTGATATTAAAATTCTTGGATACTACTTGGTCTTTAAATCAAATTAATGATAAGAACCAAAGGCTTGAGAAGATATATACGAGAATACTGTATTATTTTAGTACCTATATTATCAAAACCAGCACTATTATTATTTAAAAAGTATAGAATATGTTTAATTACAAAATACTCTCTCAGTGACTTCAAAAAAAATTATTTAACACTTCTCTATCTAGTTGTTTTATAATAATTTAATATTTCTACACCAATGTTCGCAAAAAAGAAATATTTCAATATTTGGTAATTACCTTTACATGTGAAAAGCGTAAAGCATATTATTGGATTTAATTTGGATGTTATTATCGCCAGTTTTAAAATATTTTTAGTTTTAAAGATTAAATGAAGAGTGTTTTAGAATTTGTGTTACAGCAAGAAAAATGTTCATAATTTGTATATATGTTACACCGTGCGTAACACCAACAGTGGTAAATGTAATTGTCCTTATAGTTTTTTACATAAAACTTATAGTTAGATTATGCCTAACAAAAATCAGACCTCCATCACTTTCATTAAACCCTGCATTATTGTAATATGAATTATATCCTTCATTATTATACTATTTGTCATAACTTTGACATAGAATAATTGCATCACGAAATAGCAGCTTTCAGACATACTATTTCATTGATTTTTTTTCGAATACTAAGTATATTAAGAGTGTGACAAAATATTACATCAAATTTACCTTAGAAACTTTCTCCAGACTCAAGGGTTTCTCTCCTCCAAATCCTCCACACAATGAAGAATTTGTATTTCTTGCTGGACAGACAATACTTTTTACCATTACTTAATTTGTTTATTAAGTTATAAAATCTATTTGTTGTTTTAGAAAATCATTAATATACTTTAAACGAGATCTGAAGTTCAGCAGTCCGTAAGTTATTAATCTTTTTTGACAGTTGATCATTGTTTAAACCAATTTCATTTATTGTTTTTGGCTGGTTTTAAATTCATTAAATTCCTTGTTTATTGATTTAAGCAACACTATTATTGTTTGATAGTCCTGGTTTAAAGCATTTATGGCATACAGAAATCTAGGGTATTTAAAAAAATAAAATACATATGTTAAAAAACATACATTCATTAGAAAGGAAATAAGAAAATACGCCAAAGAAGTAACAAGGTTTAAACATGAACAAAGATCTACAAAAATCTCGGATGATGATTTTTTCGCGTTTACAATACTTCCTCTTACGAGGGAAATAATAACAAAATTAATAGTGCTTTCGGTTAAATCGGATGCAACAGACAATTGTTGGAATTACTAGAATATTTTTCTGACATAACCACACCAATTACAAGTCTATATGTTACTTATGAAGAAAATTACCGGCTCGTTATTAATTTCAACGTCATCCGGTATATCAAAAATTAAAAAAAATCATTTCTCTTATAAAAAATAGCAACCCTTGACCTTTTTGTTTTCATTTTAGAGGATTCTGCCATTTTCTTGTTCTAAGTTAAAGTTTCAAAACAACTGTTTACCTGTGCTGTTTTCTGCGTGAATCGCAAAATATCGACTATAAATTAGGGTGTCAGTAAAAGTAAAACTGTAATTTATTCATTAAACACGAAAGACTTTTTGACTTATTTATGGGAGAGAAGAACTTTGCCCTAACAAATTCCTGGAGAACTATTCTTCATTCATGAAGGTTAGGCGCGAATTACAGGTTTAGACATTTTAACTTTCATTAATAGGGTTAACATAAGTTCTTTCTACTGATATTTAAATTAAAATATTTACTTAAAATGGCAACTTTTATTAAGTTGTCCTAACAATTCAGAAATTTAATAAGGAAAGGTTATCTAATCCTTCTAGCTACTCATGGAGTTAATGTAATGTAATGTAATCTGTTCAGTAAGGAAACATATAGTTGTCAGTATCACAAAACATTTAAGCGACGTTGAAATATATATATATATATATATATATATATATATATATATATATATATATATATATATATATATATATATATATATATATATATATATATATATATATATATATATATATATATATATATATATATATATATATATATATATATATATATATATATATATATATATATATATATATATATATATATATATATATATATATATATATATATATATAAATATATATATATATATATATATATATATATATATATATATATATATATATATATATATATATATATATATATATATATATATATATATATATATATATATATATATATATATATATATATATATATATATATATATATATATATATATATATATATATATATATATATATATATATATATATATATATATATATATATATATATATATATATGAGAATTCAGAGAATTATTAGATAATATAGATATTTAGATATGCAACCGAGAGAGAGCCGACCGAACCGCAAAGGATTTAAGTAGGTACATACATATTTCACAACACACAGTTAGTGAAACACATAGAGGAGCACGAAATCATGCAAAAATAAATGCAAGTTTCTTAATCCGAATTCAGCAAAATCGAAATCAGTCTTTAGAACGCGAATGGATACAGTGGACCGTCTCTACAGACGGTTTTTGTCTCATGCAATGTATATAGAATGCAATAAAAAGAAATAGAAAAGAAATGTGAAAAAACATGTTAATTTGTTGAATTGAACTACTTGTCTTTCATGCGATCGCCGATCGGAAGATCGCTGTCTATTGGTTGTTAGTTCACTCTTCGCTTTTCGCTCCTCAATTTAGTTTTATCACTGTTTTCTTTCTAGTCATTATTAGATATTATCAGTTTTTCGCCCAATTGTTCTTAAGTCGAGTGCCGTCGTACGTTTTAAAAAACTGAATAATTATGTTTGCATTAAAACGTGCCTCGTTATGCCTTATGAACACCTATAAAATTTTATTTCATGATATATTTTAAACTGTTTAGAAAAAATAAAATTAAAAAAGTATATGCTGGGTAACACAGGAGAGATGTAACAGAGAACCATTTTTTTAGTTTTAGATATGATACAGATTGTTAATAAAAACAACAATATATTACAAGTTAACTTTGGGTTACACAATGGCAGCTGAACACTTATTTTTTGAAAATTAAACTTTGCCGATTAATTTAAAAAAACAGTCATAAATATATATAATACTTGTTTTAAACAGTTTCAAATAAACTTATTTGTTCATTTTTTTCAAACACTGATCAACTTTTAGATCATTGTTTTGAATAATAATAGATTTTTATTTTTTTTCCACAATGTAGATCTATATTTTTAATGACACCTCGTACAATTTTTTGTAATTATTTTCGCCGTTATTTTAGCTTTTTTAAAAATGTTATTGTTACTAAAAATATCAGACTAAATTGCTCTTTTCATAAAATAGGAATTAAAAAAAAATTAATAAAATCAATTGTTACCAAAAAGATTTTGAATCCAAAGTGTTCTAAAAAATTAACACATAAGTTTATTTTGAGCTGTTTAAAACAAGTATTTTATAGTGACCGTATTTTCTTGCATTGGGGGGTCTAATGGAATTGGGGAACAAATCCATACCCGAGGGGTACGTGGGGCAGCCAACCTTGTTACGGATCCTCAATCCTCAAAATCACCTGTCGAGGAACACTAAACACACTCACTAATACACCTCACACCTCCAGTGCTGGTTGGTGCAGGTTGCTGCTTTCTATGCTGATGCGAAGTGGTAGCAGTGGAAGAAAACTGTACCGTCGTGTAGAAACCCACTCTTGCCCAACCAGGGGAGATACACTTGCGTCTGTCGCACTTCATGGGCAGGAAAACAGTAACTTTACTGTCGGCTGGGTGACGTACTGCTTAAGCTCTGTTCATGTTACCATACCCTGGGTACATACATTACATTTTACACACACTCCCTCAACTACGGAAGACACTAATAATAAAATGAGTAACGTGCCAGAAAAACCGAAGCACCCTAGTTTCACAGAGGTAGAAATGTATACGGATATACAGTACATACATATACAGTATGGTGCAAAGATCGAGAAGGCTTTACACTTTAAGAAAGCAGTGTTTTTCAATGTTGAAAAGGTATTTGACAGAGCTCGTACTAGCATCATTTGCGACTCACTCGCAGCGAGGAGCGTCAAAACGAATCAGGTGCGATGGGTAAAAAGTGCACTGCAAGAGCGCTGCGTCCAGACCAGTCAAGGCGAAGCCAGACAGATAATGGAGTGCGAGGCGGATGCTCTCAGGGCAGCTGCCTCTCACCTGACTTAAGATATCTAGTTATGGATAACCTGCTAAATAGATTCACAGACGCGGGATTCTATGCACAAGCCTATGAGGATGATCGACTTGTTCTAATATCAAGGAGGTTCTTGGGCATTATCTGCGAGATAACGCAGATGGCCTGTAATATAATAGAGGCATGGTGTGGAGAGGCAGGTCTCAGGATTAAGCCGCGAAAGACCGAGATGGTCTTCTTCCCAAAAAGAAAGAATTTAGGACAGTTTCGGCCCCCAAGACCATATGGACAACAATTGACCTTAACAAGAGGTTAAATACTAGTGGATGTAAAGTTGAGCTGGAAGGCAGATAGAATCATGTACTAGGTGTATAAAACAGTCATAAGACCTAGGATTGCATACAGCTCGATAGTATGGTGGCCCTCAGTGGAAAGGAAAACCATTCGCTCCAGACTGGCGAAAGTCCAGAGGCTGGTCAGCTTAGTGACAACCGGAGCAATGAGAACGACACCATCAGTAGCTTTGGATGTTTTGCTGGGGCTGCCGTCTTTGCCGACTTTAATTAGGAAAGAGGCAATGTCAACTCACCTGCGAATAAGAGACGCAGGAGCAAGTCATGCCAGAGGGGGGGTTGTGGGTCATGCAAGGATCTTACATATTGTGGAAAATGAGGTCCCGACCTATACAGTAGCACGACCCTCAGGCAGACTGTGGTGAAATAAGTGTTATGCTCTCTTAATCTCGGAAAAAGAGTTCGACCCTGTTTCTCTCCTAAACTTTCCTTCTGTTCTCAAGGGATGCACTTGGTTGTTATACGGATGGTTCACGTATGACTTTATTGCAATCCTCGGGGGCGGGTGTATATATAAAGGCCGGACAAACCGGGTTCAGCTTCCCTTTGCGAAAGTTTTTCACGGTGTTTCAGGCTGAGGTGTACGCCATTTTAATGGCAACAACGATGAGGGTACTCATAATACTCATAACGGCCCTGAACTCCATCATAGGAGTAGTAACGGGGCACTGTTGACTAAGGAGGCACCTCTCTATTTTAGTGATTGAGGAGGACTCTACCTTCACGGAGTGTCAGGAGGAAGAACAAATTTCACTCCACTTCCTATACAGGTGTAAAGCACGAGCAAGACTACGAGAGGTTATTTTTGGCACTACGGTCTTGCATAGGGATGCAGTCAAGGAATTATCCTGGAAAGATATCCAGACCTATATAGGAAGGACAGGTAAATTTAAGGATGGAAACCTGGTGGCGGGTGGTGGTTGAGGGAGGATCTGGGGTAGACTAAAAGGGTCTTATAGGCCAGGTCTCTAGACTTCTCCCCAACTACTACTACTACTACTTCCTTGCATTGGATTAGAGAGGTATAAAAAATTTCAAATTAACGTGCTTAAAACTAAAATAAAAACTGCGGCCTGTTACGTGTCTCCTGGTAGATTAAAAATATGTATTTTCAACATCGTGTATCTCCATAACAAATGATATATGAACCTCTGTTAATACATATTTCTTGTTATTTTTATGAGAAGAATATTCACCAATACCAGCAGGGTGTGTCATCACTCGACAACCACTCTGGATTAAACATTCTTCTTGTTTAAGCCAATTAATTACAAATAATTAATTCAATCTAGTGACCATTAATTATAAAACACTCTATACAAACAGTATTAACGGGCATTACATTGGTTCAATATTAAAATGAGAGAAAAGATAATCAATAATACAGCAATAATTTGTGACTCATGGCCAAAAATAAACCCGCAAAAATCAATATGTACTTGTATATGAACTTGAAATATGCATAATAATTTTATCAAGGCGCTATACAAGCCGATTTTATTGATTAAAAACTTGTATTTTACACAGTGTGTTTACATAAATCAACCCATTTATATTTGTATTATTTCTCAGAACCCAAAAATTTTCCCTTTGTTCTGTCATGGCTTGAAATCTGCCTAATCCAACCACTATTTTTTTGTACAAAAATATAAATTAAGAGGGTTATATCACAAATAAAAAATTCAGGAAGTTTAACCGAATCCGTTTTTCAATGTCATTTGTGCCTCGTTCTTTTACATTTCGTCGGGGTAAATACTAACCTTTTAAAAAATCGAAATTTGATATTGATTTGATATTGAGTAAAAAAAATGTATTCAGTATATAATATCTTTAATGCCCCCTTAAATTTTGTGAACCAATAAAGATAAAAATTTTAGATTTTGCACAATTTAATAGTACTACATGATCTTTTTTTGTTGCAAGCTTGTACTGAGAGGTCTTTTTAATCCTAATCACCAAAATTATAAGCAAAATAATACCCAAATAATACCCATTTCAAAATGGCGGCTATTCTAAATGTGCAAAAACTGAAAACATGGATATTAGAAATTCTTAAAAACTCACAAAACTTAAGTATTTTATTTTTTATGTGAACCTTAATGGAAAACACTTTGTAAGTAAAAACGTACAATAATTAGCTGCCATACCCATAAGAACATTTTAATTAATGATCACGTGGGAAATAAAATACCTACTTCAAGTTTTCAAGAATTTTTTACTTTCCAGTTTTTTTTTTGGTTTTACGTTTACAAATGACAGCCGTTTTTAATTGGATAACTTTAATGTTCTTATATGAATTAAAGTTGAAAACCCTTGTTTTCAAAATGATATATTTGATATAGTAGACTTCTGTATTAAAAATATACTCTATTCAGTACAAACACGACGTAACAAAATATACAACATAGAGTTAAAGGAAAGACGTCAAAAAGTTCAGAACAAAAAAAATCCATTTAGTTGTACTCTAAACAAAACAATAAAAATGTAAAAAATAAATATATATTATGCTGTCAAATTTAACATCTAAAATGGCAGCCTGTAGTCACACATCGAATTTACGCATTGCAATGAATGAATCTGGCTTCGCATATACTGACAAAAACTTGATAAAACTATGCGACAGAGAATGAAATTCATGATTTTTCAAAAAATTTCAAATTTTTGTGTTTTGAACAAGTTTTTGTCATTATATATAAAGCCAGATTTATTCAAATAAAGCATAAAATCAATATGTGCCTACAGGGGGCCATTCTGGATGTCAAATTTGACATCATTCTGGACATACTAATTGATTGATTGATTGGCTTTTTTTCTGGGGCGTCGTTTTTTTTAACACCTTGCTCACCGACATGACGATATATTCTAGAATTTCGGCGGTAAATTTGAGGCCTCTTCATCCCCCGAGACAATTTTTTTTCTTGTTTTCAGCCCTGTTTAAAATTAAATTAGATATTTTTCGCATATGAATTTTAAAAGCGCATGACCTGTTGATATTCCTCAAAAAAGTAGATATTTTTTCAAATAGCTCTACATTAGATATTAATAAGTAATGGGAAGTTACACAATCAAATTTATCGAGTAATTACTCAATTAATTAAGTATCCCCCAAAATTAGATTCAGAATGTTTTTGTAATTTTGATATTGGTAAGTTTATTTCACTACAAACATCAAAATCAACTTTTAACTAGAAGAAATACGATTACCATTCCGAGAAATCGCATTGCCGTTATTGTCTATTTTTATTTTTAGTTGGTCCAAAATTTTTTAAATCTCCAATTAGCTGTCAAAAAAGTATTATCACGTTATCAGTTATTTTGACATTTCATCAGCGCGCTTACAGTATGAAAGAAAGATAATCTTATTTATAAAAGAAGTTATATAAGCAAAGTTTACAGACTTTAAAAAAACAAAAAATCTTCTTAAAGACAGTTATATTTTTTGTTCGCATAACGAATTCACTTTGACACCGTCGCCTATTTAAAAATCAAGGATACGTTACCATATCCCACCACATCTACAGTAGTAAGAATTTATGAATGAGCACATTCATGAACTCGCCATCTAGTAGTGATGCCCAGAACTAACTCAGCATTGAACAACGATCTATATATAAACAAGGGTATTAGATTCTTTTATTTTTATAACTATGTAAAAAAAACCTTCCTTCGTAAAATAGAGGCTAGAGTATGTATTTCTAAAATGAGTCACTACCTACTAAACAGCATTTTGCTAGACTATTCGAGAACATCAGTGTCTCCCATTATCATGTTTTTACTCACTATATTTTTTTTACAAACCACCCTTATTCTTCAACACACCCACTATTTAGGAATTTATAGATTATTTTGATTTTTAAATTTTCAACATACATATTTGTATTCACAGAACATATTACTCCGCCACTACTTAACAAACAACTATCATAAAGCTTTTTATCACTAAAAAAAATTAAAAATCTATCGAAAGCCATTTTCCATAAGAAGTTTGAGAGTTCGTTTATTTATGTTTACATCATACAAAGGGAAGCTTTTTTAAACAATGATCAACCAAAACTAAAATCACTTTAAATTTTACATTTTTAACATTAGTATATATATGTTACATATACTATCTTCAATTTTTATTGGGCGCCATTTTGTTCCATCATATTAGATTTCTACCAATATTTTACCATTTTTTTTCAACCTATGGCACACTTGACTTTTGGGCATAATTTAAAATAAATTTAATTAGTTTTTACCTTTGAATAAATAAATTTACAGGAAAGAACCTAGTAGTGACCTTGACGAGACCGGGAAGGTCCCAAGAATCAAAAGGATGGGCCGTTAAAAGGAGAACACCTTGTTTCCGGTTTTCAGGGGCGTATCCTTTTTGATTTTTACATTGAAATTTAGAAAGTAATTTGAAAACTTATACTTTCGAAAGAGAATTATAATTAAGGTATGGAGTAAATTAAACAAGACAATTAGTGCGATAAATTATTTCAAGTGCCAATTTAACAAAAAATTGGTGAAACTTTAAAATTCATGTCTTTAATAGCACACTTTAGACATTAAATTTTAATTTTTACATAATAAACTTTTCGTGCAAATACTCTTATATTTATTCAGGGTTAAGTTCAATGTTTGTTATTATTGATGCTTTAAAATTAACACTGGGTTTGAAAGAGCCACTTATCAGAGTTATTAAGCAATGTGGCAATTTTGCCGCCTGGACAAAATAAATTATAATAGCGAGAATATGCTTTCATAAGCGGTAAAATGCATGGAATTTTATTTATTTGCTTCGTTTCGACTGTCTTTTTTATTACTTTACTTGAATTTAATAAATAAAATTTAATGATTTTTTTTTAAATAAACAGAATGGTTATTTTTAGTTGAACTAGGACTAAAATTAATTAAAAAAATTAAGTAGATAAAAAATATCAACGTATTTAAGATACAACAGGCCATACATAATTAAATATAAATAATTTTATTAATATAGTCTAAATTACGTTTTAAATAAGAACAAGTATTATTATTTCAATTAATTTTACTCAAAGTTAATACATAACAAAACATTAGATAAATACAGAAATATCAACCTTTAAGACACATTAGGTTAGAAGAAAATCCAGTAAAATTAATATTAACTATACAAATAAGAACAAAACATATCATAGAAATACAAAAATAATTTTAGAAATGTGAATACATTAATTAAAATAGAACTGTTATTACACGGTACCAATAAATTTGATTGGTTAAAAATGCTTTATTACGTTTTAGAAAAATATTAGAATCAGGTATCCAATGTTTTAAAAATCCTACCTTTAAACATTCTGATTTGTAAAATAGTGCCGTCTGTGAGATGCAGGTCATATAGGGACCATAATTTCCTACGCCTTCATATTTTTATTTAGTACTTCCCAGTTTGCATAAACTCTTATTAAACCAAAGTACAATATTTATTATTCTTATTTCAAAGTGCAATAACACTCTTTTTGTCGAAAAGGCAATTTATTGTTTGACTTTTCATCTCATCTCTCGCTGACTAGGTTATATATATATATATATATATATATATATATATATATATATATATATATATATATATATATATATATATATATATATATATATATATATATATATATATATATATATATATATATATATATTATATATATATATATATAATTTTAATATCTTTTCAGAACGACAGTAATGAACGGATGTACACCCGGAATGAAAACACATATATATGTATATATATATATATATATATATATATATATATATATATATATATATATATATATATACATTAACCGACTTATCGATTACTTCGCGATAGTTTGACCAATTTAAATTTTCAACTTAAATCCGTATTAAAAGTACAAAAGAAAGAAATTTGGTTCCACCGGTAAGTGAATTTCTAAGTAAGAAATTAACTGGACACTTTTAAATCCGATTTAAATGCAAAAATAATTGTTATTATAATTAAAATGACAATTCTTAAAGTTAGGTTCGGAACCAAGTGGTATATAAAAAAACACAGTAGCGTAACACTTCATGTAATATTTTGTTATGTCAATTTCTAGGAGCAATTTTATGGAGCAACATAAGTTTTAATATCTAACATTATATTCTCTTTTTTGGGTCTGAT